>CAJNDS010002424.1:831708-1196708 GCA_905221605.1 Symbiodinium natans
TGCAGTGCGGACGTTGTGGGCATGACCAAGGGACTGATTGCCACCTACGGCGTGGTCATGCAGATTTTGCAGCCCAACCTTGGTTCGCTGGCAAACATCTATTCGGGACCCATTGACAAGTGCTATGACGGCATGAACAAGCTCAATGGGGGCGATTTGAAGGATTCCTTCGTCACCACGCCCATTATGGGCCCGTTTAACCTGAAGCTCGGCGAGACTACCAAGCTGGTGGTCGAGGGCATGGGCCATGTCGGTGCTCTCGATTCCCTCAAGACCTGCCAGGACGGGCGGCAATGGGCGGCATGGAGGGACACACATGGACACACGAGCAGACGCGAGTCGATAAGTGGAGTAAGCCTTCCCTTGAGCCTCGGAATCACGAACCCCACGTCACTCACCAAAGAAACCTTGCGTCTCTGCTAGAACACATCGGACGTTGGCTACCTCTTCGTCCACAAGAACCTGTACTGGAACCCCACGCAAGATGCCGTCGACCTCGAGGCGGGTGTTTGGCTGGGCTTTGTCTTCGCATGTGCGCACACATGAGCATCCGGCACGGGACACACGCAGCATGGGACGCAAGACGGGCTTGTGAGCAGGGCTTCTCGGAGTACAAGACGTCGAAGGCAGCGGAGGCGGAGGAGAAGGCGAGGCAGAAGCAAATGAGCCTCGGATGTGCACCTTGAGATCAGGACACAACACGGTCCCACGGTCCATGAGCAGAACCGGCAGACCCTTTGAACCAAGGCAAGCAATTGCCAAGTCCACTGGCAAGGGGGACACAAAGACGGCGGAGGCGACGCTGGAGAAGGCTGGCCGGGCATCGTCACGGGAGCGTCACAGGGGGCGTCAAAGGGGGCGTCACAGGGGGCGTCACAGGATGCGTCACGCCAGGCCGGTGCCGAGGTCCCCGCTCCTAAGGCGGAGGTGGACCAGGGCGCCCCATCCTCAGTGCATTGGTCAGTGTTGATGCGCATCACGTCAGCCTTAATCTCGCGGTGATTGAGAGATCCGGCGGCCAGGCCGTCACTTCCGCCAAGAACGCCGGGAAGCTCTCGGTGCCCGTGGGCGCCCGGTGCTCAGCAGATATTAGATCAACCGATGTCAGCAGAGCATGCCGACGGGCCGACGTGCAGACAGGTCGCCAGACAAACCGAGGGTGTAGGGTCTCGCTTTCTCTGCGCCAGGGCAAGATTGACATCAAGGGTGTGCCCAAAGAGGACGTGGGCGCCTCAGAGAGGGTCAGAAGCCATGATGTTCGGCGACTCTGTCCTCGCTACAGTCCGCCGCCGTGGTGAAAGCGCTCGGGCTCGGCGACAAGGTCAACATTGCCGACGCTCGGCCTTTGAAAGCTAGGGCGGCTAAGGGCGAAGGGCGGCTAAGGGCGACTATGGGCGACGATGTTTCAGCCCGCAGTCGGCGTATGTCCGCACATTGACATGTCGGCAGTCGAACTCACTGGCAGCAGAGTGCGAGCCAACAGTACCGAGCACCGTGAAGAAGCTCCACTGCAGTTGCCGCAGTTCTTGTACGTCCCACCGACTTGACATGCTGCAGTTCAGGATCGCCGCCTGTCCGAGACGCTTATTTGAAGCGAAGGTGAAGTGCACGTTTCACACTGAGCGAAGCCTCATTGAAACCTTAGAAATGAGCTGCGACCAGTGGCTCTGGGAGAGAGTTTTCAAGAAGCCTACGTCGCAGGGTCGTTCGCTTCATTGCCTCACTACTGCTCATTGATACCATTCGACGCTTGCCCGGCCACTCCGGCGTAATTTTGTTCGTTTGCACGATGTTTCCAGATGCAAGTTGCAAGCTCCCATTGGCGAGAAGGAGCTGGAGTGACAGGGACTTGCTTCCGAGTTGCCTGACTCTGAAAGATCGCACTTGTGTGTCTCGGCCATATGGTCCCACTGAAATGTCACGAATCCAACATAATCTGATTGTTAACGCTGCGCCTCGACCGTTTCGTATATAAAGGGAACAGGGTTTTTCGCTCACTATCATATACATATACCGTATATCAGTAGGTTCACGGTTGCCGCCGAAGCAAGCTTGGCTCAGCTCCGCCCTGATTCTCAGCCTGCCATTGATCATGTCGCTGTTCAACGCCTGGAGCTCAAGTGTGTCCAGAGAACTTCCCTTGGCCACTGCTCGGTTGCGCAGTGTCGCGGCCGGTCGAGTCACGTCGAGTCCCCGCCCTCCCCCCCCCGCCAAGCTTGCAGAGAACTCAGGTCTTGTGCCTCGGGCTGGTGGCCCGCGCTTCTGCCTGGGCCCGCGCCTCCGTGACGGTGACTGGAGAGGCTCCTTCGCGGGCAGGTGGCAGGGCAGGTGGCAGGGCAGGTGGCAGGGCAGGTGGCAGGGCAGGTGGCAGGGCAGGTGCGAAAATTGATGCCGAAACCTGCTGGAACAGCGTTTGATTCAGGCGCTCGCGGACAAGACCATCAAGGCCTGGCACTCTTTGAGGAAGCCCATAGAGTCTCAGAGGCATGTTAGATTTGCATGGCGTTCCGTGTCCTTGCGCCGTGGCAGGACTACGTTGAGGAGGTCAAAACCATGAGCCCAACTCTGGGTTCGCTCCAGCAGCTGCGTTTTGCATGGAAGCGCGTTTCGCTTGGGCTTTAGGTGTTCTTTTTTTGGCCCTTGTCTGTGGGTCTGGCAGCCGCAACGGACAGTCGATCGCAGATCGTATAGATTAATCACTGATTGATCAGAACTGAAGGATGATGGGCAGCTGCTGTGACGAGAACCAAGGCAGGGAAACGCCGGGACTGCTTTCCTTGTTGCTGGAACATCTGGAACATGCGCTGGTCGAGGGGTTTCGGAAAGTTTTTGGGTTTGGGGTTTCGAGGTCGCGCTTGCGTGAACTGAGCTCCCGCATCCGGGCAGGCGCTGCCATGGAGGTTCAGAACGGCATCAACACGAACACCCTCTACGGTCCTACTGATGAGCTTGCCAAGACGATCTTCAAGGACACTGGCTGCAGTCCGGTGGCAGAGAAGAATATGAACAAGATGGGCACGGCAGGCTGCACCTACTTCAGCATCTTCCAAAACACCGCCCATGCCGACCACGAGTTCGCCGCCAACTGCGTGCCGGGTTTGGTCTGCAGTGCGGACGTTGTGGGCATGACCAAGGGACTGATTGCCACCTACGGAGTGGTCATGCAGATTTTGCAGCCCAACCTTGGTTCGCTGGCAAACATCTATTCGGGACCCATTGACAAGTGCTATGACGGCATGAACAAGCTCAATGGGGGCGATTTGAAGGATTCCTTCGTCACCACGCCCATTATGGGCCCGTTTAACCTGAAGCTCGGCGAGACTACCAAGCTGGTGGTCGAGGGCATGGGCCATGTCGGTGCTCTCGATTCCCTCAAGACCTGCCAGGACGGGCGGCAATGGGCGGCATGGAGGGACACACATGGACACACGAGCAGACGCGAGTCGATAAGTGGAATCAGCCTTCCCTTGAGCCTCGGAATCACGAACCCCACGTCACTCACCAAAGAAACCTTGCGTCTCTGCTAGAACACATCGGACGTTGGCTACCTCTTCGTCCACAAGAACCTGTACTGGAACCCCACGCAAGATGCCGTCGACCTCGAGGCGGGTGTTTGGCTGGGCTTTGTCTTCGCATGCGCGCACACATGAGCATCCGGCACGGGACACACGCAGCATGGGACGCAAGACGGGCTTGTGAGCAGGGCTTCTCGGAGTACAAGACGTCGAAGGCAGCGGAGGCGGAGGAGAAGGCGAGGCAGAAGCAAATGAGCCTCGGATGTGCACCTTGAGATCAGGACACAACACGGTCCCACGGTCCATGAGCAGAACCGGCAGACCCTTTGAACCAAGGCAAGCAATTGCCAAGTCCACTGGCAAGGGGGACACAAAGACGGCGGAGGCGACGCTGGAGAAGGCTGGCCGGGCATCGTCACGGGAGCGTCACAGGGGGCGTCAAAGGGGGCGTCACAGGGGGCGTCACAGGATGCGTCACGCCAGGCCGGTGCCGAGGTCCCCGCTCCTAAGGCGGAGGTGGACCAGGGCGCCCCATCCTCAGTGCATCGGTCAGTGTTGATGCGCATCACGTCAGCCGTAATCCTGCGGTGATTGAGAGATCCGGCGGCCAGGCCGTCACTTCCGCCAAGAACGCCGGGAAGCTCTCGGTGCCCGTGGGCGCCCGGTGCTCAGCAGATATTAGATCAACCGATGTCAGCAGAGCATGCCGACGGGCCGACGTGCAGACAGGTCGCCAGACAAACCGAGGGTGTAGGGTCTCGCTTTCTCTGCGCCAGGGCAAGATTGACATCAAGGGTGTGCCCAAAGAGGACGTGGGCGCCTCAGAGAGGGTCAGAAGCCATGATGTTCGGCGACTCTGTCCTCGCTACAGTCCGCCGCCGTGGTGAAAGCGCTCGGGCTCGGCGACAAGGTCAACATTGCCGACGCTCGGCCTTTGAAAGCTAGGGCGGCTAAGGGCGAAGGGCGGCTAAGGGCGACTATGGGCGACGATGTTTCAGCCCGCAGTCGGCGTATGTCCGCACATTGACATGTCGGCAGTCGAACTCACTGGCAGCAGAGTGCGAGCCAACAGTACCGAGCACCGTGAAGAAGCTCCACTGCAGTTGCCGCAGTTCTTGTATGTCCCACCGACTTGACATGCTGCAGTTCAGGATCGCCGCCTGTCCGAGACGCTTATTTGAAGCGAAGGTGAAGTGCACGTTTCACACTGAGCGAAGCCTCATTGAAACCTCAGAAATGAGCTGCGACCAGTGGCTCTGGGAGAGAGTTTTCAAGAAGCCTACGTCGCAGGGTCGTTCGCTTCATTGCCTCACTACTGCTCATTGATACGATTTGACGCTTGCCCGGCCACTCCGGCGTAATTTTGTTCGTTTGCACGATGTGTCCAGATGCAAGTTGCAAGCTCCCATTGGCGAGAAGGAGCTGGAGTGACAGGGACTTGCTTCCGAGTTGCCTGACTCTGAAAGATCGCACTTGTGTGTCTCGGCCATATGGTCCCACTGAAATGTCACGAATCCAACATAATCTGATTGTTAACGTTGCGCCTCGACTCACTATCATATACATATATCATTGTCATCATATATCAGTAGGTTCACGGTTGCCGCCGAAGCAAGCTTGGCTCAGCTCCGCCCTGATTCTCAGCCTTCCATTGATCATGTCGCTGTTCAA
Organism: Symbiodinium natans; assembly: GCA_905221605.1. Classification (NCBI taxonomy): domain Eukaryota; class Dinophyceae; order Suessiales; family Symbiodiniaceae; genus Symbiodinium; species Symbiodinium natans. Next base: position 836,895 of record CAJNDS010002424.1, read on the forward strand.
CGCCTGGAGCTCAAGTGTGTCCAGAGAACTTCCCTTGGCCACTGCTCGGTTGCGCAGTGTCGCGGCCGGTCGAGTCACGTCGAGTCCCCGCCCTCCCCCCCCCCGCCAAGCTAGCAGAGAATTCAGGTCTTGTGCCTCGGGCTGGTGGCCCGCGCTTCCGCCTGGGCCCGCGCCTCCGTGACGGTGACTGGAGAGGCTCCTTCGCGGGCAGGGCAGGTGGCAGGGCAGGTGGCAGGGCAGGTGGCAGGACAGGTGCGAGTGCCTACTTCATGCTGAAACCTGCTGGGGCGAGATGCCGTGCGTTTGTTTTCAGGCGCTCGCGGACAAGACCATCAAGGCCTGGCACTCTTTGAGGAAGCCCATAGAGTCTCATAAGCATGTTAGATTTGCATGGTGTTGCGTGGCCTTGCGCCGTGGCAGGACTACGTTGAGGAGGTCAAAACCATGAGCCCAACTCTGGGTTCGCTCCAGCAGCTGCGTTTTGCATGGAAGCGCGTTTCGCTTGGGTTTTAAGTTGTTTTTTGGCCCTTGTCTGTGAGTCTGGCAGCCGCAACAGACTGGAAGCAGACAGTAGATCGCAGATCGTATATAGATTGATCAGAACTGAAGGATGATGGGCAGCTGTTGTGACGAGAACCAAGGCAGGGAAACGCCGGGACTGCTTTCCTTGTTGCTGGAACATCTGGAACATGCGCTGGTCGAGGGGTTTCGGAAAGTTTTTGGGTTTGGGGTTTCGAGGTCGCGCTTGCGTGAACTGAGCTCCCGCATCCGGGCAGGCGCTGCCATGGAGGTTCAGAACGGCATCAACACGAACACCCTCTACGGACCTACTGATGAGCTTGCCAAGACGATCTTCAAGGACACTGGCTGCAGTCCGGTGGCAGAGAAGAATATGAACAAGATGGGCACGGCAGGCTGCACCTACTTCAGCATCTTCCAGAACACCGCCCATGCCGACCACGAGTTCGCCGCCAACTGCGTTCCAGGCGTGGTCTGCAGTGCGGACGTTGTGGGCATGACCAAGGGACTGATTGCCACCTACGGCGTGGTCATGCAGATCTTGCAGCCCAACCTTGGGTCGCTGGCAAACATCTATTCGGGACCCATTGACAAGTGTTTTGCGGGAATGAACAAGCTCAACGAGGGCAATCTGAAGGATTCCCTCGTCACCACACCCATTATGGGCCCGTTTAACCTGAAGCTCGGCGAGACTACGAAGCTGGTGGTCGAGGGCATGGGCCATGTCGGTGCTCTCGATTCCCTTAAGACCTGCCAGGACGGGCGGCCTGGAGGGACACGCGAGCAGACGCGAGTCGATAAGTGGAGTAATGTGGAGTAAGCCCTTCCCCGAGCCCCGCCAGCACGAACCCCACACTTTCCCCAGCACCGAAACCTGTCGTCTCTGCTAGAACACGTCGGACGTTGGCTACCTCTTTGTCCACAAGAACTTGTACTGGAGCCAGACGGAAGATGCCGTCGACCTCGAGGTGGCGGTTGGCTTGGCTTTGACTTGACAAGCTACAAGTAACCGGAGTTTCAGCAAGATCGAACTCGTGCTAGCTTCTGAGCAGGCCTTCTCGGAGTACAAGACGTCGAAGGCAGCGGCGGCGGAGGAGAAGGCGAGGCAGAAGCAAATGAGCCTCGGATGTGCACCTTGAGATCAGGACACAACACGGTCCCACGGTCCATGAGAACCGGCAGACCCTTTGAACCAAGGCAAGCAATTGCCAAGTCCACTGGCAAGGGGGACACGAAGACGGCGGAGGCGACGCTGGAGAAGGCTGGCCGCGCACCGTCACGGGAGCCACACAAGGGGGCGTCGCAGGGTGCGTCACGCCAGGCCGGTGCCGAGGTCCCCGCTCCTAAGGCGGAGGTGGACCAGGATGCCCCATCCTCAGTGCATCGGTCAGTGTTGATGTGCATCACGTCAGCCTTAATCTCGCGGTGATTGAGAGATCCGGCGGCCAGGCCGTCACTTCCGCCAAGAACGCCGGGAAGCTCTCGGTGCCCGTGGGCGCGCGGTGCTCATCAGATATCAGCAGATGTCAGCCGACGTTCGATGCAGACCGGTCGCCAGACAAACCCATTATTCGTGCCTGCGTCAGGGCAAGATTGACATCAAGGGTGTGCCCCAAGAGGACGTGGGTGCCTCAGAGTCATGAGGGATCAGAAGCCATGATGTTCGGCGACTCTGTCCTCGTTGCAGTCTGCTGCCGTGGTGAAAGCGCTCGGGCTCGGCGACAAGGTCAACATTGCCGACGCCCGGCTTTTGAAAGCTAGGGCGCTACAGGGCCTAGGGCGGCGACAGGGCCTAGGGCAAATATGGACGACGATGTTTCAGTCGGCGTATGTTTGCAGATGTCGGCGTTCTAAATCACCGGTAGCAGGCTGCAAGCAGCAGCACCCAATAAGCTCCACTGCAGTTGCCGCAGTTCTTCCATGTTGACTAGACATGCCGGACAGGATCGCCGCCTGTCCGAGACGCTCATCTGAAACGGAGGTGAAGTGCACGTTTCACATTGAGCGAAGCCTCATAGAAACCTCAGAAATGAGCTGCGACCAGTGACTCTGGGAGAGACCTTTCAAGAAGCCCAGGACGATTTTGGATTCTGCGTCGCAGGTTCGTTAGCTTCCTTGCCTCACTACTGCACATTGATTCCCTGTACGATTTGACGCTTGCCCGGGCACTCCGGCTTAGTTCTATTCTTTGGCACGACGTGTCCAGATGCAAGTTGCAAGCTCCCCACGTGGTGAGAAGGAGCTGGAGTGACCGGGTCATGCTTTCCGAGTTGTCGAACTCTGAAAGATCGCACCTGTGTGTCGTGGGGCCATAGGGTCCCACTGAACGTGGAAAATTTCCAGTGAACGTCTACTCGGTGATCTGATGCCTGAGGTCATGTCGAACGGAACATGTCGCGAATCGAATATAATCGTATTGTTAGCGCAGCGATCGCTGCGCCTCGACCGTCTCGTACATTAAGGGAACAGGGGCGCCTGTCGCTCACTATCGATACAGAATACGTTCACGGTACTTTCAAGGGGAAGGCAGACAGTAGAGCCTTTCAGAGGGCCTAAGTCGCCGAAGCAAGCCTGGCTCAGCTCTGCCCTGGTTCTTCAGCCTGCCGTTGATCATGTCGCTGTTCAACGTCTTGTGCCTCGGGCTGGTGGCCCGCGCTTCCGCCTGGGCCCGCGCCTCCGTGACTGTGACTGGAGAGGCTCCTTCGCGGGCAGGGCAGGTGGCAGGTGGCAGGGCAGGTGCGAAAATTGCTGCTGGCGCGAGATGCCGTGCGTTTGTTTTCAGGCGCTCGCGGACAAGACCATCAAGGCCTGGCACTCTTTGCGGAAGCCCATATAGAGTCTCATATGCATGTTAGAGTTGCATCGCGTTGCGTGGCCTTGCGCCGTGGCAGGACTACGTTGAGGAGGTCAAAACCATGAGCCCAACTCTGGGTTCGCTCCAGCAGCTGCGTTTTGCATGGAAGCGCGTTTCGCTTGGGTTTTAAGTGTTTTTTTTGGCCCTTGTCTGTGGGTCTGGCAGCCGCAACGGACAGTCGATCGCAGATCGTATAGATTAATCACTGATTGATCAGAACTGAAGGATGATGGGCAGCTGCTGTGACGAGAACCAAGGCAGGGAAACGCCGGGACTGCTTTCCTTGTTGCTGGAACATCTGGAATTGTGGGCTGGCCGAGGGTTGCGGAAAATTTTTGGGTTTGGGTTTCGAGGTCGCGCTCGCGTGAACTGAGCTCCCGCATCCGGGCAGGCGCTGCCATGGAGGTTCAGAACGGCATCAACACGAACACCCTCTACGGACCTACTGATGAGCTTGCCAAGACGATCTTCAAGGACACTGGCTGCAGTCCGGTGGCAGAGAAGAATATGAACAAGATGGGCACGGCAGGCTGCACCTACTTCAGCATCTTCCAGAACACCGCCCATGCCGACCACGAGTTCGCCGCCAACTGCGTTCCAGGCGTGGTCTGCAGTGCGGACGTTGTGGGCATGACCAAGGGACTGATTGCCACCTACGGCGTGGTCATGCAGATCTTGCAGCCCAACCTTGGGTCGCTGGCAAACATCTATTCGGGACCCATTGACAAGTGTTTTGCGGGAATGAACAAGCTCAACGAGGGCAATCTGAAGGATTCCCTCGTCACCACACCCATTATGGGCCCGTTTAACCTGAAGCTCGGCGAGACTACGAAGCTGGTGGTCGAGGGCATGGGCCATGTCGGTGCTCTCGATTCCCTTAAGACCTGCCAGGACGGGCGGCCTGGAGGGACACGCGAGCAGACGCGAGTCGATAAGTGGAGTAATGTGGAGTAAGCCCTTCCCCGAGCCCCGCCAGCACGAACCCCACACTTTCCCCAGCACCGAAACCTGTCGTCTCTGCTAGAACACGTCGGACGTTGGCTACCTCTTTGTCCACAAGAACTTGTACTGGAGCCAGACGGAAGATGCCGTCGACCTCGAGGTGGCGGTTGGCTTGGCTTTGACTTGACAAGCTACAAGTAACCGGAGTTTCAGCAAGATCGAACTCGTGCTAGCTTCTGAGCAGGCCTTCTCGGAGTACAAGACGTCGAAGGCAGCGGAGGCGGAGGAGAAGGCGAGGCAGAAGCAAATGAGCCTCGGATGTGCACCTTGAGATCAGGACACAACACGGTCCCACGGTCCATGAGAACCGGCAGACCCTTTGAACCAAGGCAAGCAATTGCCAAGTCCACTGGCAAGGGGGACACGAAGACGGCGGAGGCGACGCTGGAGAAGGCTGGCCGCGCACCGTCACGGGAGCCACACAAGGGGGCGTCGCAGAATGCGTCACGCCAGGCCGGTGCCGAGGTCCCCCCTCCTAAGGCGGAGGTGGACAAGGGTGCCCCATCCTCAGTGCATCGGTCAGTGTTGAATGTGTTGATGCGCATCACGTCAGCCTTAATCTCGCGGTGATTGAGAGATCCGGCGGCCAGGCCGTCACTTCCGCCAAGAACGCCGGGAAGCTCTCGGTGCCCGTGGGCGCCCGGTGCTCAGCAGATATCAGCAGATAAGTAGCAGATGTCAACCGATGTCAGCAGAGCATGCCGACGGACCGACGTGCAGACAGGTCGCCAGACAAACCGAGGGTGTAGGGTCTCGCTTGATTCTCCGTGCCTGCGCCAGGGCAAGATTGACATCAAGGGTGTGCCCAAAGAGGACGTGGGTGCCTCAGAGTCATGAAGGGATCAGAAGCCATGATGTTCGGCGATTCTGTCCTCGCTGCAGTCCGCCGCCGTGGTGAAAGCGCTCGGGCTCGGCGACAAGGTCAACATTGCCGACGCCCGGCCTTTGAAAGCTAGGGCGGCTAAGGGCGAAGGGCGGCTACGGGCGAATATGTGAGTAATTCTCAGCTAAAAGTAAGGGGGATTTTCCGGAAAGTGGTTTGGGTACGTTGAATACAAGGGGGAAGGGATTACGATGCCCCAAGAGCCAGAGGCGGGAGCGCCATTCTGGCACGCCGCGTGCCATTGCGTGACGTGCAGCGAATCAAGCCTCAACAACTGAACGGTAGTGCACAGGACCTAGGCGGGAGCCGCGATTTGGGCCATCACGGCCATGGATGTGCCTGGGATGTAGGCGAGAGCGCGATGCATCGCGTCGCAGGAGCATAACTAACTCTAAAGCCTTGAATTTTCATGATGGACGCCGCGACCCTTGAATCCCCCGAATTCCGCGGGCAACCCCCGCGCTTAGGCGAGAGGTGCGCCTGCCCTGCTGCAGGCTCCGCTACCTCAACAAAGTCCTGCCGAAACCGACCCCGCCTTTTTAAAACCTATTCCGAATTTGGGGGGGTTCAGGGGCCTCAAAAACCTTCAGGCCAATCTAAACCCTATCCCAAAAGATTGCACATGGATAAAACATCCCGCTAACATTGAAAACACATTTCATTTCGAGTTTCTATTGGAGGGGGTGTGGGGGGGGGGGGGCCCGCCTGTTTAGTAATAGGGGTAAGGGATGAGGCAGCTTGGGGAAAGATGGGAAGGTCATGATCATGGTCCAGGGTAGAGGGTAGTATCTGACATCCTTCGTAGTCGGCGTTTGTCTGCCTATGTCGGCGTTGCGCTTCCACTAGCAGAACATGATGGTGCTGTGATTCCACATATTCCACTGGCAGCAGAGTGCACGCCAGCAGCACCCAACACCATGAAAAGCCAATGATCTGGAGTTGCAGAGGATCGTCGCCTGTCCGAGATGCTCATTTGAAGTGGAGGCGATGTGCACGCTTCATTCACACTGAGCAAAGCCTCATAATTAATTTCTCTGAGACGAGCTGCGACCAGGGACCGCCTCCTGTGGGAGCGACCTTTCAAGAATTGAGGTTAGGGTGGTTAGGACACTTTTGAATTCTACGTCGCAGGTTCGTTCGCTTCCTTGCCCCACTACCGCACATGGATGCGATTTGTTGTCTGTCCAGCCACTCCGGCTTGTTTTGGCCTCCGATCTCATTTGAGCAGCTGATGCAAAACGCAAGGTTCGTGCTATTGCGAGAGGGAGCTAGTGGGACACCTAAGTCCGTAGAAGCGCCCGTTTGCGCAGTACTTCATGTAGAAGATTGGCAGGCTTACGGATTGTGATTGGCCCGCCATTGTTTGTAACAAGCCAAAGCAAAGGTGCACGAGAGGAACGTGCTAATTAAGTCTGCGAAAGTTGTCGCACAACCGGTGTCGTGCTTGCGTCTGGCTTGGGACCTGCCATGCTCATGCCGGTTTGCTATACATGAGGCATGGCCTCTGGGTTTTCACGAAAGAAGCTACCAAAGAAGCCTCAGAGGGTGGGGGGTGGGGTTGCTCTGTTTGCCACGGCTCATATGCGATGTACCGTTCTATCGTCAACTTATGCATGCAGTCATACATCGAGACACTTTTAATATATGGTGTCGATATAACAGCTTCAAGAGGTTTTAAGTTTGTTGAGCCCTTCATCCCCCCTTTCGACCCAACCATGACAGAACGGTCGGCCGACGTGTCAGAGTGATGTCCGTGGCCATGCAGTCATACATGAGACGCAGTTAGACTCGCATGTTGGTACATAAAAAAGGTTCAAAACTGTGCGGCCTTGCCTGCCAGCCTAGAGGTCGTCCCCGAAGCAAGCTTGGTTCAGCTCTGCCCGGGTGTCGGCCTTTCTCTGCTTGATCGATCATGTCGCTGTTCAACGCCTGGGGCTCACGTACGTGCCTCCAGAAAACTTCCCTCGGCCACTGCTCGGTGTCAGTGTCGCAGCCGGTCGAGTCATGTCGAGTCCCCCCACCCCCCCCCCCCCCACTTTCAGAGAACTCAGGTCTTGTGCCTCGGGCTGGTGGCCCGCGCTTCCGCCTGGGCCCGCGCCTCCGTGACGGTGACTGGAGAGGCTCCTTCGCGGGCAGGTGGCAGGGCAGGTGGCAGGGCAGGTGGCAGGGCAGGTGGCAGGGCAGGTGGCAGGGCAGGTGGCAGGGCAGGTGGCAGGGCAGGTGGCAGGGCAGGTGCGAAAATTGATGCTGAAACCTGCTGGAACAGCGTTTGATTCAGGCGCTCGCGGACAAGACCATCAAGGCCTGGCACTCTTTGCGGAAGCCCATATAGAGTCTCATATGCATGTTAGAGTTGCATCGCGTTGCGTGGCCTTGCGCCGTGGCAGGACTACGTTGAGGAGGTCAAAACCATGAGCCCAACTCTGGGTTCGCTCCAGCAGCTGCGTTTTGCATGGAAGCGCGTTTCGCTTGGGTTTTAGGTGTTCTTTTTTTGGCCCCTGGGCTGTGGGTCTGGCAGCCGCAACAGACTGGAAGCAGACAGTAGATGGCAGATCGTATATAGATTGATCAGAACTGAAGGATGATGGGCAGCTGTTGTGACGAGAACCAAGGCAGGGAAACGCCGGGACTGCTTTCCTTGTTGCTGGAACATGTGGAACATGCGCTGGTCGAGGGGTTTTGGAAAGTTTTTGGGTTTGGGGTTTCGAGGTCGCGCTTGCGTGAACTGAGCTCCCGCATCCGGGCAGGCGCTGCCATGGAGGTTCAGAACGGCATCAACACGAACACCCTCTACGGTCCTACTGATGAGCTTGCCAAGACGATCTTCAAGGACACTGGTTGCAGTCCGGTGGCAGAGAAGAATATGAACAAGATGGGCACGGCAGGCTGCACCTACTTCAGCATCTTCCAGAACACCGCCCATGCCGACCACGAGTTCGCCGCCAACTGCGTTCCAGGTGTGGTCTGCAGTGCGGACGTTGTGGGCATGACCAAGGGACTGATTGCCACCTACGGCGTGGTCATGCAGATCTTGCAGCCCAACCTTGGGTCGCTGGCAAACATCTATTCGGGACCCATTGACAAGTGTTTTGCGGGAATGAACAAGCTCAACGAGGGCAATCTGAAGGATTCCCTCGTCACCACACCCATTATGGGCCCGTTTAACCTGAAGCTCGGCGAGACTACGAAGCTGGTGGTCGAGGGCATGGGCCATGTCGGTGCTCTCGATTCCCTTAAGACCTGCCAGGACGGGCGGCATGGAGGGACACGCGAGCAGACGCGAGTCGATAAGTGGAGTAATGTGGAGTAAGCCCTTCCCCGAGCCCCGCCAGCACGAACCCCACACTTTCCCCAGCATCGAAACCTGTCGTCTCTGCTAGAACACGTCGGACGTTGGCTACCTCTTTGTCCACAAGAACTTGTACTGGAGCCAGACGGAAGATGCCGTCGACCTCGAGGTGGCGGTTGGCTTGGCTTTGACTTGACAAGCTACAAGTAACCGGAGTTTCAGCAAGATCGAACTCGTGCTAGCTTCTGAGCAGGCCTTCTCGGAGTACAAGACGTCGAAGGCAGCGGAGGCGGAGGAGAAGGCGAGGCAGAAGCAAATGAGCCTCGGATGTGCACCTTGAGATCAGGACACAACACGGTCCCACGGTCCATGAGCAGAACCGGCAGACCCTTTTTGAACCAAGGCAAGCAATTGCCAAGTCCACTGGCAAGGGGGACACGAAGACGGCGGAGGCGACGCTGGAGAAGGCTGGCCGCGCACCGTCACAGGATCGTCACAGGGGGCGTCACAGGGTGCGTCACGCCAGGCCGGTGCCGAGGTCCCCCCTCCTAAGGCGGAGGTGGACAAGGGTGCCCCATCCTCAGTGCATCGGTCAGTGTTGAATGTCTTGGTGCGCATCACGTCAGCCTTAATCTCGCGGTGATTGAGAGATCCGGCGGCCAGGCCGTCACTTCCGCCAAGAACGCCGGGAAGCTCTCGGTGCCCGTGGGCGCCCGGTGCTCAGCAGATATCAGCCGATGTTCGATGCAGACCGGTCGCCAGACAAACCCAGCGGGTCTTGCTTCATTATTCGTGCCTGCGCCAGGGCAAGATTGACATCAAGGGCGTGCCCCAAGAGGACGTGGGTGCCTCAGAGTCATGAAGGATCAGAAGCCATGATAGTCGGCGACCCTGTCCTCGCTGCAGTCCGCCGCCGTGGTGAAAGCGCTCGGGCTCGGCGACAAGGTCAACATTGCCGATGCCCGGCCTGTGAAAGCTAGGGCGGGTACGGGCGAAGGGCGGCTGCGGGCGAATCTAGAGGCGACGACGTTTCAGCCTGCAGTCGGCGTATGTGCTGCACATGTCAGCGCTCTAAATCACTGGCAGCATTGCAGTTGCCGCAGTTCTTGTATGTTCTACCGACTTGACATGCCATAGAGGATCGCCGCCTGTCCGAAATGCTCATCTGAAGCGGAGGTGAAGTGCACGTTTCACACTGAGCGAAGCCTCATAGAAACCCTCAAAATTAGTGGCGACTAGGGCCTCTGGGAACGACCTTTCCGGAAGCTACGTCGCAGATTCGTTTGCTTCCTTGCCTCAACCCTTGCCCGGCCACTCCGGCTTAATTTTATTCATTGGCACAGTGTCCAGATGCAAGTCGCAAGCTCCCTGTGGAGGGAGCTGGAGTGACAGGGTCATGTAAGAGTTCTCCGACTCTGAAAGATCGGATCTGCGTGTCGTGGGGCCATAGGGTCCCCCTGACCGGGGAACATTTCCAGAGAACATCCGCTCTGTGATCTGATGTTGCCACGAAATCAATGATGGCTCCGGGCGGCACCCGCACGTGATGAGTGACCCGCCTGCGTGAGATTCAGGTTCCCAATCTGCAGTAGGTCCGAGTGCTAAGCAAAGACTCAAAGCAGGAAAGCACTGCATCCACAACACAGCCAAAGCCCGGCAGGCAGCCGCAAAGACAGTGCCGGGATGCTTCGGATACCTCCAAGCCTGCCTTGTCAGACCCTGCCGAAGTTTATGTAGCCTCGTAGTCCCCATGGCCTGTGCCATGTGCAAGGGCACATGGCCCTGTCTTACGCCCCACCTCGGTTCCAGCCGGGCCTGCACGCACCTCACCTCTGCGGCCCATACCGGCCCGTGGATGTGCCAAAAACCAAGACCCAGGAGGACCGCGGATGTCAAGGGCGGGTTAGCACCAGACCCTAAACCCTCAAAATCCCTCAAGCCCCTGAACCCTTGGAGTGTGTTTTCCTTGCAGAACCCGACATAACCCCGACACGGTCCGACGCTGCTCTTCTGTGAGTCTGTGAGGCTCCGCACTTGCAAGTGTACTGCGACCTGGATGGCGTGCTGGCAGACTTCAACAAGGGTTGCCTTGCCCTCTTCCCCGAGGGTGGGCCAATTGCCGACAAAATTCCGACCCACACCGTCACGAAGCTCACTTGGGAGGAGGATGTATGATGCATGTAGTCTGCATGTCTTACATTTTTATACTTTCGATCCGCTGTGCAGGCCACCATGTTGGTGTTAAGGAGCAGGTTCTTCGAGAGTCATGCTAAATTATGTGCGCAGCTGGATACGCCATAGTACACCTGGAGAAGCAGCTCCAATCTCCAGCAGTCTCGTGCATCATGTTGTGACGTGGGTCAAGATGCGACAGCAGACTTGCTTGCATGTGGTTTGGAGGAGAGTGAGATGTGGCGGCGCATTGAGGGAAAGACGGACTTCTTCCTCTCGCTTGACTGGACCTCTGATGGAGAGGAGCTTTGGAGGTGGATCGACTGGAACATCGTCCCCACGCCCGCAGTTCTCACAGGCCTCCCTATGGGCCGAGCCGGGCAGATGGCGGCGAAGCAGAAGGAGCTGTGGTGCCAGGAGAAGCTGGGGTCTGAGGTGCCGGTCTACTGCTGTGGCACTCGGAACAAGCAGAAGTTCAGTGGCCAGGGCTGCGTGCTGATCGACGACCGCGGGGACCTGCGGGAGGCCTGGGAGGCCCGTGGTGGCATCTTCGTCCACCACACCTCGGCTGCAGAGAGCATCCGGCAGCTCAGGGAGATTCTGAAGTCTTCGCACCTCCAAGGACTCCAAGGACTCCAAGGACTCCAAGGACTCCAAGGACTCCAGGGGGGCCGCAAGGAGGGCGGTCAGGTTCAGCAGTCCGTCCCCCTGCAGATGACCAGCGTTTGCTGGGCAGCGCAGACACCGGCAGGCTGTTTCAAGCCCAAGTGCCGCTACCTGCATGTGCCCATCTCGCGTCGACACCGCTCCTGGATTCAACTCTGGGGGTTTGTGTGGTGGCATCAGAGGATGTTTGACGACCTTCTTAGCTTTGTGGACTGCGTTCGCTCCGTCTACTCTCCAAAGCACCAGGCAGCTTTCCAGGCAGACAGGGACATGGACGAACAGTCCCAGGGTGCCTTCCGGTCAATGCTGGAGACCCTGCGCGAGAGCTGCGAGCTGGGGCTTCCTCTTGATTTCCTGCGCCGCCTGCTTGCAAGATTTTTTCCAGCGAGCGCCTGGTTTGGGGAGGACTTGGGCAGTCGCAATGTTCGTAAAATGTTCTACCTTCCTTACTTCTGCCGAAACGTCCTGGAGCATGTCACAGGGTGGAAAAGCATAAAACGTCGAGAGGGCGGAAGGTGGGGAGTTCAGGCGGGGCGGGGGGGCTCATGTCTGTGGCTTCCGTGAGGGGTGAAGATGTTCTGGGAATGTGAAGCTTCGCTCGAAACTTCGGGATGAGGAGACTGGTGGTGTGAGGCGGCAGAGTTGGGCTCCTTAATTCCATGCCCTAATCCCCCCCCCGCCCCCCTTTACCCCCCCCCTCCCTAAACCTCCCCCCGACACGTCAAGGCACGACGGACGAGCCGCCGCCTCCCTCGCCGCTTCCCCCATTGCCGCGCCAAGTGCGTGACGTGCTGGCGCAGGTGGCGGCATGGGAGCACTGTGAGAAGCTGTGGGGCAAGAGTAGGGTGATCCCCAACTGATCTGAGGCCTTATGCAAGCTTTCCCTGTCTGGAAACCCTAAAAGCCTCCAAAACCCTGTCCCAAATCAACCAAGACTCGACATTTAACCCTTTAAATGCCCCCCAAGCAGGTCACAACCCTGGCCAGCAGCTTACGGCTTCAGGATGCTCACGGGATTCGCCTTGGATACGGGGTTCAGCGTCTGTGGTTTAGGTTTTGGGGTTATGAGCTGGGGCCTTTGCCGCTGTTGTTGGTGAGTTTGTTTTATACGAAATTGTGAGTTTATATATATATATATATATATATATTTATGGGCAGGATATCTGGTCACGCGCTGCCCCCCCCCCCCCCCCCTTGTCGGGCTTGGCTTTTTTGGGCTCGGGTTTTAGGGTTTAGGTGCGAGGGATGATCCAAGTACCAGCCCCTCCCCCCCACTGATCGTGGCTGTGGCGCGGTTTGGGGCTCACAGGTATGAAGGAGGTTTGGTATGCTTTAGGGTTTGGGCTTAGGGCTTGAGGGCTTTGGGGCCCAAACCCTAAACCCAGATCGGGGTGGGGGGAACCATCCAAGTTAAACCTAACTCACCCTGAGCCCGCCATGAAAATACACCGCCACCAACCACGGGGGGGGAAGAGGGAAGAGGGAAACTGCAAACCTTCATCTCTAGCCTAAACCCAAGCTGTAAATCCACCATGAACCACAGGGTTGGGGATAGTGCGCGCCACTGCGGCCTGCGGGAACATAAGCCAGCCCCCCCCCCCCCCCCCCCCCCCCCCCCCCCCTCTCTTGTTCAATGGCCCCCCCCCCCCCTTGTTCAAGGGGGGGGGGGCCCCCCCTGGTCAATAACAGTGTTCTTAATAGGGTTTCACTTGATTTTAATTAACGTTTTAATAGGACTTCTTTTGATTCTAATCGGGTTTTTGTTACTTTTGAAAGATTTCTAATAATATGAATGAGATTTTTATCCCTTCTAATAAGATTTGTATTCGGTTTAACGGGATTCGTATTGAAATAATAGAAATCCTTGTCGAATTAAGTTCAACTCCTATTACAATTGATTGAACTGCTATTAAAATTAGTAGAAGTCCGATTAGAAATGCTACGAAAAAAGAAGGCAAATAGAAATCTTGTTACATTAATAGAAATCCTCTTGAAATTAGAAGGATTCCGAATAAAAAGCAATAGGAATCCTACCAAACATGGCAGAGGAAATGTGGAATTGAGCATGGGGGGGGGGGGGCCCCCCCCCCCCCTTTCTTGGGGGGGGGGGGGGGGGGGGGGGAGGGGGAGGGGGTTTGTTGGGGAAGGGGGGGGGGGGGGGGGGGGGGGGGGGGGGGGGGGGGGGGGGAGGGGGGGGGGGGGGCGGTTACCTTGAATATCCGCAGGCCTCTTTTTTACGCACTCTCGGGTTGGGGGGGGGGGGGGTGAAAACTCGAGATCCTAAACCCTCAAGCCCGCCCGAAGTTCTAACATGTTCGAACACGCCATGAACCACAGAAGGGGGGGGGGTTCGACAAATGCCGGTGTGGATATAACATACACACGTTGCATGCATGTGTGTGCATATGAAAACATGTACGTGGTGCATGTGCTTATGTATGTATGTATGTATGTATTTATGTATGTATGTATGTATGTATGTATGTATGCATGCCCTAAGTCCTAAACCTTGGGGCCACGAGGTTCAGACCCTGGCAGTACTCGGCCCTGACCCGAGGGTGGTGGTGGCCGGTAGCATGGGCCATGCGCCCGGATGTCGATGTTTTTGGGTTCGTTGGGATAACCTTAACCTATCGAGGTAGAGAGATAGCTTGGAGGAGTTTCCTAGTGCATCTTCAAAGGACAGCTAAAGAGAGATAATGAGCAGACATCGTTGCAGCATCGTTCGCCATGGTCAAATACAAACAGAAGCAGTTCGAATTTTAAGTGGAAGGTTCTTGGACTCTGAGGTAATGCCATGTGTATTGCAATTCAACATGTCAGGGCTTCTGGAAGGCGTCTGCGCAGGGGATTCGGTGGACGTTCATATGGGAGTTGTTCAACATGATCTCGAAACTCCTAGACTTCGACCCAAAGCCCTAGTCCTCTTTTTTGTGGGCCTGGGGCACTCCTGTTTAGTTTCTAAGGAGTCCCAGAAAAATCCTGAATTACAAGATGCCCAGTAGGAGACCCTAGTTCAGGAAGAGCCCCCCCTGAAGCCTTAAGCCTCTCCAGGTACTGAACCCTAAATATTCCAAAAAAGGAAAAAGATGTACATCAGCATATACTGAATATGTATATATATATACACATAAACAAATATAAATATAAATATATATATATATATGTATATATATATATATATAATGCAATATATCGAAGTCTAGTTTCCCGCCTAAATGAGTGTCTTCAGGCCTGGGTGCGGACGTCGGAGGGCCGGGAGCTTGAGGCTTCCAGACTGTGGCGGGGTGAGGGTTCAGGGAGCAAGCACGGTTACGGCCAAGCTGATGAGCATCTTAGGACCCGAAACCCCAAACCCTAAACCCTCAACCCTGGACCCTAGACCCTAAACCCTAAACCCTAAACCCTCAACTCTATGCCGCCTGCCTCTGCCAACTAAGGTCCGACCTGGATTTGGTGCTCTGCTGCGACGTGGAGGTTGGCGTGGCCCTGACAACGCTGGCTAGAGCCGTCGCAGGAATCGTCGTGACTACTGGCTGGTTCTTAGTAGGGAATGAGGGAATGAGGTGCCCTATAGAATCCCTTAAAGGGTATATATATATATATATATAAATGTATATATATATATATATGTGTATATATACATATATATGTATGTACATACATATATATACAGGGCCCTAATTACTTCCCTCAGTCCCTGCTAGGAACCAGGGGGACCATGCGACTAGGGCCTTCTGGGGACTCGCAGGTGAATCCCAAAACGGCTCTGGCTGCCGTTACGGAAGCCTTGGTCAAGGCGAATCTCTGCAGAGGGCGTTTAGGGTTTAGGGTTTGGGGTTTAGGGTTTAGGGTTTAGGGTTTACTGTTTAGGGTTTAGGGATCTGTGAGCACCCTGTATCAAAGAAGTGCCTGGAGAAGATGGTAAGAAAAAAACACATGTATGCGCCAGTGCGTGACTTCCATCTGACAAATTCCCCAAATTACCAAGAGCAGGCCGATAAGGCCGTCGACGTGCTCTTGCTGGAGCAGGCCTTCCCTGATCTTTCCAGTACCCTTGAAAAAGGAAACGAGGGGCGGAGTGGGTGGTCCCAGGTGTTTCATTCTTAGATTCTTTGCCTGTCGCCCAAGAAGCGCCAGTGTTCCATTACGTTCATGGCAATAGGGTCCCTGAATCGCGGCCGTGTGAAGCCTTGTGCCACTTCCACTTCACTTCGCACCGGGTGTATCCGGGTGTCCCTGGTCACCCTACATAGCCCTCAGCCGCATGAAAACCACAACCTGTGTATGCAACAGGTAGCTGTTCCGCTGCTCTCCTTTCGACTGGCAGGTGACGGGGGGAGTATGGGGGAGTTGATCCGTTGTGCCTTGCCGTCACTCACACTCAGACGCCCCCGATGGCAAAAGCCCTTCCGGGCTTCATACCGCTCTCAGACCTGGGCCCCGAAGTTTAACCCCAAACATCCCGAAAGCCCCAAACCCAGTTGTGGCCCAGTTGTGGGAGCGCGCCTCACCCTAAAACCTAAACCCTAAACCCTAAACTCTAAACCCTAAACCCTAAACCCTAAACCCTAAACCACGACACCCTGCTCCGTACAGGCCTCTCCGTCGACTTGACGCTGCCTTGGTCTCAGCGATGGCACAGTGTGCAGCAAGAGACATGTTTGTCGACAAGACTCAGATTAGGGTTTAGGGTTTAGGGTTTAGGATTTAGGGTTTAGGGTTCAGGGGTTACGGGCTAGAGTTTAGGGTTTAGGGGTTCTTGCAGATCGGTCAGGTTTGTCTGTGGTGTCACATTGTTGCGAAAATCGGCATGTGGAGCTCAGGAATCAGATGTCCTCCGTCCGCGACATACTACTGTTTCGCTACGCTCTGTTGGGGAGCTCAGCTCCAGATGCTGGATGCTTTGGAGGTTCAACAAAGGTGAGTAGGCGGTGGCCTGGGAGTGGTGATACGTAGTGCAATGCGAAGGCAAGGTGTTTAGCAGATTCGTGCAGTGTATGGATGTGCCGTTGAATCCAGGCATGCGCATCCCGTGCCCATGTTCAACTCCCAGATACGTACGAAAATGCAGCAGCAGCAGCAGCAGCAGCAGCAGCAGCAGCAGCAGCAGCAGCAGCAGCAGCAGCAGCAGCAGCAGCAGCAGCAGCAGCAGCAGCAGGAGGCACCTGCAGATTTGCAGGTAGGTGCATGCACGCAACATGCGCAACCCTATCTTTCCAGTTTGCATGGTTGCCTAAACCCTAAACCCCTAACCAAACCCCAAACCCTAAACCCTAAACCCTAAACCCTAAACCCTAAACCCTAAACCTTATAAACCCTAACTTCGAACCCCGAGCCCAGGCGAACTGCTGGGCCTGAACTCTCCGCCATGCTTCGCCTTGTCAAGCGGAGGCCTCAGGCCCGATGTAGGGTTTAGGGTTTAGGGTTTAGGGTTTAGAGTTTAGGGCTACTTGGAGGTTCATGGTGCTTGCTAACCAATGATAACTGTACCTACAACCCACTTGTCAGCCCCTTAAGTGCCCCAAGATGGTCATAAGTACAGATGTAGTTGGTTAAGAAGTACCATGAACCTCCAAGTAGCCCTAAACCCTAAACCCTAAACCCTAAACCCTAAACCCTAAACCCTAAACCCTAAACCCTAAACCCTAAACCCCACACCCCGAACGCGGTTCTGTTTGCTGAGGATGTGGCTGAAGGCTCGGCACATCCCAGGCACGAAGCAGGGTGCGGGCCTCACCAAGGCGCTTTTGCCCAGGATCCTGGGGGGGGTTGGGGGGGGGGCAACCCTAAATTCAACCCGAAACCCGAAACCCTAAACCCTAGCACCCTAAACCCTGAACCCTAGACATTAATATTTAACCTTTAGGATTTTGATTCTCAGGGTTTGAGGGGTTTAGCGGCTTTCGGGCCCTCTAGGTGTGAGATTGGGCGGGGGGGAGGGGTCTTCTTGCACCCCATCTCTGCAAGGTGGGTTTCCCACCGTTGTGTGGCTACGGATGGCCATCCGCTTCTACCAGGATTCTTGTGTTCGGCGGACGTTCCCCAAATTCTCGCAGCACCAGCTAAGAAAGCAGCAGTTGACTCGCAGCCTCAACTAAACACAAACCCACAACCCCAGTAAACCCAAAACCAAAACGCCCTAAAACCTGTCGTTTTCCTGAGCACAGGAGTCAAAAGGCAGCTCTAGGGCACGGCGAGTGGCCCGAGATTGGCTCCGGCGCTTCATGGCTCCTTCCCTGAGAGTTTTAGGTTCACAGGGCTTCCAGGGTTGATAGTTTACGGGGTTCATGGGGTTCACGGGCTTTATAGACTTTGAAGGGTGCATAAGGTTTTGGGGTTTTATGGGGTTTTGTCGGGGCCTATGGTATGGTTTGACAGGGTCTTCTCGGCTTTTGCAAATTTGTCTGGGCTTGCATCGGCTTTTGTTGGGTTCATAGGCTTCAGAGGGCTTATGTGGTTGGGTCAAGGGATGAAGGCTCAGGGTTGAGGGTTTAGAGCTGCAGCTTATTGATTGGGGATTGTTGGTCATAGGGTGCTAGGGGTGTGCAATAGAGTTTGGGGTTGACAGGGACCAGAATAGGGCTTGGGGTTGATAGGGATCAGGGCAAAGGGCCGTGATATGGTGTATAGGGCTTACTGTACAGGTTTCATATCAACCTCGAAGTTTCCCTTCTCCAACAGATTCTTGTCGCCTTCAGAGGTGTCTTTGAAAGGGGGTCTCAAGTATAGATCGCAATGTCATAGTATTTATCAGCTGGTCCCGAGCACCCCTGCATCAAATCAACGGGTTTAGGGTGCAGGGTTTAGACTTCTGTTTCCCGAAAAACTAACAGTCCTTGATAGGCATTACAATAGGGGGGGGGGGGGGGGGGGGCGTGCTACAATCCCTCTTAAGCACTGTTCCCAAGTAAAGGGTCTTAGAGACCCCAATGAACGTAACGACTCAAAGCTTGCGCTGGCCGAGGTCTGGGCCTGGCAGGGGCTGCCGACTGGGGGATCGCTGGGAGCCTGGTGGGGAAGGGGGTTTAGGGTTTAGGGGTTCGTCAGGGTTAAGGGTTAAGGGTTAAAGGTTAAGGGTTAAGGGTTAAGGGTTTAGGGGTTTAGGGTTTAGGGTTTCGGGTTTAGGGTTTAGGGTTTAGGGTTTAGGCAGGGGCCTAGTCCGAACCTCCAAACAATAGCTTAAGGGAATTATAGTCCCTACTAAGGACCTTTATAAGGGGGAACATCCCAAGATTTACGGTTCTTCTTGAGTGTTAGGGTTCGCGGGCTAGGGTTTCGGGTGCAAGACATTAGGACACTAGGCCGAGCAATAGCTGAAGGGATTTAGGGTGCAAGACATCAGGAGAGGGACCCTGAACCCTAAACCCTAAATCCTAAAACCTCAACCCTACACCCTCAGTTTGGTTTCATGCCGAGGCCTTTGGCGCTCTACGGCGAGCAGGACAGAGCCGGGTCGTGGGCGGTGTGGTCGGATGCTGAGAAGCATGCAAGGGTTTAGGGTTTAGGGTTTAGGGTTTTAGGGTTTTAGGGTTTAGGGTTTAGGGTTTAGGGATACAAATTACAACGTAGCATGGTTCAAGTGTTCGTTGCCGTGGTGTACATCTCGGAAGCAACAACAAGCGACAAACTCAATATTTTTGCGCCGTCAACTTCTGATTTCCATGCAAATATTGAATTCCGGATGCGCAGGACTTAAGAACGTCTCGATTTTGTGTCCAGATTTGTCTCTATTCTTCGCGTTCTTAGACATGGATGCAGTGGGCAAATCATGTTGTTACCACCCTTCGGGCATGAAGAGGTCTGAACCCTGACCCCTAGCCCGGGAAGCTGCAGAGCCAGAGACGCGACGGAGGGACCTGGGTGGGGCAACGGACACGACGCCCCTCAGCTCCAGCTCCGCGCCTCGTGATTTTCTCCGAGCCAGCACCTGCTTTGCCCGAAGGAATACTACTCGGGCCGGCTGGCAGCCGGCGTGCGCGCAGGAACGCAGCGACCTCAGCACAGCAAGCCTTGAAGGCGTCAGGATCTTGGGCTCTCAGGTGTAGGAGGGCGCTTGAGGAGCGTCCCGCGGGTGATTGCATTCATGATTCTTGTGTATTTTCAGTTGCCTAACTTCTTGGGAGTAGATTCTGAGTTGGCTACCGCATGGACCGTTGTACTGCGCTGTTTCCAGGCTGCTCCTGTTTGTGTGTGAGATGGTGTCGTTCTTGGAGAAGTCGCCTGCGCCCAGCGTTGTGGGAGAGGACGAGCCCTTGTCCAGTAAATGGGTTACTACAAGCAAGGCATGGCTACCTCATGGCCAGAATTCGCTATCCCAGCACAGGGCAATAAGCTACCCAAATGGGCCATGATCGAGTGCATGAACCCTAGCTTAGACTGTGTAGGTGTGGCAGAGTTGTCAGAGCTTTGTTGATACTCTTCTTTCGTGTCTTTGGGCCAAGGAATCGGGCCAAACTGCCTGATTCCGACACATCCCACTGCATTCGCTGATTGAACATCGTGTCCAAGCGTGTCCAAGCCACGGGGCCTTCACGCTGCAGCCGCATGAGCGAATCAAGTCAAACCCATGATGTCTTGAAACTGTGGGCCCCGCGCGTGATTGCAGGCTAGGATGTACCCAGCACCCTGAAGACCTTTGGGCTGGCTCCTTGTGAGCCTTACAAGTATAACCACTCCTGAAGCCCCCCCCCAAAAAAGGCCCTGCAAGAACCCGACCACCGCCTTCCCCTCAAAGCCCAGAGCATCCTCCCCTCCCTGCCCATCCCTGTGACATGTGGTGGTTCAGCCATGGCCGTCTTGACTGGTCACGCCTCGCAACTTGTGGCAAGGGGACCCTCAATGATGGGGCCAAACGCAGCATGTGGAACTCCGAAAAAAAACCCAAAGGCTCGGTTGTACAAAAAAATCAACTCCGATCACGGCACGGCGTCATGTGAGGGGTCTTGTGGGTGGTGGCTTCGTGTTGCCCTAAACCCCATTAAATGCCGAAGCCTAACATGTTATAAACGCGTCCGACAAGTACACCAAGAGTCATCATTGGGTTTCTAACTAGGGTTGACTGGGTTATTAGTGTTGTGAGGATTTATTGGCCCTTATAAGAGGGTCAAGTCATCATCAGGAGGCTCTAGCTTCAGGCCTTTGAATGAGGTACAGTGCCCCACACATGTAATTTGCTAGGTACCCCAAATGGGACCAACTGAAAGCCACAGGTTTTGAGATCCCGTGCTGCCCAGGCAAAGCTCTTCGTCGCTGCTTGCGCCTTGCGGAAGCTGCCCCAGCTTCTGAGAAGATACTGGCCGCAAAGGTGGGAGCCACAAGAGAGATTGCAACTGACGCGATCTGGGGGTTTCCGAAAACGGGGGACGAAAATATAGACCAAATAGTAGGATCCCTTTATAACAAGGACCCCAATAAGGTACCCCTAATTTCGTAAACCCCCATCTACGTCAGACTTTGAAAGCAATGTGAGCTGCTCTGATTCCATGTTTCCATGACACTACTCTCCTACTCTCTTGTGCATCGCGAAAGCTCTCCCCTGAAAGAGCCTTCGTTTAAGACTCTGCGTAAGCTGCTCCCTATAAGGGGCTTTCATGAAGGGGAAGGGGGATCCAGATTTTGGGGCCGAATTCCGGCTTCTGGCTCCTGAAGAGGCCCATCGCGTGGGATGGGGGCCCTCCATTCCTCAGCTGGTCAGCCAGCGCCCTCGCAGCTGCCATTCGAATCTGGTCCCTTAAGCAGTGGGCTTAGGGTACTTAGGGGTTTAGGGTTTAGGGTTTAGGCTTAAGGGTTTGTCTGAGTGGAGTTTGCAAGTCCGCGGCGGGAGTGGGAGCATGCGAGGTCTTTTGGCAAGTGGAGTCCTGAGACTCCCTCTCCATGTGACCGCAGCATTTTGTCAGGGCGTAGTCGTTCCGACTTGAAAAGATCTCTTGTGCGGCAAGTAGCGACGGAAGAATGTCTCTGGAGTCTGCAGCCATGGTGTTGCGCGGATTGGCCGACCTTTCCGGAAGCTCTGAGGCACTCGGGGGACTGGGAGGTTGCATCCTATGGAGGCGCCATGCTGCAACACAGAACCCCTTCCCTGCACAGGCATTCGTCCTTGCACCTCCATCGACAACTGTGGCCCGCCAGAGCGTTGCTGCTCAGGCAGTGCCATTCAGATGCCATTCGGTGCCTCTGTTCCCACAAGAATCGAGCGACAATGCTTGCAATGATGACTGCCTGCGCAGGTGGTGAGTGCGCAGCCGGCGCCAGGAACGAAATCCAATACCACCTGGCCTGCCGCCTGCGCCGGAATCGTGGTGGCCACGCTTGTCTCCGGGCGTGCGCGCGCCCTCAAGAAGGCAGCCAAGGTACCGGGCTCAGGGTCTTGCAACAGTATCGCTACCCATCGCTTTATCCTGTGTGTTTTTTGGGTTGCAAGCACCTGTGAGGTTGCCCGCAAGGATGCAGTCTCAGAGTATGCTTTCCAGAAGAATGTCTATGCGGACCTGGAGTTTGTCAACGACGTTGGCTACCTTCCAGATGGAACCCCTCTCAACAAAGCCGGAAATGCGGTGAACCATCCAGAGACCATGGCTGCGGACCGTCACATCGCTGGATCCCCGTTGCCCCGAGCAAACTTCGTGAACTCGGTCGGCTACCTGCCGGATGGCACGCCATTGAATGCAGCTGGCAATGCCATCAACCACCCCGAATCGATGCAGCCCGATTCTCATGTCGCAGGTTCACCACTGCCACCCTCCGCCTACGTGGCTGACGTGGGCTATCTGGCGGACGGCACTCCTTTGGAGACTGCCGGAAACAATTCCGTGAAGGACATGCCGGCATCTCCTCCTGCGGCAGCGGCAGCTGCCTTCGTGGGTTCCAGTGCTCCCGCCACCATGCCTGCTCCAACAGCGGCTGCACCAGCTGCACCCGCTGGATCCACCGTTGCCATGCACGGCAGGAAGTTCGAGTACAGCTTCCAGAAAGATGTGTACGCTGAGCTCGAGTTCAGCAACGATGTCGGCTACTTGCCTGATGGCACTGCGCTCAACAGGGCAGGGAATGCGATCAACCATCCTGAAAGCATTGGCCCAGACAAGCACACTCCAGGATCTCCATTGCCAAGGGCCAACTTCATGAACTCGGTCGGCTACCTGCCGGATGGCACACCGTTGAACGCAGCTGGCAATGCCATCAACCACCCCGAATCGATGCAGCCCGATCAACACACGCCAGGATCACCCTTACCAGCCTCCGTGTACGCGGCGGACGTGGGCTATCTGGTGGACGGCACTCCTTTGGAGACTGCCGGAAACAATTCCGTGAAGGACATGCCGGCATCTCCTCCTGCGGCAGCGGCAGCTGCCTTCGTGGGTTCCAGTGCTCCCGCCACCATGCCTGCTCCAACAGCGGCTGCACCAGCTGCGCCCGCTGGATCCACCGTTGCCATGCACGGCAGGAAGTTCGAGTACAGCTTCCAGAAAGATGTGTACGCTGAGCTCGAGTTCAGCAACGATGTCGGCTACTTGCCTGATGGCACTGCGCTCAACAGGGCAGGGAATGCGATCAACCATCCTGAAAGCATTGGCCCAGACAAGCACACTCCAGGATCTCCATTGCCAAGGGCCAACTTCATGAACTCGGTCGGCTACCTGCCGGATGGCACACCGTTGAACGCAGCTGGCAATGCCATCAACCACCCCGAATCGATGCAGCCCGATCAACACACGCCAGGATCACCCTTACCAGCCTCCGTGTACGCGGCGGACGTGGGCTATCTGGTGGACGGCACTCCTTTGGAGACTGCCGGAAACAATTCCGTGAAGGACATGCCGGCATCTCCTCCTGCGGCAGCGGCAGCTGCCTTCGTGGGTTCCAGTGCTCCCGCCACCATGCCTGCTGCAACAGCGGCTGCACCAGCTGCACCCGCTGGATCCACCGTTGCCATGCACGGCAGGAAGTTCGAGTACAGCTTCCAGAAGGATGTGTACGCTGATTTCCTTTTCAGCAACGATGTCGGCTATTTGCCTGATGGCACTGCGCTCAACAGGGCAGGGAATGCGATCAACCATCCTGAAAGCATTGGCCCGGACAAGCACACTCCAGGATCTCCATTGCCAAGGGCCAACTTCATGAACTCGGTCGGCTACCTGCCGGATGGCACGCCGTTGAACGCAGCTGGCAACGCCATCAACCACCCCGAATCGATGCAGCCCGATCAACACACACCAGGATCACCCTTACCAGCCTCCGTGTATGCGGCTGACGTGGGCTCCTTGACTGTGCATCGCACGCTTCTGCTGATACTGTTGCGTAGTCGCCGCTAGTGCTTGGTGTCAGTAATGAGCGGGCCGTTGTTGCCTTTGCCCCATGCGACCTGTGCTCGCCCAAGGATATCTTGTTGATGGCACGCCTCTGGAGGCCGCAGGCAACAACTCTGTGAAGTTTGCGGCACCTGAGCCGGCGACTTCGCCAGCTGCGCCAGGCTTGACATCAGTTTCCGAGTGATTGCGGCAAGCCTTTCAACTTGACGTGCTGCCATCCAAGAGCATCTGAGAGAATGTGGCGGATGTGTCCTGTGCGCCCGAACCCCATCATACACCATCATGCACGAAGCTCATACCCACGAAAGTCCTGCCGGTCTGACTTTACACCGATCATGTCTGGCCCCGTGGAAGAAACCCAAAAGCCCAAAAGCCCCATACCCTAAACCCTAAACCCTACAAAGCCTCTAACTCTAAGCCCTAAACCCTAAACCCAAATGCCCTCAACACCCCAAAAAGCCCTTCAAGCCAGCAGCTTACCATGTGGAGGCCCAGCGGCCGCGGCGGCCTTCGTCGGCTCTGCCCAAGCTGTGAGGAACGTGCGCCACAGCGTGGGCTTCGCCTATGGCTTCCAGAAGGCAGGCATGCCTACAGTCATCTCTGTTCAGCATGCCTTTGGGTTTAGGGTTTAGGGTTTAGGGTTTAGGGTTTATAGGGTTTATAGGGTTTAGGGTTGAGGGTGTTTAGACCTCGGTGGCCTCGCAAAATAGAATCTGGCTTCAGGGTGGGATCGCCTGCAGTGGCACGAATAGCCCGAAGCCTGAAGTACCGAAGCCGTCCCATAGCCTGCCGTACCGGTCTGCAGGATGCCTATGCCGACCTGGACTTCAGCAACTGGGATGCCTTGGTCATTTAGTCTGCCCAGGATGTGCGACATGCTTGCTTGGCAATGAGGTAACGACACGGGCTACCTGCCAGATGGAACGCCCATCAACCGCGCCGGCAATGCCATCAACCATCCAGAGACAATCCAACCTGACCGTCTCTCGTCACAAAGCTAGGGATTGACATTCTCAACAACGACAAAATGTCAAAAAACAGAGGCACGCAAGTTATGAGAGCTGATCACGCCAAGCAGTCATAACGTAGCGACGCGGGTTGGGGATCGTCTTGGAAAGGGCCAAAATTAATAATAATAATAGTAATAATAATACTTATTTTTATAAATACTGTTAATAATAGTAGTAGTAATAATGATGATAATACTAGTAGTAATAATGATGATAATAATAGTAGTAATAATAATAGTGATGGTTCAAAGGTCGAGTCATGTTGTGGCTGTGCGGGTTGGAAGAGACTTGAAGAGCTGGAGAAGTTAGAAGGGGCAGCTTGGGATGCTCCCCCTTATGCTAACAGTCCTTAATAGGGATCCTAATAGGGGGGTACTAGAGAATCCTTATATAATAGGGATCCGAATAGGGGGTACTATAGAATCCTTATATAATAGGGATCCTAGGAGGGGGTATCATAGAATCCCAATAAAGGTTCGTATAAGGGGGAACTTCCCCAGGGGCAGTGTTTGATCCGTTGTCCCCGAGGCCACGCTCCAGGATCTCCGCTTCCTCGAGCCAACTTCGTGAACGACGTGGGCTACCTGCCGGACGGGACCCCATTGAACAAGGCCCGCGACATCTAGACAGGGACAGAGATGGAGAGAGAGGGAGAGAGATGGAGAGAGAGGCCCCCTCGGGGGTCATACGCACAGCAAGCAAGCAAGAGGGAGACAGAGCAAGAGTCGGGTGAGAGAGAGTGGTTGAGGGGGATGTCAGATGTCAGTGGAGAGAGTGTGGGGGGTCACAACGGTCTAGGGCTAATTGTTGGGATGGTCGGTTGACTCCACGTGCTCCTCTACCCTAAGCCCGGAATTGGGAAGGTCCATTAATGAAGAGTCAGAAATGGGGAAATATGGGGTCAGGAAGCGCGGTCTTGAGAGACGGAAACGGGGAAGTAGACACGAAAGGGGAAGCCGGGAAACACAAGCAAGTCCTGAATCATCTTGAGTCCCAAGATGTGGAAGAATCAGAAAAGGGGTCACCAAGGGCTCTCTTGTGTTCGAAGGACAGATCCTTGCAGCCCAGATGCTCGTTCTCCTCACCGTGCTTGTTGTGACGTTTCGGTTCAAGTTTATGTTCGTTGTCAAAAAACTGTGCCCGTCCACACGGTGCTTCATAGTCACTTTCCCTGACAATGCAAGCCTGCCTGCGGTGCACAGAAAGGTTTGCAAATGAGGGTGGGATTGCAGCTCGCATCGCTGCAAGAGAAGCGGTTGCATCAAAGAAGGTCCTTTGTTTGGAGGAGCGACCACCACAGCTCAGATGACTGTATACTGTGATGAGACGGTCAGAGCAAACAGCGAGGGTACGCGAGGGCAAGTGTTGGAGCTTGTCCCAACAATTCGGCCGTTCTTCTGCGGCATCCGCGAGGGTTGTGGGGGATTTGGGGTCTGGCTTCGGAGGTTTCTGGAAAGGCTTCAGTTGTGGGAGGTTGTGAGTTGCCACAGGGCAAAACCCCGCTTTTACATTTTTTCTGACGCCTGTAAACCACCAATTTGGATTTCCGTCCACCGTGCCCGGGGGGAGGAGAGGTCCGACTGCGGCGGGTTGTTCTAGCGTTGGTTAGGGGGACTTGTTTGTAAGGGGTCTAGAATGGTCGGGGGCGAACTCGCGGGCCTTCAGCCCCTGTGACCGAGCGCTCTCAGAGAGGGAGAGAGAGGGAGATTCTCAGAAAGAAAGACAGACGGACATGAGTCGCTGGAACAGTGGAACAGCTTTTGCTGGGTGCAGGCGGGCAATGCCATGAATCATCCGGACACCCGGCAGCTACACAGGTCCCATTTTTCGTCCTAAACCCTAAACCCTAAACCCTAAACCCAAAACCCTAAACCCTAAACCCTAAACCCTAAACCCTAAACCTTTCCAGTAGCGACCTCCGAAGCAGCCCAGGAACGCATCCAGCCCGACACGCACACGCCCGGCTCGGCCCTGCCAGCTTCCACCTACGCTGCGGCTGCTTGGCAGCCCCGGGGGGTGCACTTTTCCCTTTTTTTTTGGGGGTTAGGGTTTAGGGTTTAGGGTTTAGGGTTTAGGGTTTAGGGTTTAGGGTTTAGCAACCCCCAAGAAGGGTACCCTTATGGTAAGATGGCTGCTGGGCTGCCAAGGATGTGGGCTATCTTGTAGATGGCACACCCATGGACCGAGCCGGCAACCTCTCGGTTTCGAAGTGAGCCCGCGTTTCCTAGACTGAGGGGCTCGCTTGGCTTCACGGCCACCGTTCCCATAGAAGAGTCCAGGGTATGTTATTTGGGCCCGACTGTTCCCCTTAGTGTTAGGAAGCGCCGCGCGCGAGTTTCAGCACAGACAGTCGCCTCGGAGAACAGCGTCTGAGGCTGACGATTTGATTTGCCACACTTTTCGAGCCAGGGTCCGTTGCTGCACACCTCCGCTGCACCTGTTCTAGCAAATTCTGGCAAGTTTCAAGGTTTTCAGGAGCGTGACTACTGTGGTACTTATAGTGGCCTCCTGGTTGCAGCCCAGCATCATGCGGCAATTGCGCAAGCTCGAGTCCATGTTGTAAAACAGGAACCTTTGATTTCAAGAGTGTCGCGAGCTCACCTAACTGCGGTTTGCTCTTTGCGACCTGTGACCTGCGGCGGTGATCGGAATGATCACTGTCTACTGGTATTGAAGGATGCTGCCAAAGATTTCAAACTCCGACTGCGCAGCAGCTGCTGGAAAGGAATGCCTTGCATGGGGAGTCAGCATATTGTCGAGGCGCTGCAATCACCGCAGCCACTGCCCAACCTGCAACTCTCCTACACCGCATCAAAGTCATGGGCCTTGTTGGAAGGCTATTCGCGTATGTCGCTGAAATGACCCTAAACCCTAAACCCTGAAATGTAGTTTGAGTGGTCTTGGTATGAGCTGTTGAGCTGGTAAACCTCGATATCCAAAGCCCTAAACCGTAAACCCTAAAGCCTAACCCTAAAGCCTAACCCTAAACCCTAAACCCTAAACCCTAAACCCTAAACCCCTCAATCCTACTCCAGCCGCGCCCCGAGGAAGGGGTGAGTTGACTTCTACTGCGGTGGTGAAGGCGTACATCCAGCGGATCAAGGAAGTTGATGCGACTTGCTGGCCTAGTACCCTAAGTTAAGGGTTCAGGCCCGAAGGGTTTAGGGTTTAGGGTTTCGGGTGCGGGTTTAGGGTTTAGGCTTTAGGCTTTAGACTTTAGGGTTTAGGATTTAGGCCCTAAGGATCCATGTACCTAAATCGGGAATACCTGTGCCTTAAAGTACTTCCTATATCGGGACTTGGGGCCTAAGTATATAAGAGTGAGGTACATGGACCCGTACTCAGGTAATAGTACTAAGACGCACGGAACTCTGCTTTTTTCCCGGCAACATTCAAGAATATTCATAAACAAATCATTGTAGTTGCTGCACTTCGGGGGGATTAAACCCTTTGGTTCTTATGCTTGCTTGCAAGCATCTTTCATAAAGGATTGTGGTGCATGGTCACAAGCGTGCACTTCCAAGATTTCAAGAAGACCGGCACGGATAGCACCTAAACCCGAGCCACAAACCCTAAGCACCCTTACAAACCCCTTCTTGATTCCGGGCAATCGTTGACCCCTAAACCTCTTAGAAGCCTTGCCGAATCCGTGAGAAGCCTTTCCCCCTAAGCCCAAATGCCGAACCCCTCCCCCACTTCCGCCCCCTGAACACTACACCCTAAACCCTAAACCCTAAACCCTAAACCCTAAACCCTAAACCCTGAACTACTCTAGGCCCTATAAACGCTAAGACCTACCGCCCGACCCCAAGTTCCATCTCAACGCCTTGGTGGCCGAGCGCTTCACAGCGGCGCTGGCGCAGGTGCAGCACGCCGGTCAGTTGGGGGGGTTAAAGGAAGGATTTAGGGTTGAGGGTTTAGGGTTTAGGGTTTAGGGGTTAGGGGTTTTGGGTTTAGGATTTAGGGTTTAGGGTTGGGTTTCGGGGGTTTGGGTGGTTTGGGGGCTCAGGGTCTTTTGGGGTCTGGGGTTTGGCAAGCTGTCAGAGTTTGAAAGTTTGGGGTTTTGGGCAGTTCAGGCCTTCGTCGCGGCTCTGTGAGTCGAGAGGCAGAGGCATGCATGCTCTTGGCCAGGTTGCCGTGAATATAGTAGGGTTTAAGCCTTCGGCTTTACAGTATATCACAGCCTGCAACCCAGCGCAGCCCCCATGTGCAATCCCTAGGAAGAACCTAAACAGCTTAAAACCTCCAAACCTCGAAGCCCTAGACCCTAAACCCTAAACCCTGCTAGCCACGGACAGTTCGCCAATTTCGCCGATGGGAGGCGGAGTCTGTGGACCGGCAGGTCGAGGCCAAGGGGCCGGGGGTTTTGAGGGTTTAGAGGGTTTGGAAAGTGTTTAGGGTTTTAAGATTTAGGGGCTTTAGGGGTTTTGGGATTAAGGGTGTAAGGGTTTTGGGGTTTAAGGGTTTGGCAGCTTAAACCCTCGATGTTGTGAACGGCCCAGGCTTGGTAAGTAACTGCTTGAGGCATCAAAGGGCGATCCGACGATGCCATGGCCGCCGTTTATGGGCACCTTGCCCCGATCTGGAGCTTGTGAAGAGACTTCGGGTTTAGGGTTTAGGGAGTTTAGGGTTTAGGGTTTAGGGTTTAGGGAGTTTAGGGTTTAGGGTTTAGGGTTTAGGGCTCGTGCCACCAGATGCCAGTGCATCCACAGGAGCCGCCAGAGTTTGCGTGTGGAAACACCCCTATGAACCTCTGAAGGCCCTAAACCCTAACCCTAAACCCTAAACCCTAAACCCTGAACCCTGAACCCTAAACCCTAAACCCTAAACCCTAAACCCTAAACCCTAAACCCTAAACCCTAAACCCCAACACAGCACAGGTGTTCCCATCATCATTAAGGAGGCCTTCGAGTACCCTGGCTTTCCCTACACCCATGGCCTGCTCTGCCGGAAGGGCGACGTGGCAAGGATTGTGTTGTCATACTAAACCCTAAACCCTAAACCCTAAACCCTAAACCCTAAACCCTAAACCCTGAACCCTGAACCCTGAACCCTAAACCCTAAACCCGAAACCCTATACTTGCCTGGATCCTTCTTTCTTCTCAGGGTAGGTTGGGTATATAAGGGGTATATACGGGGTCCCTTTAGAAGGGGATATAAGGGGATATAAAGGGTATCTAAGGGGTCCCTTCTTTTAAGGGCCCGTGCTCAGGCACCATGTAACTACCCTAAGATTTCTGCTTCCCGAAGCCCTAAAACCCTCAAACCCTATAAAGCCCTCCAAGCTGCAGAAGCCCGATAACGCATACACTCCCTGTGCCCTACACCCCAAGCCCCTGAGCCTCCCAACCCTTAAGTCCTCAACCCGAAACCCTAAACCCGAGCCTCTAATTTCCTAAACCCCTTAACCTAAACCCGTAAACCCCTACCCCTGAACCCCTAAACCCCTAAACCCCTAAAGCCCTTAACCTAAAACCCTAAACCCCTTAACCTAAAACCCTAAACCCCTGAACCCCTAAACCCTAAATCCAGGAATGAGCACTGAGGCTGCATGGGTGCGAAGACAGGGCCCGCAGTGCGGCGGATAGAGGCCTGGAGCCCGGAGCAGCGGATTTTTATTTTGTTGCTTTTATTTTTATGGTGATTTTTGTTGTTTTTGTTATCTTTTGAAATGTTTCTGTGCGTTCTGTATATGAGTCTATGAGTTATTTCAACCCCATATGCCCTGCAAGCCCTGTAAACACATCTAAACACTGTAAGCCGGTAGTCCTCGTCTGAGTTCGCCCCAAGGCTGAACAGCCCCTGTAAACCCCAGACCCCAAACCCGAAACCCCAGACCCCAAGCCTAAACCCTAACAACCCAAACCCTAAACCCTAACAACCGAAACCCTAAACCCTAACCCGAAACCCTAAACCCGAACAACCCAAACCCTAAACCCTAAAAACCCCGAAAGCCCCGACTGTCGACTGAGCTCGAAGCTAAGGCAGCCGGCTTCATCGTGCTTGGAACTGGCAACATCTCAGAGGCTCCTCCACCCTCTAGGGTTAAGGGTTTAGGGTGTAGGTTTGGGGGTTTAGGGTTCAGGGTTTAGGGCTTAGGGGTTGGATCCCTTCATCTGGCAAGATTCCTCAAAGGATTTAGGGTTTCGGGTTTGCAGGGATTCTATAGTATGATTCAAGGAGTCTATTCCTTAAATTCAGGGATATCGGAGTCTCCGGGACTTTTGCCTTGAACGCAGCGTTCTGTGCTCCAAAGGCCGTGGGGCTTGTTTTGTCTGGGCCCCGGCTGGAGGCCTGCATGTGGATGGAGACGTACAACCTCGTGCCGCCCGGTAGAAGTGCGACTGGTATGGTCCGGGATGGTTGTCACCCTAAACCCTAGACCCTAAACCCTGAACCCTAAAGCCTAAAGCCTAAAGCCTAAAGCCTAAAGCCTAAAGCCTAAAGCCTAAACCCTAAACCCTAAACCCTAAACCCTAAACCCTAGACCCTAAACCCTAAACCCTAAACCCGAAACCCTCAATCAGGTACGGCCGCAGCCACAACCCCCACGGCCTGCACCTGACGCCTGGCGGCTCCAGCGGCGGCACCGCAGCGCTGGTTGCGGCCCTTGGGGCACCCGTGGCTCGGGCTGAGGTTTGGGAGGCTTAGGGTTTAGGGTTTAGGGTGCAGGGTTCAGGGTTCAGGGTTCAGGGCTTAGGGTTTGGGAGGATTGGGGAACTTTAGGGAGAAATGAGGGGGCCTCAGGCAACTAAATGCGTTTCAAGGTTTCTCGGTCTTGGTTTCGTCTTGGATCCAGCTTGCATCCCTTGTGGCACTGCGGGTGTTTGGAAGCCCCATACCCCCCAACCCCTCAACCCTAAACCTTCAATGCACCCTAAACTAAACCCGAGCTACCTGCTGTAGCCCCAACCCTAAACCCTAAAATCCTAAACCCGAAACCCTAAGCCCAACACCTTCCCGACCTTCAAGGGGCCGAGGGAGTTCTCCACCAGGTTGGGCTGACAGCGGATATCGGCGGTTCGACAAGAATCCCAGCCCTCTTCAACGGATTGCTCCTGAGATCCATAGAACCCTAAACCCTGGAGCTCTTTGTTGATGGGTGGGGGGGTCCGTACTTCGTGGTCTTCGCCGGCACTAGCGGTTTGCTATGGTGCAGTTTGGGTTCAACTCGTAGTCAGAAGTACAAGACGTGATCGCTCAGCGCAGCCCCCAGCGAAGCCCCCATCTCCACAGATCCGAATCATGAACATTCTGCTGCTGCTGATGATGATGATGATGGTGATGATGATGAGGATGATGCGGACGAGAAAAAGCACAAAAAGTAATAAACAAGAACATTCTTGTAAACTCTCATGTTCGAAGATCGAAAGCAGCGAATATACAGCAAATCAAGCAAGATACATATTCTGCTTATCGGCTTGTGGATGTCTTCATGAAGTTTTGTTTATGATAGGGCAGAATGCCTGAGTGTTTGCTGTGGTTAACATGATTGTTCCCCACCTTCGGTGTGGGGTTGTTAGATTTTGAACTCAACTCTTCTCCTCGCCCGGAACTCTTCTTTTTGCCCGGTCTACTCCTAGAGACTCCCTGAAGTGCCCAACCCCAAAGACTCCCTGAACCCCGGAGACTCCCTGAATTGTCCAACCCCAAAGACTCCCTGGAGTGCCCAACCCCAGAGACTCCCTGGAGGGCCCAACCCCGGAAACCTGGAGTGCCCAATTTCAGAGTGGAGTGCCCAACCCCAGAGACTCCCCCCAGAGACTCCCTGGAGTGCCCAACTGTAGAGACTCCCTGGAGTGCCAATTGTAGAGACTTACTGGGGTGCCCAACCCCAGAGACTCCCTGTGCCCAACCCCAGACTCCCTAGAGTGACCAACTCCCTCCCTGGAATGCCCAACCCCAGAGACTCCCCAACCCCAGAGACAATCCCAGAGACTCCCTGAAGGTGGGGATGTTCGCAGTAAATTTTTGTTATTGTTTCAATCCTTGGTTGTTTCGTGCTCAAAAGAATTGAGCACATTCGTCCAAGAAACCAATCCGTTGAGTCTAACTCGGACCTGAATGCATTAAATCCAGCCGAATAAAAACAGAGTGTAAACGCTTGCGGAGGCCGCGTCGGCAGCTGTGCCGGCCCAAGCCACGTGCCGTGCGCAACGGCGGTCCAAGCGGTGCACCTCGGAGCGACCACGGGCCGACGGGTAAAGACACCGGAGAGCAGCCAACCCGTCAACCCGAGACCTTGAGAACCAGCAGCGTAAGTGAGCTTGGGGGACGCATAGGCTGCTGCTGAAGGCTTGCAGAAGGCTTGCAGTGTCAGCAGGCGGTGCAAAACCTTCAGTGCGCTTGTTGTATGTGCTTGTGAGCTTGAAGGCTTGAAGTGAGCTTGGATAGAATCGAGGGAAGGGCTTGTGGTGCCGTCTCATATAACATATAACATAATCTTGTTGAGTTTTGCTGATATCCATATCGTAAAAGTGTAACAGGACGCACCATGATTTGATCTAGGGTATGCTAAGTTTCTTGAGAATTGTTTCTTAAGAGAGGAGTAGCTACTCTATACCACCAGGCCAAGTCCACGCACACACTGACACAAGCTCGAAATCTGTATTTGGTACAGATTGGTACAGTGCCCCACCGTGGGGGTACCCCAGCATTCGAAACATTATGAATTCGGCACAGGTTTGCATGGCCGAAAGGACGCCCTCTAGTTTTTCAGATTTCAACAACCGGGCGTTTATCATTGCAGCTCCCCTCCTGGACACCACCACGATGAGGCAGGATGGCGCGTTCACGGCTACAGTTGAGGACAGGAGCTTCCAGCTGAAGCGTCTTAGAATAGGACTCCCGCAGCTCTTGGCGGACGCAGGAGCTTGAGTGCTCTAACAAGTATAATGGTCGGTTTCCGATCTGGAACAGCCAAAAACACTGCAACACGGGGGGTGGGTGGGTGGGTACGTGGTGCGCATTAGGGGTCGTTGGGGGAAGGATTAGAAGTAGGGGCAGTACGGGATCTATGCCAACCGATGACACTTGCGGCCGGCGCAGAGGCGAACTATGATGATGATGATGATGATGGTGATGATGATGATGCTGATGCTGATGCTGATGATGAGGATGAGGATGAGGATGATGACCGTGATGATGGCGATGGCGATGGCGATGGCGATGGCGAGGAAGAAGAATCATGAATGTTCTGATGACAGTGATACTGATGGTGATGGTGCTATGGTGGTGTAGTGTTGACATGGTGTCTATGGTGGTGTGCTGGTGATGAAGATGGTGGGAGGTCCATGATGATCATGATTCTGATTATGATTACGACCATGATCTCTGATCTCTCATCCGAGTCTCGTGGCCCAGTCTTCAACTTTGCTTCCGACGGGAGATTAAATTTTGATGGACTCAGGTTCGGGCACAAGCCTACTGGCGGCATCATCCCAAACACAGGGACGCATCTTGACGAGTTCCATGGGGCCCCGCGGCGAGCACGTAGCCCCTCCAAAGAGACCCACAGACCGAGACTTTGCATCATGTGCCGACACATGCCGCAGTTCCTGCATCTCTCAGGCAGTCTGCCGCATCTGTCAGCTGGGCATGGTATGCCGCCATGCGGATGACATGTTGCCCATGCTGAAGATTATGGCTGGCCTGCCCGATGGCGCAGAGGAGCACAGCAAGACTGCGGGTCTTGCAACGCAAGTGGGGGGGTTTAAAAAAGAGAGGTAGCGCAATCCAGGGCTGGTTTCCAGACCCGTCTTCACCCAAACCACGAGGCCAGTCTCCCCAAGCTGATGGGACTGATGCTTCCATGTATATCCATGCATAAGGTTCCTAAGCTCCAGGCTTTGCCCTTTGCCCTCAACCCTCAATCCAGGGCCGATTCCGGTTCACGAAGAAACGACATCCCCAAAACCCCAAGACTCCTGAAAAGCGACTTTCATTTTGTTGGCTCTATTGTGCACAGATTATACGGGCCCACAGAATCGTAATTTTCGAAAGCGGCTCCAAGAGCAGTTAAGATGAATGTGCAAGCTATGGCGCCATGCCATGGAGGACCCACTCGTCCACGAGTATCGCTTGCCGCCAACCTGGGCCGCCCCTCCCCGCATGCCGCCGCGGGCCCCGCGACGTCAAGACGCGGTGGGTTGCCGTTGGGGTGGGTGTCCTTCCATGAAGTTTGTGGCAACAATTCTCAGTTGGCTTTCGATCAGGCTCACTGCAGGTGCTTCGCATGTTTTCCCGCTTGTGCTCTACAGTTGTTGCGTATGCTGGTACTTGGGCAGGCTGAAGCTGTGTTGATATTGGAGTCTAAGAGCATCGGGCTTCTACCCTCAAGTACGGTCCAAACTCGTCACGGTCGATGCCAAGCCTTCAGAGGAAGGGCACAGCTGCCCGTGGTCTCCTGGAAGCTCAGTCTAAAGGTAGCTTCATGGTCCCTGAGTATGGTCCCTCGCCTTCTTGAAAGGAGTTCTGAAGTATGGGCCCTTGGGTTTTAATCATAGGCTATATTATAGGTATGTAAGGCTTCCCGGGTTCCCCACTGAAGGGCCCATGTTAAGGAACCATGGAACTACCCTTAAGACTCACAAGGTCTGTTGCGAAGGCATCTTGAACTTCTTGAAAGTCCCCCCAAAATTAGTTGCAAAGGCACCTCAGCCCCACGTCGTCGGGCCACAGGCTAATCCTACAACCATGAAGCCCTAAACCCTAAACCTTATAACCCGAATCCAAAAGCCCAAGCCCCTCAATTTGTAAGGTGGCGTCCTTG
The DNA here is from genome assembly GCA_905221605.1 of Symbiodinium natans. Lineage (NCBI taxonomy): Eukaryota > Dinophyceae > Suessiales > Symbiodiniaceae > Symbiodinium > Symbiodinium natans. The sequence continues at coordinate 872,372 of CAJNDS010002424.1, forward strand.
AGTTTCCGGGGCGGCTGCCCAGGTGCCGCAGCTCGCTGGGTATCGCTTTTTAGAGTGGCTGAGTGGGCTGTGACTTCCTGTTTCTTAGTAGGGATTCAGGGGGGGATTTCGGGCCCCTGTATCATCCCCTAGAGGGCCATGGAGAGCCAGCAAGATTGGGGTTCAGCATGGGTTCAGCTGGGGCTCGGGGGCCCCCTGAACTCCTGAGCCCTACTGAAATTCCCCAACCCTGAAACCCTGAAGCTACTCGAAGCCTCCGAGCTCAATCCCTAAAAGCCCGAGCAGCCCTCAAACCCTAACACCTAGAACCCCAACCCCCCCTGTAAAACCACCTAAACCCGAAAAGCCCTACAACCCTATAAGCCCCAGACAAACCCCAAACAAATCCTAAACAAGCCCTAGACAAACCCTATGCAAACCGTAAACTGAGTAAATCCGAAACAAACTAAGCCCTAAACCAACCTTATACAAAAAGCCGAAACAAACCCTATACAAACCCTAAATAAACCATGCACAAACCCTGAATCAACCCTAGCCCTCAGTAAACCTATACAAACCCTAACCTTAAAGCAACCCTAAATACACCCTAAACCCAACCCCTAAAGAAACCCCATACAAGCCCTGGAATAAACCCTAAACCGAAGAGAGCTCAGGCCCAAACCCTAAACCCTAAACCCTAAACCCTAAACCCTAAACCCTAAACCCTAAACCCTAAACCCTAAACCCTAAACCCTAAACCCTAAACAACCCCCAGCTCAGGCTCAAGAGCTCCTGCTCTCCGCAGTCTCCACTTCCCAGAGGGAAGCCCAGGCGGCCGCCCTTCGAGCGCTCCGCCGGGAGGCCAGGGCTTGAAGTTAGGGTTTAGGGTTTAGGGTTTAGGGTTTAGGGTTTAGGGTTTAGGGTTTAGGGTTTAGGGTTTAGGGTTTAGGGTGTAGGGTTTAGGGTTTAGGGTTTAGGGTTTAGGGGGCTGCATTCGGGCTTAAAGGTTTCTTTTAGGGGCTTCTCTCAAGGGGGCTTTCTGATTGGTTTCTTAGGGGGTTTCTTAAAGGTTTGTTAGAGGGTTCCTTAGGGGCTTTCTTAAAGGTTTCTGATGGGGTTTCTTAGGGGGCTTCGGAGGTTTCTTTGGGGCTTGTTTAAAGGTTTGTTAGAGGTTTCTTAGGGGCTTTCTTAAAGGTTTCTGATGGGGTTTCTTAGGGGGCTTCGGAGGTTTCTTAGGGGTTTCTTGGAGGTTTCGCAAGGGTTTCTTAGGATTTTCTTGAAGGTTCCCGAATGTTGCACTGGCTCCGCCACAAATCTGGGACCCAATAAAGACATGCCCCCCAAACTCCGGCTGGCCCGTGGGCCGTCACGAAATTTGTTTGGGGCTTCGTTTCGAAATGAAATCCAACAAGGCTTTAGATGGTACTGGCCAAGCTTAGCTTCCGGGATTCTCCGGGCTGTGGCTCTTGAAGATTCCTGGAACCCACCCCAAACACAAACCTGAACCGCAGACTTAAAGAATAGCCGTCGGAAGAAAGCTTGTGATAAAGATGGGTGCCCCTAACAAACTGACTTCGCAGAATAATTTTTCCAAACTTGTGATTATAGACTCTATAGACCCTAGAAATATTCAAGCCAGTGCAGCATTTTGGGTTTCCCAGACTTGTTGGGGTGTCTTGGGGTTTCTTACCTGTAGGGCGTCTTGGGGTTTTGGGGTTTAGGGATTTGGGAGGTCTATGTGGGCTTAGTAGTGTTCAAATGGCTTGAACTGTGCTTGGGAAGCCATCGCATCACAGCAGTTGCTTCGTGCAAGGGCTGCGAAGTCGAGGAGCTCCTTGTTTGCATCTGTTTGGGGTTCAGGGTCGGGGTTGAGGGTTTCGGGTTCAGGGTTCAGCGACTCCAGTCTCCAGCGCAAAGTCATGTTCAGCCCAGACACATGACGTTGCATTTATTGCTTGCAAAATGGTTGTCCCTTGTTTGGGGTGGGGGGGGGGGTGCTTATTCTAAGCCGTAGGGGACGCCCAGAACAGAGCCTAGTTTAGTGAGTCGCCCATCTGCTCGGAAAGCTTGGCCTCGCGGATCTGGGGCGGGGGGGGGGGGGGGCAAGTTTCTGGGCTGTCGGCGATCCGCTGACCCTGCCACATTTCGAGCTCTTGAGGCTGTTCCTGGAAGACCTGGATGTGGGTGAGTGGTTTGGATGCAGCTTGACAAGTTTGCAGCTGGTGTGGGAGCTTTGGGGCCTATGGGTGCAGGTGCAGGCAGACTTTTCGTAAACCCTATAATTACCCTAAACCCTAAACCCTAATCCTAATCTTCGCTATTCTCGACAGTCTTCAAAATGATACCTTCAGCCTCTCATTGGAAGAGCGGCTGCGCAATGTATGTGTCGAAGCACCACGACGCAGCTACAACCCCGTTGCATTTTTTTTTTTTTTTTTTCGGGGCCCCTTTTCTTCAGAAACTGAAAGCCAAGAGTATGTCCTGTTGGACAAAGAAGTCCCCAAACCTTAAACTCCAAAGCCCTAACGCTCAAACCTTACGAAGCCCTAACACCCTCAACTCCCCAAAACCCCAAAAACCCTAAAGCCTCGTTAAGACCCTAAACACCCTTAACAAAACATGAAAAACAACCGAAACAAGACCCTAAACAAACCCTGAAAAAACCTTAAACAAACCAAAAACCACCCAAAAACTCTCCAAAAGCCGGAGAAACCCTAAACCTCCCCACAAAAATCCCAAGAACTCGAAGGCTGGTCGACTCGGATCCAGTCTGCGGGGGGAGCCGCTTTCCGGGAGGCTTCGGAAGGGACCTGGGAGTTTGCGGTGTTGTTTGTTTTAGTTTAGGGTTTAGGGTTTAGGGTTTAGGGTTTAGGGTTTAGGGTTTAGGGTTTAGGGTTTGGGGTTTAGGGTTTAGGGTTTAGGGTTTAGGGTGGGTTATTGCCCTTGTCAGGGTGATTCTCAGACCAAACTTGGGATGTTCCCCCGACACACTAGCAGTCCTTCATGGTGATGAGAATGGGGGGGCACTATGGTCTCTATTCATGACTGTTAGTACAAGGGGGAACATCCCAAGACCAAGCCATGCAAACATCCCAAGTGCACCAGCACTTTGTTTGCAAAGCCGCAATTTGTTTGCCGCAGGTAAGTGCTGCGGGGGCTCGCTTAGCAAGGGTTATTCTCTTGCGAACCTGTCTCAGCTTTTGCAGGTTTGTGGTGCCTTTGCGCCACATTGCGGAAATCGGAAGTAAACAGGAACATATTGAACATTTACAGTAGCTATTCCTTCCCTTCAGCCCTTTCAGATCAGTCGCAAGAGAGCTAGGTTGAGAAAGGCCAGTGGAAATCTAAGGCTACAGGGCTCTACAGTACAGCAGTGCTTTCACATGCTTCTGGTTGAGTAAGGGCCTGGAACCTGCGGGTAAAAACCTGAACCCCAAGCGCTAAAGGGATCAATTCCAGCTAAAGCCCCGCAGTTCAGCACAGGTTCTGTGCCAGAAGGGCCCGCTATTCGGCATCGGTGAGCTACTGCGCTGCCCGACCAAGAGGGTTCAAATGCAAAGTGCAGAGTCGTGCTTAGAACTTGGAAGTGAATGCACTGCTGCGGAGCCACCCAAACAAGATTTCCATGTCAACCCGGCGTGACATCATGAACATCCTAGAGAACTCCTTAGTGCGGATCAGCATGGAGCCGTGCTGTGAGGGCAGGCTGTTCAGTTGCCGAATTTTCAGCAAAGCAGTTGCAAATTCTAAGTAGATGCCACGAGCCCGTTCTGTCGAAAAAGAACGGGACATCCTTTTGCCTCTAAAGGACCGCAAGGTCCGCGGAGCTCGACTTAGACCTGGTCTTTCTCTGAGCACTGTGCTGTGTTTACTGGAGCCCGGTAGCTGAACAAGTGACCCAGCTGCAGCCCCAATCACCATGAGGCTACGTCATCGGCCGTTCTCCCTTCACATTTCCAGCCCTGATGCTGGCTTTTCTGGAGGCTGGCTGCAGACAACCTAGACTCTCACAATCAAGAGCCGCAATGATTGCCGACGTGCTGAAATCATCAAGAAGCCCGAACCGCAGCCCCCACAGAAGTGCACCCTACACCCCACACCCTCAACCCCCCAACCTCCAACCCTCAACCCTCAACCCTAAACCCTAAGCCCTAAACCCTAAACCCTAAAACCCTAAACCCCAACCCCATCTTCGACCGACCCAGGATGCCGTGAAGTTGGTGGAGCCTCCCTTGGAGCGCCTGGGCAGCAACTCCTCGAGTGATCTTGGGGAGCATGCTACCCCACACAAACTTCCCCCCCCCCCCCCCCCAAACTCCTTTGGTTGCCCTCAAAAAAGATCTCCTAAACCAAACCCCCCTCAACCGATCTATACCCCCAAAGGCTTCTACTGAAGCGAGTGCAAGAAGCCAGCTTCCCACAAGGAAGCGGCTGAAGATCTGCGCTGAGGCCGGGGGGTTCTCACTCAAGATTTCGCAGCGCGTCATTTGGGCAGCAATCGTAAAGTTTAGCAGTTTTCTGCCCTGATCGTGTGAGAGGTAAGGGTTAGGGGCTTTGGGTTGAGGGGTTTGGATGGGTTTAGGGTGGTTGCAGAGAGCTCAGAAACGGATGATGGGGTTTGGGGATCAGGGTGCTTGAGGGGGTTCAGGGTTCAGGGGTGTGGAGGATGCTCTTCGGGGTTAGGGTTTAGGGTTTAGGGTTTAGGGTTTAGGGTTTAGGGTTTCGGGTCGAGGGTTTCGGGTGTTGAGAATTGGTTTGCGGTTTGAGGGTGCTGGGCTTAGGATGGTGCTGGGGTTGCTAGGTTTAGGGTTCAGATGCGCTTAGTACGCTTTAGTAATATGTGGGGCCATGGGGTTAGGGGGGAGGACTGCTTCGGGAACTGAGTGTGAGGGCGTGCAAGGCCCTGAGTTTTAGATGGTTGGTTGTGGCAGGGTTTCGCTCATCTTCGTTTCCGGCCCGTGGCTTTAGTCAAGAACTGTTTGAAAAGATGCCCAGGCTTCCCTCCAAACTCGTCTATTGAAACTGAAGACGTGGGGGTTGCTCGAAGTTCTAAGTTAGGGTCCCCCCTATATAGGTACCTTCTTGTACGAGAACCCCTTTGAAGGGACCCCGATGAAGAATAAGCCACTACATACTTCTACATACTTCTGGAGGTGGAGGACAAGTTGCGGCAAGTCCTGACGCGCTGTCAGGCGCAGCGTTTTGCTTGGGGCAATTTTTTTGGCAGGTTTATGTCTCAGGGCTTCTTGTTATTGTTGTTGGTACTTTTTGACGGTGCGTATTGGTATTACGCACTCGTCCTCGTCGTCGTCGTCGTCGTCGTCGTCGTAGTAGTAGTAGTAGTAGTAGGAGTAGGAGTAGGAGTAGGAGTAGTAGGAGTAGGAGTAGGAGTAGGAGTAGTAGGAGTAGTAGGAGTAGTAGGAGTAGTAGGAGTAGTAGGAGTAGTAGGAGTAGTAGGAGTAGTAGGAGTAGTAGGAGTAGTAGGAGTAGTAGGAGTAGTAGGAGTAGTAGTAGTAGTAGTAGTAGTAGTAGTAGTAGTAGTAGTAGTAGTAGTAGTAGTAGTAGTAGTAGTAGTAGTAGTACGCGCTAGGCGCATATTTGACGCCACGTTTTTGTGTGGGTGTCAAGACGAGTTTTCATCGGTATTTACAGTGTTTTTCGCAAGGCAAGTCTCGAGGGCAGGATTTAGGTGTTTTTTTGGAGGTTACATAATACGGAGGTAGGTTGATTGATCGATCGAGAGATAGATAGAGAGCGTTTTATGCCCAAAGCACTGGTATTTACAGCGTTTTCGCCTCTCAGTACAACATACTGCGCAAGGCTGTACCAAGCCCGAAATGTTTTTGCACGCTTAACACAGGAGCCCCTACCAAGAACCTTACCAAAACGGCAAAACGCCCGAGGACCAAAAGGCATGGACGCTTGTGACAGATTTTCTTGTTCTTGTGCAGTATGTCGTACAAAAAAGCGAAAACGCTGTAAATACCAGTGTTTTGGGCATGGACGTAATATGAATGATGTTCTTCTCCCCCCAACAAAACCAAAGCAGCCACATGTAGAGTCTTTGGCAGACAAGAACGGATTCTACCCTCCACTCTTTCTTCGATTTCGTGCTGAAACCAGACGTTGGAGGCCCTCAAGTGAGGAAAAGCATGGCGTCAATTATGGCACTGTCACCTAGTAGTAGTAGTAGTAGTAGTAGTAGTAGTAGTAGTAGTAGTAGTAGTAGTAGTAGCAGCATCAGCAGCAGTGAATAGTAGTAGTAGCAGTAGTAGTAATTACTGTCATGATTATCATCATGATCATGATCAGAACCAGAAGCATTGTTGTGCTGTGCAGAGGTGCTGGTGATGCCGACACTACCCTGCCCCCTCCTCAGCCGAGTGGGTCGCAACTGCTGCTTTCAAGAGCTTTGAAGTGCCTGCACTTGGAGTTGGCGGGTAGAAACCCCCTTCGCCCTCATATTCCCCCGCCCCCCTCCATCTGCTCCCAATGCTTCCAATCGTAGATCTTCAGCAGATATCTCAGCCAAAGAAAAGGATGTTGGTGCACTTCTTGAGTTGTGCGTGTCAGTCCAATGCACAGATGGGCCTGCTAATCTTCTCCAGTATCGTTCCCAATACCAGACCAGCGAGGGCAACTCCCAGCCATGCAAGAACGAATCGGACTTTTCTCAATGTCGCAACAACAAGCTGAGAGAAAGCAGTGCTCATGAATGCGAAGCTTCTACTTGCATTATGCTGTACATGTCTGCATGTTTGAATGTTCGTCCCAAGGGGCCTTCTTTCCCGTAGCCACCCCTGAGCCCGAACAAGCATCCGTATCAAAGATTCACCCTTGGGGTAGAAAGATGGAAAAGGGGAGGGGGTGTCCTTTAACACTCCTCCTTGGTACTACCGCAAGGGCCGTACCACTGTACCTGACACACCCGACCTAAACCACTAAGCCAGGCCGGTGCCCACACGACAACGAAACGAACGAGGAAAGAAGAAATGACACAGAAAGTCCGAAGGCGAGAGGGATATGGTGGAGATCAACCAAAGGAGCCTATCCTATGGATTACCCAACCCTACCCTATGAAGACAGGTTCGGCAGAAAGTGCGAGTCTGCCGGTAGGCTGGAACGCCCAGCGATGAACAGTCATCGTACAGGTGAACAACTCCACCTCGCTGCATGGTGGTCATGATTGATCCGGTGGGAATGCCTCGGTTTAAGGCAGACAAAGGAATTGCCAGGTCACCGGAGTGCACGGTTTGCACCTCCTGGTCCACAAGAGTTGGAGGTCGAACATGAGAGCCCTTCGAGGGCCCGGGAGTCACGGCACTCATGGGATTGACCATCGTCGGAACACGCTCGGAGAGATGCGGTGAAGCCTGGTGACTGCTCCGAGCGCTACTGGCTGGGGCAGCCCTCGACTTGGAAAATGGGAGGGAGGTGCTCGACGGAGGTTGAGAGTCCGAAGATATCGGTTGAACAACCGGCCCGAAAGTTAAAGCAGGAACTTCGGCTGAACGGCCTGCTGAAGAAGAGAGCTGGGACGAAGGGGCAGATTGCTCCAAGGTAGAGGCTGACTCGCTCTCAGGAGACGCTGGAGCCCCGGAAGAGGTTTGGGCTGCGCCTCGATGGCGAAGACCTTGGATCTCCCGAGCCACAGCCTCCTGCACTTTCTCTTCAATTTTCTTGCTCTTTCGGGTCTGGTGTCGAACAGCTTTGGCTTGCGCGGTAAGAGGCTGTGGTCGACTGCATCGATGCACCCCTTCCCAGCAGCATAGGGCAACTAGCAACACAATCAACAGTCCAAGGTAGGTGGCCAGTGTGAAATCCACTCGGATTCCTAAGGGGACTCCTTCCGCCGCCTCCTCCTCAACCCCGGGTGCAACGGTGAGTGCCCTTTCCCCAGCACATGAGGTAGCCTGGCAAAACGTCACTAGCCCAGTCAACCATCTTGACACGCTGGCAAGCACAGAAGGAGAAGCCACAGAACGGGGACTTGACAAATCCCTGGCGACATCCGCTGAGGCAATTTGCGGACTCGGGGCTTCATCTGCAAAAGTATCTTCATCCACAGTGTCCTCTCCCAGGTCCGGACCGGGGTTCTCAGAGCGGAGCTTTAACAGCTGTTTCAAGAAACACAACCGAGGTGAAGGGAGAATCTTTGTGAAAGCGTCAGCTAACTGCTCCTTCCCCGGTTGGTGCTCAACCGCGACCTCGCCAGATTCGATCAACTCCGACACGTATGCGGCTCTGACACGAAGGTGACGGGTTCTATTGGCTCCCCGCCCATGAAGGAGGTGGATTGCCGAGGTGTTGTCCACCCGCAGTGCAACCTGCTTACAGGTGGTTCCCAACTCCTGGAGGAGGGGCATGAGACTCTGGGCCTGAACGACTCCTTCGGTTGCAGACACCAGCTCTGCTTCCGAGGAGGATAAGACCACGAAAGCCTGCTTATTTGCCCGCCACGAAACGAGACAGCCCTGAACCACTATAGCTAAGCCCGAAACCGACCGACCGCCATATGGCGAGAACGATGCGTCGGTGTAGCACACGAGTGGTGGCTCTCCACGGGAACTCTGGCGTTCAAAATGCAAGCACTCCTCCTTAGTCGTGGCCACATACGAAAGCACACGGAGGGCCAACTTTATCACCTCCTGCGCGTTGCGATGCACCCATGATGCAAGCAGAGATACTGAAAAACTGACATCAGGACGAGAACGCTGGGAGATCCATAAGAGCTCTCCCAGCACTTTTTGCGCTTGCTTCAAGGATTCTGGCGAGGAGGGCACCACGTCTGGCTCCTCCTGAATTCGTGGCAGAGGTGTCCTCACAGGGTGGCCGACATCGTAAGCAGACAGGAGTTGCTCGATGTAAGGCCGTTGGTGCACACGATAACCTTGAGGAAGCCTTTCAATCTCCATTCCCAAGAACTTCAAACTATCTCCTGGCTGCTCGCAACCTTCAAGTTCTGACGAGGCCCACCCAAACTCTGAGGAAAGGTGCGAACGGAATCCAGAGGCCATTGCGCGGTTACCAAGGATCAAGAAGTCATCAACGTATGTGACAACTATGCCACAGGTGGCACCCTTGTCATCTTTGACAGTCCACATGGAATCGCACGAAGTGGCTTCAAGGTGATAGTTGTCCCACGCTGCGGTACGGAGACAACTATCCCGGTAGGTTGACCACCACTTTGGACTCTCCCGGAGTCCGTAGACTGCCCGGTTGACTTCCCACAGTTCCGTGGGGGAGGCCAACCCTAATGACACATGCTCCCGGGTTGGTCGGAGAAGTATGGTTCGCTGCTCTGGCTTTGGCGCCAGCAGGAACGCCTGGGAGATGTCTGTTGTAAAGGCATCCCAACCGTTGTTTGCTGCCAAGCTCAAAGCTAACCGGACATACTCAGCTCTGGCACCGGAGGCGTAAGTGTTCACTTCACTGGTGACCTCGCTTTGATTTCCACAGGCCACGGTCCTGACTTTTCGCCTGTACATCTTGTTGCTGTTGGGCTTGGGTGGCTTGACGGTCCACACATTCAGGCTGCTCAAGACTTCAGCATCCGGACGCTTCAAAAGCTGTCGTGCTTCCTCTCCGTCTCGGCGAGTCAAACAACCTGAAGCCAACTGACCATTCAGTTCTTCCTCCATCGATTCCTTCCATTTTTCCAAGTGCTGCCTGGCCTCCTTTGGAGAAGCTGTGTGAGTGATCTCCAACTTGCGCCCATTGGCGTCGAGGTCCGCCAGATGAGCTTCTATGTTTTCGATGACCGCGGGCTCAACTGACTTAAGCTGGGAAGGTCCGGAAGTGATCCTAGGACTTGGATCAGCTCGAGTGGCTGAAAGGCGTGGAAGCCAAGCAGGACAAGCCTGGGCAGCTGGGATTACCTCACCCTTCTTCTCAAAAATCGCCTGGAGGTTTGGGAGACTGGCATTTGAGCCCGTGGCAGGTTCAGAGATGGTAGTCGTGTTGGAGGCCGGAGGGCCTTCAGCCGGGCTTTTCAAGGACGTGGATATGGCAGGAGTGACAGCTGCAGGCAGACCTGCTTCATCTGGCACGCCTTGGACATGCTCCAAGGGTCCGACGCCCTGAGCTGCGACCGGGCAGAATGCACCTGTTCGTAGACCTAGAACACCTGGCACGCCTGGGACATGCTCCAAGGGTCTGATGCCCTGAGCTGCGACCGAGGGAGATGCACCTGCTTCACCTAGCACGCCTGGGACAGGCTCCAAGGGTCTGATGCCCTGAGCTGCGACCGAGGGAGATGCACCTGCTTCACCTGGCACGCCTGGGACATGCTCCAAGGGTCCGACGCCCCGAGCTGCGACTGAGGGGAATGCGGTTGGCACGCCACTAGCTGGCACCTGATCGTCTTGAACCTTTGGACCTGGCGCAAGCGGAGGAGACACCACAGCGGCTTGTGGTATCCTGCCCCTGGTGGCATCTGGCACCCGAAAACCTAGGGCTTGCAGTCGGTCTCGTTCGACGTCGACCGAGAAGCCATTAGGGGTGTAACCGACTACAACCCACTCCGGGGTACGAACCACAGCATGGGGTGTCTTGGGGTTAAACTGGAGTCCTGGCTTTAGGGGCGTTAGGTATCCTGGCGCGGTTGCTTGGCGAGGAGCCAACTGACCGGCGGGAACTGAAGAGGAGTTCAATGCCTCTTCGGTCCATAGGTTGGTAATACCCGGTATCACCAGCCCAAAGTTTGAGCCTTCATTGTGAAAGTCCCTATGCACAGGCACCTCAGGGTTGGCGAAAAGACCCACAGAAACCCAACGCAAATCTGGTACGCCTTTGGCCCGCGCTTTTCCAAGCAGGAATTGGTTGAGCACCTGAAGTACTTGAGGCAACCCATTGGTGGCCTTGGTAATGCCCGAGAAGGGCCCTCGACGAAACCCGCCCAGGTACCAATGGCCGCTGGAGTGTCCGCGTCGCTTCATGTCTGCAGCTGGTTCCTGGACCAAGTGCTGCAGCATCCGAGATACTGCTTGAGGAGTGATGTTTCCAGAGCGCAGTAGCTTTGAAGCTTGCTCTTCAGCCATCAACTCCTGCTCAGCCACCTTGGCCACATACGTTTTTTCCCGGAGACGATGTGGGGGAACAGGCATGACAACTGGCTTTGGGTCCTCAGCCACAAGGGGTTCAAGGAGCTCATCGTCAACGTCAACCAAACCTGCTCGTACGGATCTGCTGGTAATGACGGCCCCGGTGGAATCCTTAAGGATGTGATGCCCCTCTGCCGAGATCATTGAACGACCCAAGTAGCGGCCCCACTCCCAGGTGGAAAACACCTTCTTTGCTTCATTAGTCATAGCCTTCGCCCTGAACAGCACTTTCCTTCCGAAGGTGAGCTGAGGTGGCCGGCGGTCCAACAGACCATCAAGGTGATCTTGTGAGGCGAACTGGGCGGCGTAAGGCCAGAATTGCACAGGGACCTTCCCGGCCGTGAGATGGAGTCTCATTCGAGCTTTGAACCATGACACAAGCCGTTCAGCCAAGCCATTCGATTTGGCGTCAGCCCCCTGGGTGTTGCTGGGAACTATGCAATTTTGTCGCAACCAGCTTTGGATCTCCTCTGACTGTCCTTCTTTGTCGCTGTGACAGATTTTGATCGGTATTCCCAACCTGTTGGTCTCAGTCACCACATACTGTATTGCCGACAGAAGAGACTTGGATTGCCTGTTGCGCAGAGGAACCGCAAACCTGAGGAGCACTTGGTCAACAGGATGCCGGAGGGAAGCGACCATTTTATCGATTTCATCATCTGACATGGAAGGCCCTTCATCCAGCACGGACTCAACCTTAGGCGCAGGTGCTTCAATAGGCGGGAGATGCTCTGGCAGGCTCTCCTCCTCCTCAACAGCTGGTGGCTCAAGCTCGGAGAACAGGATGTCTGGATCGATTTCCCCTCCTTCAGTAGGGGAGTAATCGGAGTTCCAGTCAAGCTCACCTTGCTGGGGCGACTGCGCGGGTGCAGCTACTTGTCCTGGGGTTGATGACTGCAAGGTCGGAGACCCCGGATCAGGTTTGTTAGCAGAAGGACCGGGCGCTGAGGTGGCTGCATCTCGGAACAGGCAGGTTGGCACACGAACCCCTGCTACGAACAGGTACCGGAAACCTGAGTGTTTGCCAGTCTTGCCAACTTCACGAAACGGCCCGCTGATGTCCCAAGACATTGAGAAGCTATCCTTGAAGCGAACGCGACGATGTTGAATTCCTAGACCTGCGCCCATGGTGCAGGCGAGGCAATCTCGTCTGTAGGGGAGATGGCCAGCGGTGATATGGCGTCGCCATGAGGCCCTTTCTTTCGGCGACATTGCGACCTTGCTCTTGTCTTTTTCGGAAAGGTCATTGGGATCCGGCTCGGCAGCTCTGAGATCTTGCATTGACGTCGGAAGTGAAAGGTTTTTTGGGTCTTCTGGAGGCTCCCCTGGAACATCCTGACCAACATCCTTGTCGATCAACGCCTCTAGATCCCTCAGGAACTCTTCCCCAAAAGAGTCAAGATCGCCTGGCTGAGCACCAGAGCCAGCTTCCTCGATCCCGATTGCTTCGACGTCAGGCACAGGGCCTGGAGTGGAAGCATCAGGTAGCGCAGAGGCCGCTGCAAGGTACGGAAGGCTGGGCCCCTTGCCGCATAAGGCTCGCTGAATTTCGGTTTCTAGGCAGGCCGTGCCTTGCAGATCATGCAGCACTCGAGAGTCCACATGCCGAAGGTCAAGGTTAGTGGCGGCAACACGGGTCTCAGAGAACTGAACAGTCCAAGCTTGTCCCCAACGGGCGAACTCACGGGTCCGCTGATCCTGGTGGGCAACACCCTCAACCAGAAAGGGAAGACAAACCCCTTGAAAAACCGAAGCTACAGCCCAGAACCACCTTGACCACAGCTCCTGTGACTCAGATAGAGGGACTGGTGATGCACCCCCCCAGCACATGGAGCCTGCGAAACGACCGGTAGCACACGCCCAAAGCAGCACCGGAATCAGCTCAGCTTTGCCAACAAGCTCGGAAGCCTCCAGGACACAGTAACCCCGTTGTGCAATGGCATCGGACAAGGAGCGACTGACCTTGGGGCCGAAGTTCACCCACCACTGGTTCTTGAACAGACGCTTGCGAAGACGGCGGGTGTATGGAAGGTCCTTTAGCAGTCGCCATCCATCGGCGTCCCCTGAGCTCACAGCCTGGGCAAGTTCCAACACCTGTGCTTGCTCGAAGCCTCGGAGAGCGGGGCAGACGAGGAGCGCCGCGGTTGCTCTGGAGATTGAACCCTCCCGAACATACTCCACGAGAGCTTGGGAAGAGGACCCACCTGCATTGGCCTGGATTGCCCCTATCGTTCGGGCCACTGTGCTCTGAAACTCCGAGGTTTGTTGATCCTCCAGCTCACGGATGAGCTCCTGGGCCATGGTTTCAGGAAGCTCGGGGCATCCTTTGGCCGAAAGGAAAGTCTGTAGTGGCCCCCGCTTGGGGTGGTTCAACCGTAAGCCCTTACGCCTACACCAACTCACCTTACAACCCAACCGTCCCACAAGTTGACCGAGCGGTAGCAGCGTTTGTGGCCGTGAGCCCTCGGTTGAAGGAGGATTGAGGGTACCGCAGGCATTCTTTCGCCATACCTGGACCTGATCGCCCGCGAGAGCAACTTCACAAGGAAAGGTAGGGCCATTGCATGTGGCCGACACAGCATGGGTCGCCCCACTATCCAGGAGAGCCCTATCTGACACCTCGGCCGTCTGATGGTCCAACGATGCAACCTCGGCGACAACCTTTGCCTGGGCTTGCGAGCCCTGCGCAAGCTGATTCTGCAAAGATGCCAGCTGTTCCTGCAGGGCATCCAACGAAAGGACGGGAGTCCCGGCGATGGGCACCGCCTGTGCTTGCGCAGCCGCCGCCTGCGTGGGAAGAGTAGTGTCCCTGGCGGGAGGTGGAGCCTTCGGAGTGCTTCCAAGAGCTTCTAGCAACTTTGCAGCTCCTGTCACAAGGCCTTGCACCTGCTGGGCATCCGGAAGGTTACCTTTTGGCTTAGGTGGGTTGGGAGGCTTCTTAGAGGGTGACGGGGCTGAGGAACTATCACCTGGCTTATCCCTCTTAGGCCTGGCGCAGCCATCCGCCCTGTGGCCTTCTCCGCCACAGTTGATGCAGAGGTTTGCCCGCCGATCCTTAGGGATGCTGGCCCAATTGTGCGGGCGACGGCACTTGCCCCCATATCTGCAACCTTGACCACCGCGAAGAAAGGCACGGCAATCCTCCGAAGACGCCGGGACCTCGTCACCGGCCCCACCTTTAGGTACGGCAACCGCCTTTGTTGGCTCCGGTTTGGGTTTGTCTTTGGAGGGATCAAGCTTCGGGGGCTTCTGGGGCGCTGAGGTGCCAGGGGTGTCTATAGCCTGAGCTTTGCACGCATCCCCGGACTTCAGGCGGCTCACCACCTCAAGCTCACTCAACAGATGCTGATGCAGCTGGTCCACCTTGGCTGACGTAGGCAGCACATCAACCTGAAGGCTCGCCCTCGTGAGAGAAATTCGGAACTGGATCTCCGGGAAATCTTGCAGGGGCTTGGCGGTGATGGTGTTCAAGGCCTTGAGGAGGATGCTGGGGTCTGGTAGCGTTCCACCCAGCGACACGAATCTGCTGCACCACCGACGCCAAGACCGAAGCTCAGCGACCGCTTCTTTGGGACTTTTGGCAGCTTGAGGGTTTGTCAAACGACGAAGGCCTTCTTCTCGCTCCTGCAAGGAACCGGGGCCGAAGATAACGTACAGCCGACACATGACAGGGAAAATGCCAGCGATGCGGGCTGCGGATATTTCTTCCTTCACCTCGCTGGGCGAGGCCTCGAGGATCATGGACTCCATTCGAGTGCGAGTCCTGTTCCATTTGGAAGACATCAAGGCAGGTGAGGGATCGGTGCGAAGGGAGAGCCTGCTGAGGGGATCCGTTGCCAAGTAAAGGGCATACCACGCCTCTGTCTCCTGCTTCAGGCACGACCACAACTCTTCACTAGAGTCTGACAGGTCAGCCATTGCTGGCCCTATGGCGTGTAACCAGTCCGCAAATGTCAAAGCCGAGGTTCCGGAGGGCGTTGGCATCTTTGGAAGGGCTGATATACCAGGCTTCACAGTCTCCGGACCACTGGCAGTCCTTCCTTGAGAGGTCAGGGCAGCAACCAACTGTTGCAGCACATCCAGACTCAACCCGTCGGCACCTGTCGGCAAAGGGGTCCCGGAGGAATTTGCCGGTGTCGTGTTCGCTGGAGACTGCTGCGTCGGAGGTTGATGCCAATTGCACCCCTGATGCCCCGACGAGGGACCCAGAGAGCACTGTGTAGGAGGGATATGCGATGGAGCGGACGCCTGGTGTGCACCAGGAACCTGTGCTGCTGCGCCTGCAGCCTGTGGAAAGGCACCTGTGACCTGTGCTGCTGCACCTGGAACCTGTGGCAAGGCACCTGTGACCTGTGCTGCGACTGCTGCTGCACCTGGAACCTGTGGCAAGGCACCTGTGACCTGCGCTGCGACACCTGTGACCTGTGCTGCTGCACCTGGAACCTGTGGCAAGGCACCTGCGACCTGTGCTGCGACACCTGGTGAAAGGGCACCTGTGAGGGCTCCTGTGACCTGTGCTGCTGCACCTGTGACCTGTGCTGAGGCACCTGTGACCTGTGCTGAGGCACCTGTGACCTGTCCTGTGACCTGTGCTGAGGCACCTGTGACCTGTCCGGCGACCTGTGCTGCTGCACCTGGAACCTGTGGAAAGGCACCTGTGACCTGTGCTGCTGCACCTGTGACCTGTCCTGTTACCTGTGCTGCGGCTCGTTGCGTGACCTGTCCTGAAACACCTTGAACCTGTGCTTCGGCACCTGGAACCTGTGCTCCGGCGCCTGGAACCTGTGGGCTCACGGGCTTAGAAGGGGCCTTAAAGTAGGATATAAGGTTCTGAGGATTAGGGATGGGAATGGACGGTCTTGGACGAGGCATCGTTGGCACGAACGACGACGACGAGGCCTGGCTCCCTAACCCTAACACACCCTTAACCCAACCCCAACCTTGCCCAGGACCGGTGTCCTGGTTTTGAGCCCTTTGGCCCATCAGTTCCCTACGAAGGGCCAGGTTTTCCTCGGCCAAGGCATTCAGCTGGGCATTGTGTTCATGCTGCAGAAGCTGCATCTGCCTCCTCACCTCAGCCTGGATGACCTCTGTCGTGGAGTCACTGCTGGCAGAGTGGGACAGGTGCGCCCCTTCAGACATAGCCCCATACAGCAGCGGAGCCTCCTGCGGCATCTGAAGAAGTCGGTTCGCCACGACTGGATCAAGCAAAGAGTCCCCACTGGCGACGCCCGCATTTCCGTCGGTCGGCGACGGAGGTCTCGAGCCCGCTGTCAGAAAGGCGCTTCCTGCGGCTGACCCAGTCGACGGTTCAGTTCCACCAGCCAGCTGCTGGCGCATGGCCTGAATGGTGGTCCAAAGCTCGGCCACCACATCCTGAGTGGCCCTATCATCTGCAGCTGGCGTGCCATCTAGGGCGCCAACTTCAGCACCAAAGTTCGGTGTGGCCTGCTCAGACTCATCGGAATCCGTCGCCACCTGAGCACCATGACCCAACGCAGCTGTCGAAGACGAGCGGCTCGTCGACAGCCCCATTCCAGTTGCACCACGTTGCGCCGAGTCCGGTGAGTCGGAGCCGCCAAGCTCCGCTGTGGGTCGATCCTGACTACCCAAACCACGTCGCGCCGAGTCCGGTGTGTAGGATCCTCCATGCCCTGCCGTCTGCCAAACCTGACCATCCAAACCACGTCCTGAAACCATGGAGCTTTCTGTAGCCTGACCAGCCATTGTAGCTCCATAGCCTTCAGTGCTCCGAGGCTGATGGCCATTTCCATTCAGCAGCGGCCTGCTTCCTGCGCCGGTAACGGATTGGGCGCTCATAACCCGTAGATCTTCAGCAGATATCTCAGCCAAAGAAAAGGATGTTGGTGCACTTCTTGAGTTGTGCGTGTCAGTCCAATGCACAGATGGGCCTGCTAATCTTCTCCAGTATCGTTCCCAATACCAGACCAGCGAGGGCAACTCCCAGCCATGCAAGAACGAATCGGACTTTTCTCAATGTCGCAACAACAAGCTGAGAGAAAGCAGTGCTCATGAATGCGAAGCTTCTACTTGCATTATGCTGTACATGTCTGCATGTTTGAATGTTCGTCCCAAGGGGCCTTCTTTCCCGTAGCCACCCCTGAGCCCGAACAAGCATCCGTATCAAAGATTCACCCTTGGGGTAGAAAGATGGAAAAGGGGAGGGGGTGTCCTTTAACACCAATATACTAGACTAGAGTATGCCAAACCGAGGATGTTTAATGCCGGGAGGGGGGGGGTAGGGGTGTTCCAATCTTCGGGGCATGGGATTCACTTGCACTGGGGCATCGGTCGTTCGCCAACTCTGGAAAGGCCATGGATGTCTTCACGATGAGCTGACCCTCAGAGTCTTCGACAGCTGCTTCACATCCATTTGGTTTCTCGGACTGGTTTGGCTGGGTCCCGTCGAAAAATAGCTGTAAGCTGTGAGCCTTTCAAGGGGCTCGAATGAGGAATGCCATGGAGTTCCCGGCCACAGCAGTGCCTATGGGGCTTTCCGCTGGAAAACCTGTGGGTGTGCAAGTGGTCTCGCTGCCAGGCGGGGTCTTGTACGGGTGTACCCAGGATGTTCTTTGCCTTCAGGCGAATGGGTTCTCCAGATTGTCAAGGGCCACGGGAGCCTCCAAACTGTGTTTAGGCGCAGGTCTGGGACTGAGTCGTGTTTTTCCCAAAAACATCTCGGGTGTTGGGTTCTCGTTTAGGTTCAAAAAGCGAGAGCGCGATACCGGGGAATGGCGGCGCGGGGTGAAAGCGAAACGGGGATGAAAACGAAACGGGGATGAACGAAGCGGGGAGATCAGAGCCGCGGGGTGAAAACGAAACGGGGGATGAACACGAAACGGGGATGAAAACGAAACGGGGAGATCAGAGCCGCGGGGTGAAAACGAACGGGGATGAAAACGACACGGGGATGAAAACGAAACGGCGATGAAAACGAAAGGGGGATGGGAGCGAGAGCGGACTGCGGCGCGTACGACGGCGCTGGCGCGTACGGCGGCGCGGGAAGCGGAGGGATTTTCGTTGAATTCTAGTACAAATGTAGTACTGGGAGGACAGAGCCGGAGGGGCGCGAGAGCGGACTGCGGCGTGTGCGACGGCGCATATGGCGGCGCGGGAAGCGGCGGGATTTTCGTACAAATGTAGTAGTGGGAGGACAGAGCCGGAGGGGCGCGAGAGCGGACTGCGGCGCGTACGACGGCGCGTACGGCGGCGCGGGAAGCGGAGGGATTTTCGTTGAATTGTAGTGCAAATGTAGTACTGGGAGGACAGAGCCGGAGCGGCGCGCGAGGGGACTGCGGCGCGTATATACTGCGGCGCGTACGGCGGCTCGTGCCTTAGTACCTTCTTATATACTCTTCTATAAAATGTGCATACGGAATGGATGTTAAAGTGGGGGTTTCATTCCGGCACTGTTGCGATTCGGATTGTTTTTGGGTTCCTGGCTTGACCTTGTTTTTCTAGGAGTCTGCGGAGGCAGCTCATCAACCTTCTAAAAGTTCTCGCCGGACACGCTAGCTGAAGCCCCAGTGTACCAGGAAACGATGAGTTGACGCTGGCAGTCGCAGCACTCTTGGCCAAGTCAGGCGCCGCTAGCTGCGTCCCACCTGGTGGTTCCCTTCACACGCATGCGTAGGCCCTCCAGGGTCCTGACCCTCCACCTTGAAATCCGAAATCCTTAAACCCTAAACCCAAACCCAAAACCCTACACCCTAAACCCCAAACCCTAAACCCCGACACCCTAGACCCCAAACCCTGAACCCCACACCCTAAACCCCAAACCCGAAACCCTAAAAACGCTAGGCCCCAAAAGCTTGCCGCCGTGACTGTCTTGTGGGGGCGCGCCCCAATCTGGCATCACTGGCAAAACGGAGTGCAGGGCTTAGGGCTTCATAGGGCTTAGGGCTTAGGGATTCGGGTTTTTAAGGGCTGCAGGCTGGGAACCACGAAGCTTCTCCGACAAGCGCTCTAAAACGTTTAAGCCCTCTCGCCGCATGCACCCAGGCAACCCGTTCTCAGCCGTCAGACGATGCCGTACTCTTAAGCTGCAGCTACAGATCCTTAGTGGACTTAGGGGACGATAGACGACGCTTCTGGGTGCCTCGAAATACTCAGATCCTCATTCTAGGACCAAAACAGTACCCCTTTTTGCGGAAGCCCCCAAACTCTATCCACCCGCGAGGTTGCGAGGGGCTCCGAATGGCCTGGCCTTGTCAACCCTAAAACTCTAGGTTTGAGGGTTTGAGGTTTAGGTAACCTCACCCGAGCTCGACAAACACTCACTGCACTCATGGCCTGATTTCTGCCCCGAAACCGCAACCCGGAGGCCCCCCCCCCCCCAAGAAAAAACAACTACCGTTGGGGGTTTTCCGAGAAAAATGAGGATCTTCACATTTCGAGAGTAAACTCGGCGTACCCCCCTACTTAAAGCACCCCATGTTCCCATAAATGAGGATACCGGCCCAAAACGTTCTATCCTTGCCCGTATAAGGGTAACCAACCCCAGAAAGGGCACCCTTATCGCAATACGCTTTTCTGGGCTACCAAGTATCAGAGGCCCTAAATCCTAACTTAATGCTACGCCATGAGGACTTTGACCAAGCCTCGGAGCACATTCATCTTTGCGAAGCAGGCGCCGTTTTGTGGGGAGGTGCAGAGTGGACCTCTGGATTATTTCAGGTTTGGGGGAATTAATTAGGGTGCAAGGTTTGCAGCCAGCAGCCCGTTTAGGGTTTAGGGTTTAGGATGCCCCTGACATCACCAGGCTCCTGGAGCAAGGGCTGGGCCCTTTTTTTCGTGAAGCGCCCCGCCGCCGAAGGCCGGGCTCATCCGTCGGGCTTTAGGGTTTAGGGTTTGGGGTTCAGGGTTTAGGGTTGAGGGTTCAGGGTTTAGGGTTTAGGGTTCAGGGTTTGGGGTTTAGGGTTCAGGGTTGAGTGTTTATAGGGTTTAAAGTTAGGCCCTTCGGGTTCAGGGCGCAATGCCAGCACGCTATGTGGGTAAGTGTCCGTGACCCGGTTGATCAAGTGGTGGCCCCGAACTCATAATTAGAGTGAACTCCGAGGTTTATCGTGGTTTTGTTAGGGGAAATGGCGTGGAAGCCTGAGGCCACATCCACGAAAGTCTCATGAGAACGAGTATAGGTGTAGGCAAAATGTCGTAGTTTCGCTGTCCCGAGCACGCAGATGCAAACAGGGTGTAATGGCGGCCCTCCGCACGAAATAGTTCAGTTGGCTTACGTCAAGGTGACAGGGTTGCGCAAGAGTCGCCCGAACGCTCCACAAAGGTCATTTTGACGTATCCGTATTACCAAGAAAACCTTGCCTGGGAATTAGGAGACCAGT
The DNA here is from genome assembly GCA_905221605.1 of Symbiodinium natans. NCBI lineage: Eukaryota > Dinophyceae > Suessiales > Symbiodiniaceae > Symbiodinium > Symbiodinium natans. The sequence goes on from CAJNDS010002424.1 coordinate 892,812, forward strand.
GGGGGTTTTGAAGTCCTGGTTGCTGTGCTCTGTGAGAAAGTTGTTCAGGGGAGCTTGAGTTGCAGTAGACTGCCATGACAGCCTAGAAGTCGTCATGGTTGCCGTGCTGTGTGCGTAGGGCATGTCGGAGCCGGTGCAGAGTGCCTTGGGCGGTAGGGTGCAACTGGCCTAGCCAAAGTGGACTGGGGTTGAGGTTGTATGGTTTAGAAGCACATGCTCGTATGCAGCCACCGCGGCCGCACAAGAAGCTTCACTGGGTGTATTATCTTCTCCTTCCGTCTGGAGAGCGCCCTGGGATGCAGAAGCCTGATGAGCTGCTGAAGTGCAGTCTCCTGAATCCTGAATCCCCAATGTGGAATACAAAAGCCTCCTGGGCACTTCACCTTTGCATCACTCTCAGAGGTCCATTCCAAAGAGCTAGAGCATGCTACGAGTACAAGAGGTCCTCTGCCGGCAATGCCAATGTGAAAATCTAACCCCTGCAGCCCTCAACCCTTGATTCCCTGCAATCCTGAAGCTCCAAACTCTCTGAACACCCCACGAAAGCCCTCAAAAAAAGCCAAGGCCATGGCAGCCTTCGTAGCTGTGCCCAGCACCGCAGCCAACACGGCCCTTCGTGGCACTCTGCTCCGCGCCCCTGAGGCTTGCACCCTAAACCCTAAACCCTAAACCCTAAACCCTAAGTGTTAAGGAGCTTAGGGGGGTTTGGGCTTCAAAGTTGAGGGCTGCAGCTGCGTAGAAACCCCCCCGGAGCTGTAGCTTTCACAAGTTGAGTTGAGCGGCAGGCTTCCCCTGCATCGCTGAATATTCTGCCCTAAAACTGAACCCTGAACCTCATTCTTGTGCTCGGAGGTTCAAAGCCCGGCTCCAGCGGCCTCTCTTGCCGCCACTCGGCGAGTTGATATGTGGGTTTCGGGGTTTTGGGGTTCGGGTTTCGGGTTTCTCGCTGCACCGCGGCAGTAGGTTCCATGCCAGCGATGGCGCCACGATGTACCCAAGGGGGGGGGTGAGGGGGCGGCATATCTCGCGGCCAGAAAGGGTGGGTGGTTTACGCTTCCCGCCCCCTGCTTACGCAGGCAACTTTTCTCCTTTTAGGGTTTCGGGCGAATGCGCTAGACTACATTCCCACATTCCATCCCCACCCTCTCAATGGAGAGGGTTAAGTAGGCTTTAGTAGAAGGCGTAGAAGGGTTTAGTAGAGTAGGGTTTAGTAGAGGGTTTAGTGGTCATGAACGGTTGGCAGGGCGTCGGGGTTATAAGGTGTATGGCGCAGAGCTCTGACAGGGTGTGAGGCTTTGTGCGTTGATTGCTTGGTAAGTAGGGACTGCCCAAACTCCGAGCTGAACGTGCTACAAGGAACAATGTAGTGATGACCCTGAACCCCATGACCCAAGTCCTTTCGACCCTAGACCCTCAACCTTAAACCCGAAAGCTACGCCCTGAAGCCGTCCCAGGCGAAGGGAGCTCTGGGCGTCGCCGCCGTGGGCGCGGCCGTGGCCGTGGGTACCCGCCGCAAGCACCGCTCCGCGCTGGCAGGTGGACGATGGAGGGTTTAGGGTTTAGGGTTTGGGGTTTAGGGTTTAGGGTTTGGGGATCAAGGTGTTCGAAGCCAGGCAAAGACTGCAGATTCCGGGTTGTGAGAGGTGAGCGTTTTCCCTGGCAGGAAATGATGCAATTTCCGAATGTTCGACTGAGAACTAGGTCAATCCTCTTTCTTGGTAGCCCAGTGGTCCCCTTTTGCCTTTTGTTTGGTTCAAGGTTTTCTTTGCCGCAAAAAAGAACCCCAAAAGGGTACCCTTGTATTGCAATATGGTTCCTGGGCTACAAAGACGAGGTCAATCCTCTTTGCAGGTGCAGCGACCGTGACCAAGCTCTCGAAGACCCGGTCTCTTGCCGAGGCGAAGGTTGTCGTGTGTGCTGGTGCGACGCTCCCAGAACCTCAGCTTCAGTAGGGTAGTTTGCACACAATACCGTTCTACAATAGCAGAGAGCTCGAATGTTCGGATGCAGCAATGTAGGCAGTGGCGTTGACAGTTGCCGGCGGCAGCAGTAGCAGTGGTAGTTGCAGAAATGTACTATTGCGGCGGTAGTGGCAAAAGACATGGTCGTCCTTCCCTGCAGAATACGTCCTTCAGACATCTGACGGCTCTTGAGAAGAAGTTTTCGAGCTACGCCGAAATGCTGGAGAATCTCAGGAGGGCCGCAAGCTGCGCGTGGCGGTGGTCGGCGGTGGCCCGGCTGGGGCCAGCACAGCGGATGCCCTGGCGAAGGCGCCCAGATGCTTCGCGGGAAGTCCCTGCTTAAGACGATGGGCTCAGTCCTCGGACTATTGTAGTGCTCTTACGCATGTTTCACTTCTTTTTCATTCTTGGTATTCTTCTGCATCTTGAGATTCTTGTCACATTTGCTACATGTACTCTTGCTATTCCTGCTGTTCTTGTCATCATCCCAAACTCCATCGGAAGGAGGGCGTCGAGACCTACCTCATCGAGAGGAAGCTGGACAACTGCAAGCCCTGCGGCGGAGCCATCCCCCTCTGCATGATCGACGAGCCCCTGTAGCAGCTTAAGCTTAGGGGGCTTCGCACTTCTAGATGTCAGTCTGAGTTGCCCCCTTTAAACCAAACAGTGTACACTTCTTATGCCTAGGCTACTCTCCCTAAACCCTAAACCGTAAATCCTAAAACCTATAAGTCTACAACCGTGTACGCGAGGAGTTTAGGGTAGCGGGCTCTTCGGCCAAGAAAGACCCACCTTCGGCTCCCGAGGAGTTTGGCCTCCCCAAGGACATCGTAGACCGCCAGGCCTCCCACAAAGGACGTCTCAGCAGAAGGGGATAAGGGAGGGTTAGGGTTTGGGGTTTGGGGTTTCGGGTTTAGGGTTTTGGGGGTTTATGTTTAGGGCTACCCTGATATGCCCCAGAATACCAATTTCCTGACTATAGGAACCTCCCGAGCTCACTGCTGTTCTCCCTTATGATGCAAGTCAGTGGGCCACTCTAGGCCCTTTAGGGGGCCCAAGAAACCTGAATCCTGAGCCCTAAGCCCTAAACCCCAAACCCTAAAACCTAGAATACCTCAAGACCTCAAAACCCTTTAAAAACCCTTTCAAGCCCTTTGAAATCCCAAAACCCAAACCCTAACCTAGAATACCTAAAGACTCTAAGCCCTTAAACCCCTTTTAAAACCCTAAACCCTAAATCCTAATTGACAGGTTCGCAAGATGACCATGATCTCTCCCACGAACAAGGAGGCCCGCTAGGCTTTTTTTTTTCATGGTTTTTCGGGCTGTAGGTTTTTCTTCGTGTGCGTGGAAGACCTGTAGGTCCTTTTGTCCTTTTCCTGTTTTGTTTGCTTTTCCATGCGTATGAGAAAACTGCCTGTTTTGGAGTTTTGGGTGTTAGGGGGAGGGCTAAGAGCCTGGGCTGGACAGGACCTCGGTACGGCGTGGCTGTGAATCCGGCTTTTTTATTTCCATTGGGGCTGACTTTGTTTCATCGGGATGGTTCGATAATAAGGGGTCCAATCAAGTACAATCGCTACATACAGGGAGCCCTAGATTTAGAACAGGCCGCCCCTGCTGGGAAGCGTCCGCATCATGCTTGGCCCCAAGACACAAAACACCAACCCCAAGCCCTGCACTATTTAGACCCTTCACGCTAACCCTCAACCCTAAACCCTGAACCCCAAGACCCTAAATCCTCACCCTAGACCCCAAACTATTCCACCCTTCCCCTTAACCCTCAACCCTAAACCCCAAGACCCAAAACCCTGAAAACACACAGGTCCAGATTGGTCAGACCCTCAAGGACGACGAGTTCATTGGGATGGTGCGCCGCGAGGTCGCTCCTCTTCGGAGTGGTTGAGTATGTACAATGTATTGGGATGTTCCTTTCGGGATTTTATAGTACCCCTTATAGGGATCATAATTAAGGGGGTACTAGAATCCCGATGAAGGACTGTTTTTGTGTAAGGGGGAACATCCCAAACAATATACATCGTGCATATGTTGGTGCGTGCTCTAGATTAGGTTCCCTTTGTGGGCACCCAAAAAAGGAGGGGCCACCGTTGCTAAGGACCCCAGAAAGGGACCATAGTTTAGAGACATCACCAGGTAGGTTTCATGCTAGTGTTTTGGCTTTTTCCTACCTTCCCTGTGCAGGTGCTTGATGACTTCCTGCGCCAGAGGGCCAAGCAGAACGGCGCCACGCTGATCAATGGCCTTTTCATGGGCATGACGATCCCCCAGAGCAAGGCAAGGGCTGCTTGGGCGACAGAGTGAGCCAGTCTCCTCCCAAAATCGGAGAGCAGACAAACCCTTAAACCCTTAAACCCTTAACCCCTGAAAACCCTCAAACCCTTAAACCCTTAAAACCCTTAAAACCCTTCAAACCCTTAAAAAACCTTAAAGCCCTTCAAACCCTTAAACCCTTAAACCCTTAAAACCCTTCAAACCCTTAAACCCTTAAAACCCTTAAAACCCTTAAACCCTTAAACCCCTTCAGGATGAGCCTTACGTGCTGACCTACAACGACTACGCCGAGGAAGCCGGCAGCGCTCGCGGCCGGGCTGAAGAAGAGTTCCCCACATTAGGGTTTAGGGTTTAGGGTTTCGGGTTTAGGGTTTAGGGTTTAGGGTTTGGGCCTCAGAAACACAGCCTGGAAAGTGGAACTTCGTACTTCTGCACGGTGTGGGTTTACGATACCAGGGGGTACCTTGTTGGGGTCCTTATTATAGAAGGGGATTCTACTATTTGGGGGTCCTATATCAGGGGTCCCCTATTTTCGTAAATCCTCTGGGTTGTTGCGAAGGGAGATGCTACTACTGTTTGTTCAGAAGTTCCACTTGTACTGCAAATCTCCGGGTCGTAAGAGCTGAGCTTTTCAGGCAAAGGCGAGAAGAAGACCCTTGAAGTGGACGTGCCTCGGCTATGGGTTTAGGCGTTCAACAACCTTCACAGTCCTACACTCAAGGAACTATGGGTGGGACGCTTCTAAGGGACCTTAGCGGTTCTTTGGGGCTTATTTAGGGGCTATTTAGATATACAGGGACTATATAAGGTAGGTTTAAGGGTTATCTATGGGAATAAGATTAAGGGTTTCTTCTAGCGGTCCCTCCTTATACCCCTCAATACACGAAGTTTTTCCCAGCTTCCCCGGGCCTTTTTCCCACCACCTGAGGTGGTTGTCGGAGCAGATGGCGCCAACAGCCGGGTGGCCAAAGACATTGAAGCCGGGGATTACGAGTACGCCATCGCGTTCCAGGAGCGCATGCGCATTCCGGAAGAGAAGATGGACTACTACAAGGACCGCGCCGAGATGTATGTGGGTGATGACGTCTCCCCGGACTTCTACGCCTGGGTCTTCCCCAAGTGCGACCACGTCGCCGTGGGCACCGGCACTGTCATCGACAAGAAGGGCATCCAGAGGTACCAGCAAGGCATCCGTGATCGCGCGGCCGTGCGCATCGACGGTGGCGAGATCATTCGCGTCGAGGCGCATCCCATCCCTGAGCACCCGCGCCCATGGCGCGTGAAGGACAGGGCAATTTTGGTGGGTGACGCCGCCGGCTACGTGACCAAGTGCTCTGGTGAGGGCATCTACTTTGCTGCCAAGAGCGGTCGTATGTGTGCGGAGACCATCGCCAAGAGCTCGAAGCAGGGTGTGCGCATGATCGATGAGGCTGACCTCATGGAGCACATCCGCGAATGGGATTCGAAGTACGGCCCCACCTACTTGGTTTTGGACCTGCTTCAGAAGGTCTTCTACACGAGTGATGCTGCCCGTGAGAGCTTCGTGGAGCTCTGTGAGGAGGAGTACGTGCAGAAGGTGACCTTCGACTCCTACTTGTACAAGACAGTGCAGGGCAATGACCCCGTGGGTGATCTCAAGCTCGGCTGGAAGACCCTCAGCTCCCTCTACAAGTTCAACAACCAGAAGCAGCCCGACCCCATGCGCACCCTTGTGTGAGCCCTCCTCGCGGCCGCAAGTCGCTCTGAGTCGTTTTTTTTGTACCCGGGGGGAAGGGAAGGCGAGAGCAGAGGGCACCAGGTGCCCACAGTCAAGTAGGCAGACACTGGACTCATTGTACCATCGGCGAAAAACCTGAAGCCGAAGACTAGGAGCTACAGACGCTTTCCTTCCTTCTCTTCTCACCCGGATTGCTAGGCTACCCAGTCCCAGGCCGTTCACAGCTGCGTAGCTACCCTGGGAACTGCGTGTTTGAACCCTCCGCCGACTGAAAAGCAGCCGGGGCTGACCTGTGTCGGCCTCGACTTCTCAGTTCTCACATAAGCTCGGCGAACAAAGCCCTGACTTGTCGTCAGCATTGTCGTTCTGTGGTTTTGAGATGCGTCGACTCGGTGGCTGAAGACGTCCCACGCGCTGCCGGGGTGCGTCTGGAGTTTTGACTAGCGCCTACTACGGCAGGGAGCCCGAATGGAAAGAATCTGGTTAGAGGTATGTAGAGCTATGGGAGGGACCGTTTCAGATTTGCTGCCTTGTGTGCTCCTTGCAGACCTGCCCCAGTGCCAGTCGCGTGTTTCACAAAAAATCTCTGCGTCCTCTGCATGTCTCTGTATCTCGTGCATCAGGTATCGACTAGAAGCTACAGCTGAACCGGTTTCAAGGTACAGCCCATAGTATTGCAATGACCGATAATCCCCAAAGCAACGGTGCTTTGGCAACATCTCCCACCTCAGGTGTCTAAAGGCTTAGTACGCGGACTGTGACTTCATGTCTTTCGGAACTTTGCACGTCCCTGAAAGTCGAGGAAGAGCCAGGTGGTGAGTTCCTAGCTCCAGGGTTTGTGGTTGACCCTATCCGTCTGAAGTGCAAGTTGCCTGACATCCCAGGGTAGAGCTCGTCCTCCACAGCCCTGAGCCGTCAGCCCTAAACCCACATCAACCCAAAGCCCCTGAACCGCCATGGCACAGGAAATGTGGCCGCCCGCCAGGTGGGTATGGGCTGTGCGCGATGGGGCCATGATGCCAGAAATTCTCCAATCCCCCAACCCTGAACCCTCTAACCCGAACTCTGAACCCTAAACCCTAAACCCTAAAGCCCTAAACCCTAAACCATAACCCTACGTATGATACTCGGACCCCCAAAAAGGGACCATCATGCGGAGAACTGCGCACCTCCCAGGCTTTGCCTTCAGGCCGAAGGCGTGATAGCTAAGTATGAGGCCACATACTAACATTAATAAAGACAAAAAGAATGATAATAAGAATGATCATCAGAACAATAATGAAAATAATAGTAATCATAATCATAATCATAGTGAAACAAAAAATAAGAAGAACAATCGTAAAGATAATAGTAATGACACTAGTACTAAGACAGAATACCAATAGTAATACTACTACTACTACTACTACTACTACTACTACTACTACTACTACTACTACTACTACTACTACTACTACTACTACTACTACTACTACTACTGCTACTACTACTACTACTACTACTAATAATAATAATGATAATAATAATATTAAGTATGCTCTGAAGTTTTCCAGGGTCCGAGCCATGGCAAGTCAAGAATGCAGCTTACAGGTCCTCCTGTGCCGCGTCTACGGCGTGTTTGGCGGTCGCCAGGCATGCCTTTCGTGTGAGCGGCCGGCATTGGCGGGTAATACTGTGGACCTGCTGTATCACAACTATCCCAGCGATGCAGAAAGTAAAACAAGCTGGGGGACGTGACTCAGAGCAATCAGCATGTCGTCCTTGTCCAGGTTGATCTTCGCTCCTGCGACTGCGCTGCGTGCGCAATGGCCCAAGTGCTGGCTCAGACTTAAAGGCTTGTCTGACTGCTCAGGGTCTGCAGTGTCTGCAGGTTTGTGAAACCGCTCTCGCGCTCGCTCTGGCTCTCGCTCTCGCTCTCGCTCACTCTCTCTCTCTCTCTCTCGCTCTCTCGCTCTCTTTCTCTCTCTCTCTCTCTCTCTCTCTCTCTCATGGCACACCTGCCAGCCGTCCCTCCTTCGAGCAAGCAGTTGCGTAGGCTGTCCGCTGCGTTTCGCTCGAATTGGACCTTTTTGCTCGTTGCAACCACCCAGGCGCAAGGCGCAGGGGTGAAGTTCATCAGCCGACGTAGCCGGGGGCCTCGGGGAGCTCACTCGTAAACATTCCCAGCCCCCACATGCACTGAGTGGGTCCACTGCGCTGTTCATCAGAATTCAACGGGGCTCTGCAGATTCGGTGGATTCCTTCACATTCATCGAGCAACTCTTCAGACGCTGAGTCCAATCGAAGAAGCGCCAAGAATGCATGCAAATCTCTGCTAGTTGCTTGCTCAGGCAGGAGCGGCTGTAGCCGCACAGAGCAAATACTCAAGGGCCCCTCACAGACAAGCTGGCCGGCACAACTTCATTCCATTCGAAGCGGTCGCACTTGAAAACCGCGAGGTGTTCGTGGCCGCTGATCCCGCAATCTAGGCAGTGTTGGCAAACCATCCCTCTGCCCTCAACCCTAAACCCGAAACCCTTGTCGTTGACAAGAGCAACACCGACCCTAAACCCTGAGCCCTAAACCCTAAACTCTAAACCCCAAACCCCAAACCCTAAACCCTAAACCCTAAACATCCCTAAACCCTAAACCCCAAACCCTATAAACCCTAAACCCTAAACCCTAAACCCTATAACCCAAAGCCATGGCTGCCGTGCTGACGGGCAGCTTCCGCCCTGCGGCCCCGTCTCGCCCTCGAAGCGGGCAGCATCTTCTGGAAAGGCCGGGCCAAGATGGTTTAGGGTGTTTATGCCCTAGTGGGTTTAGGGTTTAGGGTTTAGGGTTATACAAGACCTATATTGGTGAGAAGCCCTCTGAGGTTGAGGGGTTTTGAGGTTTCAGAGTTTTGAAACGTTCTCGGGTTTAGGATTTAGAGAGGTTTAGGATGACAAGAGCAGCCTCTCATTGCCACCAGTAACTATTCCACCCCTGGTGGGCTGCGCGCCAGCGAAGTTTACCCCAAGAAATCTTGGCCAACAGCTGCTTGGGCAGTCTTTGTACAGGTGAGCATGTGTAGACCTCAAGCCCTAATCTTAAACCCTCAACCCTGAACCCTAAACCCTAAACCCTAAGCCCTTGGTAAAGCCCCATGACAGCTGCTTCCCTTGCAAGGCCAGCTTTCAATGCCCGGCCTGGCCACAGTAGAGTCGGAGTGGCGGTTGCAGCGGAGGCTGAGAAAGGGTTCAGGGTTTAGGGTTATGGTTAGGGTTTAGGGTTTAGGGTTTAGGGTCTAGGGTTTAGGGTTTAGGGTCAAGTCCCACATTGCGGTACATCCAAGCAAGAAAGGCAGCCGCACCAGTGAGACAAGGCTTAAGATAGGCGCTCCCGTCCAGCCAGTTTTATGCAGGCTTCTGCCCCTAAACCCTAAACCCTAAACCCTAAACCCTAAACCCTAAACCCTACACCCTACACCCTAAACCCTAAACCCTAAACCCTAAACCCTAAACCCTAAACCCTAAACCCTAAACCCTATAACCCTATAAACCCTAACCCTAAACCCTAAAAGTTGAGATTGCTTGGAGGACATCCTCGCTAAGCCATCGTCGAATTCCCACTTTCAGCCGGGTGTCTTCTGCCTTCCCAGCAGCTAAACATGCGGCTTTACGAAAACAAGGACCCCTACTATAAACTCCCAAATGGTACGATTCCCTTACAATAAGCCCCCCAAGAAGAAACCCCGAACTTCGGAAACCCCTACATGTTCTTGGCCTCCTTGTGTTCCCGTATTTCCCGTGACGCAGTCGGCTGCGCTGGCGGCTGCTGCCGCACTGCGTCGGCCGCGCCGGAAGGCCGTTGCGCCATGGGCGGTCTCGAAGGGTTGCCCTGAGAGACTTTGATCCTCAATCCTTCTTTCTGGACGGACCAGAAGTTGAAAGAGCCTCTCAGTTTCGAGGATTCCAGGGGGTCCAGAGTGGGGTTTTGGCTTTGAGAGTTCAGGGTCAGGTCATGCATGGCACGCATTCGCTCTTGCCACCGCCCAAGAGACAATTGGCCCCTATACACCCGATCTACTCTCCAAAACCCAAGTTGCCAACTCTGAATCCCTCATTCCCGGGCCCTGGAGGGGCCGGACGGTCCTCGGACTCTACGGTGTCTGGGACTCCGGCCTCACATCCCCAAAGCCTGAACGCAAAACGGCCCAGAACCATACTCCCGAAGGATAGGAACGAACCACTTCCAAGCCCTGAAAGGCGAGGTTTGCCTTGAAACCCTTCATCTTGCAAAGTTTGGGGCTTTCAGCGTTCAAGGTCCAAGGTTTTTTCGGGAAGCTCAGTTCTCGCATTCTCGCGTTTCACCTCTGCCCGACAGGTCTTGCTCGGCCTTGGGGGTGTCGCGGCTGCCCCTGCGGCTGTGGCGGTTGCCAAGTCGCCTTCTGAGCTGGCGAGGCCTGGGAAGAAGCTCAGTGAGAGTATCAAGACTAAACCCTAAACCCCTAAACCCCTAAACCCCTAAACCCCTAAACCCCTAAACCCCTAAACCCCTAAACCCCTAAACCCCTAAACCCCTAAACCCCCTAAACCCCTAAACCCCTAAACCCCTAACCCCCTAAACCCCTGAACCCTAAACACGGAACCCTAAAATCCCCCTAGACACCACAAAGCCCCTATCTGTGAACTGTGTGAACCCTCAACCTTAAAGCCTAAACCCGAAAGGGCTTAGGAAAGGGGGTTGGAGTGTACAGGGCTTCTCTCTCCTTTCTGTGGAGGGAGTACATCCAGAATAAGAATCCCAAGTGCTGACTCAGACTGATGAAGGTATGGGGCTAAGAGTTTAGGCTTCGGGTTTTGGGTAAGAAGTCTAACTCAACTGCTGACTAGAAATGCGCGGAGCTCGCAGAACGCGCAGGAAAACCGAAGTCTTTGCCGGCGAAGTCATGAAGAGCCCACTGGACAGGGCTTGCTTGTCGGTGTAGTCCTTCATGGCAGCTGATAGGAAATGTCGGAATAGCGAGTTGGCAGGCGAACCACAGCCGTCACAACAATTGCTGCCGTTCGTTCACCCAAGATGACCTCTCTCTCTCTCTCTCTCTCTCTGTCTCTCTTTATCCGTCTTTCTACTGTCTATCTCTCCCTCTGACCGTCTATCTCTCCCTCTGACCGTGGCTAGCAAGACCCAGCTGATGCTCATGATGCTCAAGCCCGAAATCGCTACCCCATAATACTATAACCCCCGGCACCCAGCCGCAGGGTTGACCCTAAACCCTAAACCCCCCCTAAACCCTGTGTTTTTATTGATCCTGCCCCCAGGTGGTCTCACCGCGCGCACCGTTGCGGTCGGCAACCTAAGTGGCCCCCCAGAAGAGGCCTGAAGAGGCCACGAGAGGCCGGAATTCGCGCGAAACCACAGCGGGAGCATCGAAATGCAACGGAATTCGCGCGAAACCACAGCGGGAGCATGCGGGAGCGTCGAAACCGAGGACCCGTCCCACCGCGCGCGCCGTTGCGGTCGGCAACCTAAGTAGCCCCCCCAGAAGAGGCCTGAAGAGGCCACGAGAGGCCGGAATTCGCGCAAAACCACAGCGGGAGCATCGAAATGCAACGGAATTCGCGCGAAACCACAGCGAGCATCGAAATGCAACGGAATTCGCGCGAAACCACAGCGGGAGCGTCGAAACCAAGGCCCCGTCTCACCGCGCGCTCCGTTGCGGTCGGCAACCTAACTGGCCCCCCAGCAGCGGGAGCATCGAAATGCAACGGAATTCGCGCGAAACCATGCTTGGCCCGGCTGTCCCTAGCTTCCCCTGCCCAGGACACACGGAGCTACCGAGCCCTGACTCTGGGCAACGGCATGAGGGTGCAGTCCTAAGCAGCGCATCAGAATGGACATGGAGTGCGCTTTTGAGCCTCTGTCGTGTCGACCAGCTCTTTGTAACGGACCTTCTCCACATGAGTAGTTCTCTAAACTATACAGGGGACCCAGTAAGGGACCCTAATTTAGAGAACCACCCACATCAGGTCTTGCTCGCATCTGACCCAGATGCGGTCACGGCATCGAGCGCGCTGTCCGTCCATGTTGGCTTCTACTCGGATCCAGAGGACATTTGTCTTTTGTTCCCTGGCCACCCTGAACCCCTCTGACCAAAGCCCATCCAAAGCCCTCTACCAGCAAGTCCTTAAGCCCCCTAAGATGGGATCTTCCGTAGTGCTGCAATGCTGGTCAGAGTTGGGAGATGCCACAGTCACACCTTTACATCCAAAAGAGTGCAATCGACTCGTTCACACTCGACATAGTACAATATTTAGATAGTCGAGATGCCACAGGAGATCCCCGGCCTTGCGCACTTCTGCGAGTTCCTTAGCAGGCATACGATGCGATGCGTTGCACTTCGCCACCCGCAACTGATTGCTTCATAGCTTATGGACTTGACACGAGTGCCGAGGCACATGCTCTTTCTGGGTACCAAAGAGTACCCTGAGGAGAACTCCTTCGAACGCTTCCTGGTGGCGAACTCGGGAAACCAGAATGCTTTCACATCAGCTGCCTGGCCCTACAGAGAGCATTGGAGCCGAGTGGAACTTATGGCAGTAGTAGCCATGGCTTCAATTCGGATCTCTTACAGGGCGGTGTCGAAGCCAAGACGAGGCTTCTAACATTTCTAAAACACATCCAGGAAGCCCGGAGTTCGTGCTTGGGGCCTTCGGCTGTGCGTGCCAGTGGGTAGTGACGGAGTCCCACGTTCAACCTGTGTGTGCATTTAGGATTTTAGGGTTCAGGGTTAGGGTACCCTAAGCCCTAAACCCTAAATCCTAAACCCTACATGCGATTGAGGAGACAAGTACAACCTACTTCTTTGAAGTTTCGCCTGGCCACTTGTCTGCACTTCAAAACCCTGACGGGATGGCCGCACGGCTAACAACACCTCCAAGCCAAGCCCTCTGTATAAAAGCTCTATTAATAAATAGATAAATATAAAAAAATAATAAGTATATATATATATGTATGTATGTATATATATAGATAACAAGATATCATGGTAACGTATATATGGAACTTTGGTACCCTAAACCCTGAGCCCTAAGATAGAGAAACCCTCTAGACGGGACCCTGCAAACCCTTATAACTTATAAGCCTCTAAAAAGCCCATGCAAAAACAAATATATATATATATATATATAAGATGTATATATATATATATATATGGACCTATTGTACCCTAAATCCCCCCCATAAACCCTTCGAAGGCCCCGTAAAAAAGAGCCCTTGCTGCAGGTGCCTTGCGCGAGTCCCTGCAGCGCTTCGCCTCCTTCTTCAGGGAGCCGCTGTTCACGGCCTCCGCCACGGAGAGGGAGGCACTTCGAAGGGTTTTAGGGCTTACAGGGTTTAGGGTTTAGGGTTCAGGGTTTGGGGTTTAATTAGGGTTTAGGGATTAGGGTTTCCAATTTGTTCACCGCCCTCCTCTCCCCCCGAGGCCATATCACAGGCCCATCCCCAGACGCTTACACAAAAAGCCCAAGAACACCACAAGAACCTCAACCACATCTGTTTAAATGCTTCATTTTTGTAGGTTTAAGGCGATCGTAGTTCAATTGCTTTGCCGAGGGTGGTAGCGGCCAGCCTAGTTTTGCAGCCATTTGCAGCTTTTCGTCATTGCCAGAGCTAGAACAGGCTAGAAAAGCCAGAAAAAACTAGAAAGAATTAGGGGGGGCTGGAAAGAGGCTAGATGTTTGCCGGTTTTGGGGCCTCCTAACCCCAGGCGCGGCTAGTCGCAAACAAGACTCTCGCTAATTTTTCCCAGAGCTTGGCGGCAGTAGATTGCCAAATCAGACCCTAGATCCTCAGCCCCACGAGGGTTTATGGTTTAGGGTTTAGGGTTTAGGAACAACCCTACAGCTTTCGAAAGGTTTGAGAAAAGGATTCCTCAAGCACATCACAGAATGCCAGGGTTTCAGGGAAGGAACTATCTGGCTCCCTTACTCGTTCCGCGGGCCGCAGAGTCATCTCAGCACCGAGGAACCTTATCTTTGTCATAGTTGGGTAACATTTTACATGTTTAAGGGTGCTTAAACCCAATAAGGAATGGACATTTAAATTTTTGATATTACCCAACCATGAACTAGTTATGCGCCTGTGAGATTGTAGGCCCAAAGCCTGCTATTCACACCCTAAACCCTAAACCCTCAACCCTCCCTAAACCCTAAACATAGGTGAACGCCATCGACTCGGAGTTTGCAAAGAATCAGGAGAACGCCCCTTCTGACGCATTTGTGGATTTTCTGGGCTGGCTCTTCGTAGGGAATGAGGGACTTGGGGCCCGACATGATCCCTTAAAGGGTATATATATATATATATATCAGACTGGAAATACAATTCCGGGGTCTGTCGTGGGGGGGCGGGGGGGGGGTGGGGGTGACCATATATACATATATATATATATATGTATATATAGGGCCCTCGTTCCCTCATTCCCTACTAAGAACCAGGGGGTTTTGGGCTTGGGGTTCGTAGCGTTGGGGCGCTTCGAAAGTTTTATTGGGGTGTTAGACGGGTTCAGGCTGGGCTTCCTAGAAAACTTCAGCAGCGAAGGAGTTCGGACTGTACCCTAAACCCTGTACCCTACATCCTAAACCCTAAACCCTAAACCCTACAAACCCAGGATGGGTTCCGGTTCCAACAGCTGCTGAAGAGCACGGCGGCCGCAGGCGACCAGCTTTGGGGGTGTTGGGGTGCGGGCTCGAGGTCTTTCGGGTTTAGGGTTTCGGGTTTAGGGTTTAGGGTTTTCGGGTTTAGGGTTTCAGATGGTTTCAGGGGTTAAAGGGTTTTTAGGGTTTAGGGATTCGGGCGTTTCAAGGGTGTTTAGGGCTTAGGGTTTAGTGTTTGTGGGGGTCAGGGGGTTTCGAGGGTGTTTATGCTTTGGGGTTCAGGGGGTTTGGGGGGGGGGTTATGAGAGGTTCATGGCAGGGTTGACAGGAGAAAGTTGGGATGTTCACCCTTATACTAACAGTCCTTAATAGGGATTATATCGGGGGGGGGGGGGGGGGGGGGTACTACAATCCCTATCAAGGACTTGTTAGTATAAGGGGGAACATCCCAAGGAGAACGGTTTCAGGCTTGGAGTTTGGGGAGCCAAAGTGCGTCTCCATGGACTTCCAGGACTTGTGGGGTTTAGGTGGTTTAGAGGGTTGAGGGGGCTTAAGGGGGTTAAGGGGGGTGAGGGGATTAAGGGCGTTAGGGGGTTGAGGGGTTTTTTAGGAGGTTGGGGGGTTTTTAGGGGGTTGAGGGTGTTTAGGGGGTTGAGGGTTTTAGGGTGTCGAGGGCGCATTTGCTCGTTAGTCTTGCTGTAGAGGGCTGGTAGGGCTTGTGGGGCTTCTAGGTTATACTAGTAAGGCTTGGGGCAAAGAAGGCTTCCCCCCCTACCCAAACCAGAGTCCCTTTTAATGGGGCAGCTTCGGATACCAACATAAGGCACAACGTTTAGATTCCACCCCCCCTCCTCTCCATTTTTGACACCCTAGTTGAACCTGGTATTCTGGGCTGCCTGTCGCAACAAAGTTTGACCTCCAGACATTGTTTTCCTGCAAAGAAAACGGCCCGCACAAGATGGACCCACCAAACACCCCAAGCCTCAAAACCTCTCAATGCCCAAAATCCCTCGAAAAGCTCAAACGAAAGCTCAAAAGACCCAGCAACCTTTACCACAAGCCATCACAAAACCCTCCCCCCCTCCCCCAGACAAAAAACAATTCTACTAAATCCCTAAACCTTAAATTCTAAGTCCGAAAACTATATCCTAAACCCCAAACCCTGAGCCCTGAACCCTAAGCCCGAACCGCCCTCAAGCACTTAAGAACCTCCTGGAGGCCACCCTGAGCAGCATTTCGGCTGCGGCGGCCGCAAGACGCTGCTGGGGGGCCGAGGCAGTTTTGGGCGCTAGGGTTCAGGGTTTCTACCCTAAACCCTATAGGGTCTTAGGGTCTCAGGGTACCCCTTACAGTGAAGAACGCCGCAATAGGGGCCCAAGACTTGCATCTGGGATGTGGGATGTGGAGTTGCTGTTAAGGAAGTTGACTAATGGAAAAGCCAGAACATGGACAAGCAACAGAAAATAATGCGGTTTCCTGATGATGGGAACTGAAAACAACCTCCCCAAGCCCTAACTCCCTCAATGTCGCACCCTAATCTCAGTTAATGGGATCGTTCGACTGTCTCCAGGTCCCGAAGAGCTCCGCGAGGCCCTGAAGCAGTACTTCCAGGCTGGCGGAGTGGTTGGGGGTGTTGGGGACCGCGAGAGGGCGGTGGGCACCTATCGTGAGTTCGTGGTCTTCCACCAAGACCGGGTCTATCCAGAGTAGCTGATCATCTACCGTAGGTCAGTTGAACCGGTTCTTTGAATCCACACATGCACATGCTTGAACTCAATACAGCAGCTGCTGCATTGGGGCCGAAGGCTCCAGAGATACTGCGATATTGCCACGTGTGACCCACATGTTGCTCGGAGCAGTCGACCAAATGGCTGGTGGGTGCTGACTGTCAAAGAGGAAGCTATATTTTCTTCATGTTCCGTTAAGCGGGTCGATTCCGAAATTCATAATTCCAAAGTCTTTTTCGGGCCATGCACCTCTTTGGGAGAGGCATACGACCCCGAAGCGATGTCTCTCTGCATCGTCGGGAAGGCCCCAGCTGCTAAATGCTTGGATCAGGGTCCCATGGCACGCCCTGACCATGGTTGTGGCGCCTCAATGGGGGGGACAAGGGAATGCCCCAGTTGCAGGAGCCCTTGGACGTGCTTCAGGCCTCGATGGAGGACGGGTCCTACAGTCGTTAAACCATAAACCCTAAACCCCAAGCCTTAACCCTGAACCCTAAACCCTAAACCCTAACCCCTCTCCCCTAACCCCTCCCCCCTCCCCCCTCCCCCCCGCCCCTGTCCCCACCACAAATGAAGCCCCGAAGGACTGCTTCGGGTCCATCCCCAGACGCACCTTTGCAGGGCGGCCCTGGCAGGCGTTGGTGCCCTGCCTGGTGTGGCCAATCAATGTTGAAGGTTTAGGGTTTAGGGTTTCGGGCTATGGGGGTTGAGGGTTGTGAGTTCAGGGTTCAAGGTTACCTCCGTCTTTCCACTTTAGTCGGGGTGAGGTACGCAAAGATCTGCATAGGGGGTATGTGGTGCTGACATTCTTGCCCCCAAAGCCCCAACCCCTAAACCCTAAACCCTAAACCCTCAACCCTCAACCCTAAACCTTGAGCTGCCATCCTGCTCAGGATCCCTACCCCCCGCGGCTGGTGCAAGACGTGCCGGTGCTCATCGAAGCGGTTCCCGTGTCCGAAGCTCGCAGCCCGCCTTAGGCTTCATGATTTAGGGGGTTTGGTTGAGGGTTGAGGGTTGAGGGTGTAGTGTTTAGGGTTTATGGCTCTTTTTTGGGGTTTCCAGGGCTCTTTGTGGCTTTGTGAAGGGTTTTGGACCTTGTAGGGCTTTGAAAGGGTTTATAGGGTTTACAGGGTCTGAGTCTTGGGTTTTGTTTTGCATATTGGAAGTTTGCAAGGGTTCATAGGGTTTTTTAGAGGTTATAGGGTTTGCAGGGTTTATAGGGTTCATGGGTTTGTAGGATTTGGGGCCGGTCTCGGGCTTGGGGTGTCTAGTTTGGGGTCCCCTGGACTATAGGCACCTCGTACTAGAGGAGCCTTGAAACAAGTGGCCGCCCTCACCCCAAAAAGTCTTTGCTTTCAAGCTGCCGCGCTGCCCAGGCTCTGTATCCGTGCAGTGGACGATCACGTACCCGGACCGAAAAGCACGGGAGGAGTTCCTCACGGCGAAGCCAGCTGACTACGTGGGCCAGATCCTGGGCCATGAGGTTGGACTGATGAGGATTCGTACCTAACCCCACGATCCCAAAATGCAAGACTCCTACCCTGAAACCCCAAACTCCAAGCTCCGAACTCGTAATCCCTAAATCCCTAAGCTCAAAATTCCTAAATTTCTGAACTCTAGACTCAAAACCCTCAACCCTGACTCAACCCTGAAACCCTTAAATCCTAAACCCCAAACCCTAAACCCTAATCCCTAAACCCTGAACCCTGAACCCTAAACCCTAAACCGTAAACCCTAAACCCTGAACCCTAAACCCTAAACCCTAAACCCTAAACCCTCAACCCTGAACCCTGAACCCTGAACCCTGAACCCTGAACCCTAAACCCTAAACCCTAAACCCTGTCCTTCGCAGGGCCCGGGCTCGCTCCAGAGCCTCCTAAAGAATCGGGGCTGGGTCAACAAGACCTTGGCTGGGCTGGTCTTCGACCAGGACGACTTCTCCATCTTCAAGGCAGGGTTTAGGGTTTAGGCTTTAGGGTTTAGGGTTTAGGGTTTAGGCCTAGACTCGGAGGTTTCATGGTGCATGTGGCGGTGAGGGCGCGAGAGTCCGACTTGGGGGCTTTGAGAGGCAGCAAGCAGGCTGCGATGCGCAAGACACAGTGGGTTTAGGGTTTAGGGTTTAGGGTTTAGGGTTTAAGGTACATGCAGACAGCCTCACACACTCACAGACTCACAGACTCACACGCTCTCTCTCTCTCTCTCACACACACACACGTAAACAAACACAGAATAAATAAATATAAAGGAAATTAAACAAAATATACATATATATATATGTATATATGTATACATCTATATACTTATATATATATACATATATATTGATTGGGTTTTAGCAGCGCTTACCACAGCAAAATATGGCGGTAGGTCATGGGGTGTGCACACACGCAACTCAGGGTGGCACATCGTCACATCCTTGCAAAGGCCCCTAGACCCTAAACCCTAGACCCTAAACCCTAAACCCCCCACACCCTAAACCCTAAACCCTAAACCCTAAACCCTAAACCCTAAACCCTAAACCCTAAACCCTACACCCTAAACCCTAAACCCTAAACCCTAAACCCTGAAGTCTTCAGGTGGGCTTCGATGTCTCGGAGGCCCCGTGCCGACCAGTTGTGGCGAAGGGTCTTGCTGGTGCGGCAGCCATTGTGTTATCAGTAGCCCTAAACCCTAAACCCCAGACCCTAACCCCAAACCCTAAACCCTAAACCCATCAGGAAGGCCTTCGGCAGAAGGAGGCCATCTTTGGAGCGGTCTTCAGCATACTTCGGCAAATGCAGGAGACCCGGTGTGGGCTCTTTGAACAGAGTCATGCCCCCTAAACCCCAAAACCCCAAAACCCTAAACCCTAAACCCCAAACCCCAAACCCTAAACCCTAAACCCGAAACCCAAATTACAACCCAAAGGCCCTCAGCCCTGAACCCACAGTTGCCTTCGGGGAGTGGGTCGCCCTGACAACCACGACAAGGTGACCCAATGCAGGGGCCTTCCGTTTCGATTCAATTAATGAACACTTCAAGTAAGACTACCCAAGATATCGTGACATAGCAGCCTCGAAAGATCCATTCCCTAAGGGTCCATGTACCTATACAGTGATACTTGGGCCTTTAGGGTGCAAATACCAGTAGCACTATTCCTAAACCTTAAACCTTAAACCCTAAACCCTAAACCCTACACCCTAAACCCTAAACCCTTAAACCCTAAACCCTAATTAGGGTTTACGCTTCCCTGCTAGGAGCGAAGCCTTAACGCGGTGCCCGACTACTCCATCCAGGCGCGAGCAGTCTGCCTTGGCAGGCTGTAGGTTCTAAAGGTACCTTTTTTTCACTGCCTTATCTTGGGGGGTTTCGAAAATAAGGGACCCCTCATACAGACCCACAAATCGTAGGATTCCCTGATAAGAAGGACCCCAATGTGGTACCCCAGATTTCGGAAACCCCATTTGTGGTATATGGTCGTTCGTTTTTTTTGACCACGCCCTAACTCACGCCCACTCCCCCACAAAGCAACACGCCCACGGCCTATAGTGCCAAACCTTGCTTCCTCAGCGCCGCTTTACCCTAAACCCTAAACCGCCCCTTTAACCTAAACCCTAAACCCTAAACCCTAAGCCCTAAGCCCTAAGCCCTAAACCCTAAACCCTAAACCCATCCGGAAGGAGACCCGAGACCTCGCTGAGCTGCGCTGGCGCTTTGCCGAGAAGCCGAGGTTCGAACATGATGGACTTAAGGGTTGTAAGTTGGAATGTTCCCCCCGATACTAACAGTCCTGAATCGTCATTATAATATACGAGATACAGAATCATTAATCCATATTAAGGGGGGACGGACGAGTGGTAAGAGTCGAAGGGTTTGGGGGGCTTGTTTAAGTGTTTCAGGGCTGTGGGGCTTAGGCGGTGTGTTGTTTTTTCCTTTCGCCAGGGTAGTATTGTGGCCTCGAGGCCGAAATTCGGGGGGCGGGGGGGTGGGGTGGTGAAAGAAGTACCTGTAGACTGCACGGCACCATCCCCGTACAGCTTCTGCGGTACGCCGCATAAGCCAACAAACCCTAAATCACCCTAAGCCCTTATAAGCCCTAAACCGCAAGCGCTTGCTGCAGATTGTGCGGACACCTCATCATATCTCATCTCCTTCTACTGCACATTGTGCGGGTTCTTGTGTATGTTTTGCTTATTTCGCTGCAGTTTGCACAAAGTCTAACCGGTTCCAAAGCCTATACATGTCAGTTGCTTGGGACGAAATACCTAGACATGTGACAGCGCCTGTTGCGATCTTGTGACTCAATCTTCACTGCTTTATAAGTAGGAAGTTAGAAAGACAATGAGAAGCAAGCGACAAAAACACGGGCGCAACAGTGGCAGCTTGTGTGCCATGGTTGTGTATATACTTGCCTGACGTCGGCTTCAGGGTTGAGGCTTGAGGCTTAACCCCGCAATCCTTAAATACCCTAAACCCGAAACCTGAATTAAACCCTAAACCCTGAACCCTAATTCCGAAGCACTGGATTCTAAACCCTAAACCCTAAACCTTAAACCCTAAACCCTAAACCTTAAACCCTAAACCCTAAACCCTCAACCCTAACCCTATACCCTAAACCCTAAACCCTAAACCCTAAACCCTAAACCCTAAACCCTAAACCCTAAACCCTAAACCCTAAACCCTAAACCCATGAGCGGAGGAGTCAGCAGGCGGCGCTGGAGGCAGTGGAGTCGATGGAGGCCACAGGGGTCACCGTGAGCTGGACTCAGTGTAAGGTAGGTTCACTTAAGTACTACTAATTGCTGACAGACCGAAAAAATCAAACATATTCCTCCTTATTCAGGGTATTATAGGGATCATTGTTTTTTTTTTTTAAATCTTCTTTTGGGGTTAAGCAAATAGTAGTATACGGTAGGTTCACTTAAGTAGGGTTCGTTTAGGGGTACTTCTTATAGTATTGGCGCCGTTTATGTCTGGCACATATATATAAAAGATTATAGAACCATATATTTATGCATTACCTTTGCTCGTGTATAGGTGGTCCAAAAGAGGATTGCAACTGAGACGACGGTTCGTTCCCAAGGGTCCTTTGAGTGAAGGCACCTCGGGTGAAACCCTAAACCCCAAAACCCTAAACCCTAAACCCTAAACCCTAAGCCCTAAACCCTAAACCCATGGGACACATACATTGTGCCACGGCCAGACGAAGGAGCTGCACATGTGTGACGCAGGACCGGCTCTCGCCTGCCACGTATCTCAGCAACTGGGCTGATACCTGTCGGGGTGCCTTGTAAGCCTTGGACCCGGAAACTCCAAGCCGCCTCTGCCAAAAGCGAAGCCCTGAACCCTAAGCCCTAAACCCTACACCCTAAACCCTAAACCCTACACCCTAAACCCTAAACCCAGCCCAGGCAACCGCGTCCTCCTCTTTGACCCACCGGAGGACGGGCCGAATCAAGGCGGGCGGCTTGGCCGTCTCTGTGCTGAAAAGCCTTCAGAGCTCAGCAAAATCAGTAACCCTAAACCCTAAACCCTATTAACTTAAAGCCTCAAACGCTCCTCTAGAACCCTAAATAAAACCCAGTGTCGCCGTAGGAACCCAACACCTCCCGAACGACCCCCGCCATGTTCCCTGTAGTAGCCCCCTGAGGGCCCCCCCCTTCAGGCAGCCTGAAGCGCGCCATCCTGGGTCTCATCCAACAGCTCACGCCGGAGCGGGGGCGCTACGCGACCTTCGCCCGGGAGAACGCTGCGCGGGCGAAGAAGGCGGAGAAGTGGTATGGCTCCAAGTGCCTTGGGGGAACTCACATCACACCATGAGGCTCCAGGTAGGCCCTAAAAAGGGGACATTTTACATATTTTCCCCTTTGTGGGTTTCAGAGGATCATCTTCAGGAATGTGTGTTTTCAGAGGGTTTTAAGGGCCACCCTAGGGCTGAGTACCTCACGCCAAGGCCCCAAAACCCTTCACGCAGGGAAGAAGAGCCCTAAGAGCCCTAAGAGCCACAAAATCCCTGAAGCCCTGAGTTATTATGCCAGCTTGTGCACCCAACGGTGCGGTCGTACCCTCATTCCTTCCATCCTAGGGCGTGGATCTCGTCAGGCAAAAAAGAGGAGTATCAATTTTTTTGGCTACCGGTTGTTTTCTGGGGGAACCCAGCAGTGGAACCCGAAACCCGAAACCTTAGACTCTAAATCCCCAAGGTATGCGGAAACAGCGTTGCCAAAGTCGACTTTCGCAGGCCCGAGGGTGCCGCAGCTCTCGGGGGGCCGGGGTGGGGAGGGGTATTTGAGAGTTCCTTTACAGGGCGTTTGCAGGGTTTCAGGGTCGTAGGGTTCGAGGTTTTTAGGGGGTAGGGCTGGTTTAAGGAGTTTTTGAGTTGTGCCGATGTGGGTTTTGCATCGTTATCCGGAGCTTCAATGGAAATGAACCGTGATTGCAGGAGGACTCATCAGAGAGAGAGAGAGAGAGACAGACAGAAACTTGAGAAGAAAAAGGAAAGCAAAGCAAGAGGACATAGCGAAAGGCAGAAAGAAAGAAAAGAGCAAGCTAAGGGATTGGACCAGAGAAGCCAGTTGCCATCGGTAGTCTCACAAACAGTCGTTGCGTACCGTGGCTTTGTGAGTATCTCTGAGCCCCGCTGTGATCGAAACTGCCCCCAACTTCCTCAAACTCTACGTACAGCCTAAACCCTCAACCCTAAAATGCCAAAACAGGACCTCCATCCTTGCCCTCCCTCTTCCACTCTCTCCCGTTCTCTCGGGAGAATACTAGGACAAGCCCCCAAACCCCAAACCCCTAAACCCTACAAACTCTAAACCCTAAACCCTTCAAATTAAAAAACAACTCCAGAAGACCCTAAACCCTAAACCCTAAACCCTAAACCCTAAACCCTAAACCCTAAACCCTAAACCCTAAACCCTAAACCCTAAACCCTAAACTAGGCCCCAAATCATGCCATGGAGGCTGGTCCACCCGCCCGGTGGGGGAGCTGCTGGAGGGCTGGTGCTACCCGAGGCCGCGTAGTTAGGACGTGGGGTTTAGGGTTTAGGGTTTAGGGTTTAGGGTTTGGGGTTTGGGGTTTGGGGTTTGGGGTTTGGGGTTTGGGGTTTGGGTTTGGAGTTTGGGGTTGGGGTTTGGGGTTTGGGGTGCTTTTCATGACCATATCCAGCCAAATCGAACAATTGCTTTGCCAGTCCGTGGTTTTTTTTAATGCAGACGGCATGGAAGACCATGCTTGTCCGATTTTGTTAATGCAGGGACATGGAAGCCGAGCGGCGCAAACACGGAAAACCCAGAAGCAGTTTGGCTCACGCAGCGGAACCGCTTTGAAGGTTTAGGCACTTACGGCCCAGATTAGGGTTCGGGGTTTGGTGAGTTAGGGTGTATAACAATAATAGTAAGCACAATGATGAAAATTAAGGATTGAAGAAGCCCCTAACTACCAGCCCATTGTCCGTAGAGTGCAGACTCCAACCGCTTTAAGCTAAACCCCAGGCTGAATAGATTGAAGTCCTCAAGCCCCGATCCGATCCCGATTCCGAGCGTTGCTGCAGTTTGCATGAGGCCGAATCCCTTCATACCCAAGGACTTCTCCCTCGCCTGGCCAAAGGCGGGCTTGGGATGCAGTTGGATTCACCCAGATTGTCGCTAGGCCCCCCAACCACCCGGAATCAAACCCCCGTTTAGGGTTTAGGGTTTAGGGTTTAGGGTTTAGGGTTTAAGCCTCCAAAGCCCCGAAGCACCCCGAAGGCCCAGGCCCTAACCGCATCTCGCCCAGGCTCCGTCGTCTGAAAAGGCGGCTGCTGCGTCCAGGCCACCCGAGCTGCTCCGCAAGGATGTGCCGTGGCCAGCTTTACGGCCATTTAAGGAGTGGTTTGTAGAGGTACCCTTTTTCGGGATTCCAAGCAAGTTCAGCCCATCCTGGATCCCCTGGACCTGAAATAGTTTAGTAGCTACTTTGAAATACGCAAGTTTTGTTCAAGTGTGGAAATTGTACCTACTTACATATATACATATATACACCATTGCGGAGCCGCATCTGGATTACTTGGGTAATGCCATAAACCCTATGTCCCTAAGTCTCTATAAACCCCTACAACCCTAAGTAAACCCCTAAACCCCTCAAACCCTAAACCCCTAAGGCCCCTAAACCCCTAAGACCCCTAAGACCCCTAAGCCCCTAAAACCCCTAAACCCCTAAACCCCTAAGCCCCTAAAACCCCTAAGCCCCTAAAACCTCTAAACCCCTACACCCCTAAGACCCCTAAACCCCTAAACCCCTAAGCCCCTAAAACCTCTAAACCCCTAAACCCCTAAGCCCCTAAGACCCCTAAACCCCTACAGAAGGACCGGTGGCGGGTCTTCTTCAAGGCGGACCAAGCCTTCGGCGTGCCTAAGGCCACGGTCATCCTGTGCCCCGGCTCATGGTATATAAATAAGGATGGTTTAGGGTTTAGGGTTTAGGGTTTAGGGTTTAGGGTTTAGGGTTTAGGGTTTAGGGTTCAGGGTTTCAGGATTTCAGGGTTTCAGGGGTTTAGGGTTTAGGGTAACACTTGAAACCCTAAACCCTAAAGCTGCACATGTGTACACCGAGGGTTTCGAGATTTAAGGGTTTCAGGGTTTTAGGGTTTTGGGCTTCAAGCGTTCAGAGTTTGTTTTAAGGTGTGAGGGCTCTGGGGGTTTGGGGTTTACGGGGCTCTTGAGGCTTTAAAAAGTTGTCTTGCCTTGAGCGTTTGCTGTTTCCGGGCTTCAAGGATTTAAGGATTTGGGGCATTTTTTGGTCATGCCCTGAGGATATCGAAAAACCTGGGTTTAGGGTTTAGGGTTTAGGGTTTAGGGTTTAGGGTTTAGGGTTCAGGGTTTAGGGTTTAGGGTTTAGGGACGTAATGCCTTTCAAGTTTATTCGGCTTGCATCTAGGGACTTTGGGGTCCATTCAGGGGCATTGTCAATCACTTAACCCTCAACCCTAAACCCTAAACCCTAACCCGATCTTGCGTTTTCTTCCTCTCGCGGGTTGAGGGTTTAGGGTTTGGGGTTTAGGGTTTAGGGTTTAGGGTTTAGGGTTCAGGGTTCAGGGTTCAGGGTTTAGGGTTTAGGAAAAAGGGTTTAGGGCTTGCAGAAAGCTTCATGGGTCGGGCGACAGGAAGCATCGTCTTTCAACAGTGGCCCTACTTGCAGCCGTCTGCTAGACCCCGCAAGTCATGCAAAAGTCCTTTAAGAGCCCCCCATAAATCCCCTATAAATCTAAACCTCGCAAGTCCCAAAGCCTAAACCTTAAACCTTAAACCTTAAACCTTAAACCTTAAACCTTAAACCTTAAACCTGAAACCTGAAACCTTAAACCTTAAACCTTAAACCTTAAACCTTAAACCTTAAACCTTAAACCTTAGACCTTAAACCTTAAACCTTACACCCTTGGGAGCCCAGGCAGTTCTGGTTTCCAGATGCCGACCACACCTCCCCTTCAGCTCCTGCCTCGGCGGTGGACACGCCTGAGGGCCGCATCGTTGCTCGCACCTGGGACCTGGAAACCCTGGGGTGCGGGGTTTAGGGTTTAGGGTTTAGGGTTCAGGGTTCAGGGTTTAGGGTCTTTTCTGTTTTAGGGGTTTTGGGTTTGAGGATTTCGGGATTAGGTTTCAGGGTTTTAGGGCTTTTGGGTTTGAGGGTTTGTGGGTTTTTGTTTGGGGGTTTTGGGTTTTTAGGTTTCAGGGTTTTAGGGCGGTAGGGTTTGAGGGTTTTGGGATTTCGTTTAGGGGTTTGGGTTAAAAAAAACACGAGTTCCCCCCTAAAACCATGAAACCTACACCCAAAACGCAAAAGCCCTAAAACCCTGCAACCTTAGAACCCTCAAACCCTAAAGCCCTAAAGCCCAGAACCATACAAACCGGAACCCGTGTTTTTTTTGTTGTTGTGGGTGCTTTTTTGCTGTGGGTGCTTTGTTCGGGGGCCGCCCCGGTGAGTGAGTGACATGGCGCGTGTCGCCCCCGCACGCAGCAATAAAAAAGCGCCCCCGCACCCGCAGCCAAAAAGCAAAACGCCCCCCCCCCCCCCCCCCCTCCTCCCCAATTTCCTCCCAACCCCCCCCCCCCCCCCCACCCCCAACACCCCCTCTTCTAAACTGTGCAAGCGTTTTCAAAGCAGTGTATCCCTCCCAAGGCCATCATGCGAGCTTTGTTTTTGAGGGAGGGCTGCGCCCCGCTCAACCCCCCCCCCCCCCCTTTGTAAAACCGTGACAGCTCGCTTCTCAGCATATGAATCCTGTCTAAGCCTATCATGCGAGCATTGGGTTTGCAAATGGGGGGGGGGGCTGCCCCCCAACCCCCCCGCTTCTAAAGCCATGCCAGCTTGCTTCAATATGAGTCCTTTCCGAACCCATCATGAGATTCCCCCCGCTTCAAAAGGGGTGCCCCGCTTTTTTTAGCCGGCAATCCTGCCTCAAAGCTTACGAATCCCTTCCAAACCCATGATGCGAGCATTGTGTTTTCAAATGCGGGGGTCTGCGCAGCCCCCAACCCCCCTGAAAAAAGCGGGAATATATGCTTGCTTTCGTACGAAAATTCAGACCTTATAATATAGTCGAAGTTGAATTTTCCGATTAAATATATAGAGATATAAATGTTTTTTTAGTGAAGAATCGAGAAAATAGAGCTTGTGTTATGAGAATATGTTAAATATGAACGAAAACACTTGTTGTCTGCGAGTCACAGATAGAGATTATGCATGTACTCTTATCATGTGTTCCTCTCTCATGTCTTCCTCGTGAAATATAGAGAAGAAGTCTGAAAACACTGACAAAATAGTAAACTATAGAAAATAGAGGTTTTCGCTATAACATACAGAGAAATTAGAGGGTTTCCTATGACGACATAGAGGAAATGGAGATTTTGATACGAACATATAGCGAAAATACAGAGTTTTTTCATATTAAAATGTAGAGGTCTTGATATTCAAATATAGAGAATAGAGGTTTCCTATTAACATAGCAAGAAAAGAGAGGCTTCATATCAACATATGCACAAAAAAAGAGCTTCTCC
Organism: Symbiodinium natans; assembly: GCA_905221605.1. NCBI lineage: Eukaryota > Dinophyceae > Suessiales > Symbiodiniaceae > Symbiodinium > Symbiodinium natans. Next base: position 920,140 of record CAJNDS010002424.1, read on the forward strand.
CGTTAACGTGTAGAGCAAAGAGAGAGGTTTTCATGTTCAAATTTTGAGAAAATGGAGGTTTTCCTATTAAATACAGAGAAAATAATGGGCTTTCAATTAGGACAAGAGGAACAAAAACACTTTTCATTGCAAGTCACATATTGAGATAGCGCAGTGAATTTGTTTCTCATGTAGTCCTCTCTCACATCTTCCTCCTCATTAAATTAAATATGGAGGAAAACTATGACGATATTATCGACAAAAATAAAGAGAAATAGAGGCTTTCGTTATAAAAAATAGAGAAATAGAGGTTTTCGTATAGAGATATTAGAAAAACTAGAGGTTTTCATAGTAAATGCAGAGAAAATAGAGGTTTTCATATTAAATATTGAGAAGAAAGAGGTTTGCCTATAAAAATACAGAGACAATAGAGGTTTTCTTCATAGTAAAATATAGAGGAAACAGCAAAAAATGCCCCCGCACCCTGCAGACGCAGCAAAAAAAATGCGCCCCCACCGCACCCGCAGCAAAAAAAACGCGCCCCCACCGCACCCGCAGCAAACAAAAAAGCGCGCCCCCGCAGCCGCAGCAAAAAACAACCGCGCCCCGCACCCGCAACAAAAAAACACCCGCAGCCAAAAAAAGGGCACTCTTACCTTAGGGCTTTCGTGTTTTAGTTTTTTAGGGTTTTAGGGTTCAGGGGGTGCTGGCCTTGTTTTTTTTTTGCGGTTCTGAGTGTGATGCAACCCCACAGGCATAGCAACCTGTTCGGGTTTCCTCGTCCTGCATGGCCATGGGAAGGGGGCGTGCAAGACACACACACACACACAAACCAACACACACACACACAAACTAACACACAGACACACAGCGCACACACACACTTTGGCTTGGCATGAACTGATGCAGTGATCACGGCACCAACATGTACCAACCACCAGACCCACAACACACTCAAGAGGAGTCAAGAAGAAGGGAAGAATGAAAAGGAGCATGGTTGCCTGCCTCGGGACTTCAGGGTACATGATGTCACAAGCAGTGTGGTATCCCACTCTACATGCAGGTACGTCCAGGTGATCAGCCTGGATATCCTCCCAACTCATAAGCAGCTTCATTGGCAGTGAGCTTATGAGCGGGTCACTGCCCCCTGCAAATGGAAATGTCAATCACAGCGATCACCATGTTCAGGCGTTTACACACACACACGCCCCGAAGGGCGAAAAGGACGCGAAGAAGCAAGCAGGTGTCAGCAAGCCAGTCATGAACAGCAACAAGAGATCAATGACATGTCTGTTTAAGGATTCCGGATACCTTGAGCGCGTGCCTACCTGGTCCTCCTACCTGCACATGCACAGACGATCTACCTGCACTCCTAGGGAAAGCACATGTTCAGCAAGCTGTCTCTACTGATCAACCCTTGACCGCGGCCCTTGACCGTGCAGTGACCGATGATCCAGATGAAGCCCACTGTGGGCACATGTCATCCTACTGCAGATGATCCCGATGGATGAGAACAAGCGTCTGCAACGTTGTGATTCACTCATCCGCTATCGCGGGCTCGGGCACATGCCCCTGAGATCTGGCCCCATGTCGGGAAAACCAGAACTGGTACACACTTTGGCTTGGCATGAACTGATGCAGTGATCACGGTACCAACATGTACCAACCACCAGACCCACAACACACTCAAGAGGAGTCAAGAAGAAGGGAAGAATGAAAAGGAGCATGGTTGCCTGCCTCGGGACTTCAGGGTACATGATGTCACAAGCAGTGTGGTATCCCACTCTACATGCAGGTACGTCCAGGTGATCAGCCTGGATATCCTCCCAACTCATAAGCAGCTTCATTGGCAGTGAGCTTATGAGCGGGTCACTGCCCCCTGCAAATGGAAATGTCAATCACAGCGATCACCATGTTCAGGCGTTTACACACACACACACACACACACACACACACACACACACGCGCGCGCGCGCGCCCGCGCCCGCGCCCATGGGCACCCCTCACATGATGCACATTCACACGCAGACGCACGCACCGCACACATACCTGGATTACTTTTGTTTCTGCTGTGTTTATTGAATTGCGTCTACTACATCATGATGAAGCACCTTTCGCATGTCCTGCAGAATGCACGCATGCAAGTTTTTTTGTATGACTTTCTCAGACACGCAGTGTATTTCGTGGGTTTCACGCGACTCTATAGGCTCTGAAGTCCGCGCGGCACCTCGCTGGAATCTGATGCTGCGTAGCGGAAAGCTGTGGCTCAGGTGTCTGGCAGCTGTCCTTGGCCGACCGCCTCACCGAGGAAGTTCTCTCTTGCATTGCACTACCAACTGCTTCCATTGACCTGACCTTGACTACTTGTTATCATTCTTGTTATTACTTCTACGACCGCCAGTCTCAGTGTCATGAAAACTTCCACCACCACTACTACTACTACTACTACTACTACTACTACTACTACTCCTACTCCTGCTGCTGCTGCTGCTACTGCTACTACTACTACTACTACTACTACTACTACTACTACTACTACTACTACTACTACTACTACTACTACTACTACTACTACTACTACTACTACTACTACTACTTCCACCTTATTCTTGACATGTCCTTCCGATGATTCCTTGTATCATGGAGTGCCATCTCCCAGTTGTTACGACGAATCATACAATCTTAATGCAACATCGGAAGAGTGAGCTGCCCAGCAGTCATCGACATGCGCCTTATACTCCCGAGTGCTAAAGTGAAGCAATGAAGTTTACTAACGGCGGCCACCGTAGCGCTGCAGGGGGGCCCGTCTTAGTCTTCTGAACCACTCCGGCAACCCTAAACTCCAGTTGTCATCTAAGCTTGTTAGGGTGTAGGGTTTAGGGGTTTAAAGTTGTAGAGGTTTACCTGGGGCTCTATTTACCTACAGTTTAGTGGGAACTACCCCTTAATTAGTGGGTAGAACCCCTAAAACTGGAAGTAAATAGGGTCCCAGGTAGGGTTTAAGGTTTAATGCCATACTCTCTGGGCCTAAGCCCTAAACCCTAAATCCTAAACCCTGAACCGTGAAGGAGTACTATGATGCCCAGCTCGCTGGCCTTGTTGCTGGCTGCGGGTCGCCCCTCGGAGCAGACTTTTGTGCGTTTTGGCCTTGTGGCAGAACCTGCAGGGTGGAAGCGGCAGAAAGGAACAGAATAAGGTTAGGGTTTGGGGGTTTGGGGTTTAGGGTCTAGGGTCTAGGGTTTAGGGTTTAGGGTTTAGGGTTCTGGATCTGTTGAGCGATGGGGTGCCGTTTTCGCTCGGGCACCGCCGATGTGGGGGGTCGATCTTGATTACGGACCCTTTGTGAAATCCCCGAAGCCGCATAAGCCCTGTTAATCTCCTCAACCGTATAAACCCCATCAGATCTATCAACCCCATAAACCTTGTACAACTTCTATGACTACAAGTCATCTAAGCTCTAAGTCTAGTTGAGATCCTAGAAGGGCACGCAACGAAGGCTCTTGGCACACGCTGGACCCTATTTGGGGGGTTGTTCCAGCTTCGGGCCCCCTTGTTACACAAGGGTTCATGTGGAAATCTTCAGCCCCCCAAAGGCTTCAGAACAATTGCGATCAGAGCTCAAACCCCAAACCCTAAAATCTCATTCTAAACCCTACACCCTAAACCCTACACCATGTATTATATATATATATATATATTCTGTTTATTCCCAACAGCCGAAGGGTTGGGCTTCTATCTCTCGAAGCGGGGGGTCACGCGCCACCCCGAAGCCCTCGGAGCGGAACGCCGGAACGGAACGGAGCTTGATCATCTTTGTCTTGCTGGCTGTTGGGTTGCACAGCTGAGTTCATTACTCTAGGGGCCTTAACACTTAGAATAGGGTTTTAGGGGTAATTGTAGTATAATTACAAAGGGACCATAAGGGAATACTATTCCTAATTATTCCGACCCCTGTATTTTGGGTTTGTCCATTTTTGGGGGGCCCAGGTTTAAGAAGGGCACACGGGCTGCGCACCCGCGAAGCATACCCCGAAACAAACATACCCCGAAACGTACCCCCGAAACATGCCCGCGAAACATACCCTAATCCCAACACCTGTCCCCCCCCCAATTATCGAACAAACCCATACTAGATCCTAGAGAAGGACCTCCGTTGGCCTGAATGTCAGCTTCAGCGGCTACAGCGACAAGCTGCCTGTCTTCGTGGAGGAGGCAGATCCTTCAACAGCCCTTTGGGCGTCCTGCCCTCAACCCTAAACCGTCAATTTTGGGATGACTCAGAGGAAGTAGTCTAGCTAGGATACTTTCCCTTCTTGGGTTTTAGAGGATCATGTTTAGACTTTCAGAGGGTGTTTAAGGGCCATCCTGGTAGTGAAGCCTAAATCCAAAGTCCGAAGCCACAAGCCCTAAACCCCAAACCCCAAACCCTAAACCCTAAATATCATAAATCCCATGCACCCCGGGAGGTCCTTGCGAAAATCCGGGACTTCGATGGACCCACCGAGCGCGAGTTTGAGCGGGCGCTCGATACCCTCAGGAGAGAGCAGGCGCAGCCTGTTTCGGATGCAGCCTGCAGGTTTAGGGTTTAGGGTTTGCTTTAGGGTTTAGGGTTTAGGGTTTAGGGTTTAGGATTTAGGGTTTAGGGTCTGGTTTAGGGAGTTTGGATGGGGTTTTGGATTAGGAGGTTTGAGCGCGTTCGTGGTGGGCTTCGTGTGCTGTTGGCGTCGACATCAGCAGCTGCTTTATACACTTGGGTTTACAGGGGTAGGTTTGAACATAGTTTTTAGGGTCTAGGGTTTAGGGTTGATCATAGTCCCCTATATAATGCTTACAAAGCCATAAGCATTTAGGTTTTATAGGGCCCCCAAACCTACCTTAGTTTAGCCCTTGAGGCGGCAATCAAGCTCGGCAGGCTTCTTTTGATGTCCAGCAGCCGTTTGCGCATGCAGCCTACTTCTCCCGCCTGGCGACCTTCTTCCCAGAGTGGCGGGTCGGCAACAGATTGCTTGTCCGGCAAGCGTTGTACGGGGGTTTACGAGAGCAGGGGTACCTTATTATAAGAGGATCTTATGATTTGGGGTCTATGTTAAACTTAGGGGCCCCTTATTTTCGTAGACCCATATCGTGGCCGAGATATTCTGCGTAGTTCATTTCATTAGAATGTGTACTTTGGCTGGCTTGAATCATTAGCCCTGTAGGGGTTTTGGGGGGACTAAGCAATTTTTTAGGGTCCTGTCGTAGCCCATTGCCCACAAGAGAGGTTGATGGGTCTACAGGATATAAATTATCACGTAATAACCGTAATAGTAGTTCATGTTCAAGATCGTCAAGATCGAAATATGTAGCAGTACTACTCATCAAAAATCATCATAAGAGCAAACACATGTTTTTTAGGGCGCTTCGAGTGACCTGAACATCCGAACCCAAGAAAGGTATCGCATCGAGGACTTGCGGATAGCCACGCGCAAGGCACAAGCGACCTGAGATTTTGGGTTAAGGGTTTAGGGCTTTGGGTTTTCTGAGGGCATTTTGACAGCTCTTCTTCAGGACGATCTTCTCACCGTAGGTCATGTCCAAGCCGCTATGACAGAACATTGCCCCGCCCCAAGAGACATGCCTCCCCTTATTATGCCCCCCCCCTTTGCCCCCTTTTAGGGTTTAGGGTTTAGGGTTTAGGGTTTAGGGCTTATAGTCCCCTTATACCCCCCTCTGTATATACCCTCCTTCTACAACCCTTTCTAGCCCTTCTTACAGCCCTTTCAGAACGCGGAGCTGTCTGGAGGTGACCCGGTCGGCCGTCCGGGACTTCTCTGCGCTGCTTCGCAGCGGAGACCAGGGCTTCTTCGGGCAGGCAAGGTGTGAAGCAGCTTTTCTGGGGGGCCTTAGGAGTTAGAACAGGGTTTTGGGGGGTTACTGTAGTATATTTATAATTTATATAGGGGCCATAAAGGAAGATTATTCGGAATTGTTCCGACTCCTACGCTGCATTGAGCCCAAAACCCCAAGCCCTGAAACAGGTTCGGAGAGTGAGCTGCCAAGAACCAGCGTGCATGCATGATACGCGGATGTGGCCGCAGCATCCTTCCATCTTTCTCTCGGCCCAAGCAGCTCAGTGTTAAGCAAAATCTTCCTGGTTGCTTGCTGAATCCACACTGATCGGCATGATGCGGCGTCCCACGCAACGGAACGTGGCATTGGCTGCTTTGCTTTAACATCATGACTCTCTATGGCCAGGATGTTCGCAGGCGAAGGTCTGTCTGTCCGCTGCTTACCAAGGCCTTCATTTTCATGCTGGCGATGCGCGACGTGTCCGCAGCGCGGGAAGGGTTCAATGTTGCTGAGATGGTCTCCATGACCGCCAATACCTTGAAGGCGAGCGACAAGTTTCAGGACTGAGCGTTCTTGCAGCAACCCGACAGGCAAACATATTAGACCCTAAGCCCTAAACCCTAAAACCTTAAACCCTAAACCCTAAACCCAAACCCCTAAACCCTAAACCAATAAGTATCTGTTATGTATCTCAGCGAATGTGTCCAGGAGCATCTCAATGATGTGTCCGAGAGTGGCTCGTTCTCCTTGCAGACCATGTGGGCGAAAGGGAAGGACAACCCGATGATGAATCTTGGAGAAGGGTCTAGGTATAGGGTCTAGGGTTTAGGGTTTAGGGTTTAGGGGCAGTGTTTTGGAGTGGTAGAATGTCGTAGAACTTGAGTTCAAGCTGCGAAGTCTTTCAAAGACCCGCTGAACCAAGGGGCCACCTAACATGGACAAATGCCACAATAACCTTTACGACTGTGAGTGGTGGTCCCGGAGAGCCACTGGGATCTTGGGATGCTTTTTCCAACTTTCCATGTTCCCACTATTTCATTTTTGGAAAGTGTTTGTTTTTGTTTTTTGATTTCCACTTGTTGGGCTTAGGAGTATGTTCAGTGGGCTTTAATCGGCTAACCCAGGCCAGCTAAGTATGTGGAAGTCACCGGCATGGACAAGAAGTACCGGCTGCTACCAGATTCCGTTGTGATGAACAAGGCATGCTCGCCCGTTTAAAAGGGACTTTAGGGCACAGACGGTTTACAGGCTGTATAGGGCTTACTGGGGTTTATAGTGTGTCTTTCTTTCTTAACAGGGCTTATTGGGTTTGTTTATGGGGTTTAATAGGGTTTATAGGGTTTAGGCCGCACCTGGCCCTTCAGTGAGAAGCTAGGGACGAGGTAGCCTCTGTACCTCAAAAGCCCCTATGGGTTCCCAACCTAAATTTGGGAGTTTCCGAGAATTTTGGGGCACCCTGTTTGGGGGTTCCCTTTAAGGGGATTCCGCTCTATTTGGTTTTTTTGTTTTTTAACAAGGGGTACCCGGGTACCCTTATTTTGGGACATGCCCAAATGCCAATCCGACCTGGAGGAGCTCAAGACCATGGCTGTTGTGGGCATTGTGGGCTGGCAAGCGTTCTCCGATGGCAACTGGGGTCCCAGCAAGTATGACAAGTCTGACATGCTCTGGATAAGAACGGAGAAGAATCCCATCATTGGCGTCACCACGAGCAGCACGATACCGTGGCGCTACGCCGGAACGCCTGTTCATCGCAGAGGCTCTGGACAGCCCTACTACCTGTACCTTAGTGATTACTGGGAATAGCTTTTTCATGTTTGGGTACATAGTTCCTAAGAGACTGCTTAATCTATACTTTTTGCTAGGGTTCCGAGTTCAGTACAGGTACAAGGGCGTTCAGCACACCATTGACATCGATCAGGTTTCGGTGACAGAACAGACGGATCCGGTCCTTCATCTGGAGATTCCGGGAGAGACGGACAAGACCTTGAATGTGCCCGACCGGGACGTGATGTCCTTGGTGGACGCGATGTTGGGGCAGACTTCTTGCCTGAACGCTCCCAGCCTGTGTGCCTACCGCTGTTTCTACGACCCTGACGAAGACATGTGTGGCCCTGCGCCATTTTGCAAGGCGGTTGCCGAAAATGAGGCGCCCGGTGTTCTGGCACCTTTCGGTGCCCAGCAAAAGTGCAAAGCAGTCGGTGGCAGCAGCCATGAGGCGGCCGATGAAGCCATATTGAGCGAAAGCATAACTACATTGAAGACCATGGCGCTTGATGTCGCTTTGCAGCATTCTGAGCGCTCGCTGAGTGTCCTTGAGCCGCATGTTTCGTGTCTCTCATACAGCTTCTTTTGACTTGCGGTGTGAGGTCGCCAAGAAGTTGGAAGACATGCCAGCAATCTCCAAGTCCAGCGCTGGCCGGTCGACGATGAAGAAGACCGCAGCATTGTGGAGAGAAGCCGGAGATGTCCTCAATGTCTTTGAAACCCTTCCCGCCAGGCCAAAACTCAAAGGATTGACAGCTTCTGAACCCCCCAAAGCACTGAAGAGACGAAGAGACACACAGGGGGTTGTTGCTTTTAGTTCCCTAAGCCCTAAACCCTAAACCCTAAACCCTAAACCCTAAACCCTAAACCCTTCTTAAATTCCACCTGCCAGGCTCAGTCCTGAAGTGGGGAATTTCGTGAAGGGGCATCGCCGAGCGAGTGAGATGGACATGAGGCACTGGCGCCATCGCAAGGCCCGCTGCTGTTCAGGGAGCCAAGTTGCATGTCCAGGGCGAAGTTACGTCGCCTTTTTGTCTGTGCTTCGTGGCTTCGTGACTGAGTGCTGAAGGCGGGTTTGCAGCCATAAGCTTGATGCGTGTGGATTGTGATTGCGCTGAACTGTGAACATTGGCATGACGGGTAAGATGACACGACATGCGCATATGCTCCAGTGGACAGCATGCCCACCCACCAGGGGGTATATTCGGGTACTTCTTCACTTTGGCACTCACGAGCTTCAGACGTAGTAAGCGCCTGTAAGCGCTGCACTGGCCGAGGGGCTTCACTGCCGAGGGGCTTCAGGTGTTTTGAGTCACGCCCGTGCATGAGAACTTTAACAGCATGAAGTGCAACATTATAATCGTAGTTGCGGCACTACCAGGCACAATGCTCACACATAGTCGTGTGGCACTGATCTCAAGAATAGCAGAATGCGACAGCCTTCGCAGGACCGCTTGACGGCCCCGCAGTACAATGACGCGGCTGGAAAGTCCATTGAAGAGTTGCGCTCTTCGACGACCTACTCGGTGCCAGCAAAGCTGCCGCCTGGATAAAACATGATCCTGGCTGGTAAGGCCAGATACCGTTTCCGACTAGAATCTTGATCTCTTATGTTTTGGCTGCAGTTTTGGTAATGAGATTACAAGGGGTGCATGCATGAGTTCGACGACAATCTAGCTTCTCACCGGCGAATGGGGCCAAAAGCTGTTGCAACCCGTTCCAACTCCTGGGAGGATCTGTGCCTGACAGGAACCTTAACGGGGATTTGCGTGGAACCTACTTTCCAGACCCCTGGGAGGATCCAAAAATTAGAACCCCCAAATAGTACCCTCTACTAGTATTGGGTCATTTTTAGGAACCCTTAAGGGGATCTATTTTTTTGGATCCTCCCAGGGGTCTGGGTTTCTAGTCCTCCCGGCTGCCTGCCCCGAGGCACGCCGAACTCGTGCAGTTCATGCTCAAGCGCCCCGCGATCCTTATTCAGACAGCCGCTAGGATCTCAATTTAGAACGGTCGTCTACAGACACATGGTGGCTTCCAAAGCGTCTGGTAGGGATTAGGACTAGGATTTACAGGTACAGCATATCGCTTGGAGTTGCAGAGTTTTGAGCTTGGCAATTCCTTCCTGGTTCTTCTGAGCGCGAGGCCAAGATGGAGTCTCACAAGACCTGCCTCCTCAAGGATGAAACCGAGGCGGACAAGCGCCAGTTGGCCCTTTTCGTGAACTACTACTTGAAGGTCCCCGGATACAACGGCGGGGATCTCACCGGCCAAGATCTGGATCTACCAGAGAGCTGCCAAGAGTACCTCCGAAGTCTCGGCGGCACGTCGCTGGAGGAGATGATCAGCATCTCAGCACACAGTAATCTTGTATTCCAAGCCTTTTCTCCAAGTGAAGTGCCTGCATCCATGGATGAGCGGGCACAGGTTTGGTTACAACAACTATGGCCCGAACCCTAAACCCCTAAACCCCTAAACCCCTAAACCCCTAAACCCCTAAACCCCTAAACCCCTAAACCCCTAAACCCCTAAACCCCTAAACCCCTAAACCCTAAACCTAAACCCTGAGGCACCGCAGATGAGGCGCGGGAGACTTTGGAGCAGACGACCGCCGACACCGGTGGGAATCGTTCCAAACTACTGCGCCTGCAGGGACTTTTCTTAGGGTTTGGGGTGTAAGGTTCATTGTTTAGGGTGTCCCAACCAAGAGGCCCTGAACTTCTGAACGTTGTGTACGAAATCATCACCGAAGTTATCATGAGGTGTAAAGAAAGTGTGTTAGATACGGGAGCCGCTGACACAGGGGATTGCATGCACCTTAAGTCGCTAACCCCAAACCCAAAACCCTGTTGGCCCTCGGTTGTGGACCACCCCCTAAACCCTAAACCCTAAACCCTAAACCCTAAACCCTAAACCTCCATCCCCCAGGTGAGTCGACCTCGGCCCTGGAATCTCTGGAGTTGACGTCTGAACATGCTGAACGAGCCTCCGGCAAGAATGTTGAGGTTTCTGAATAAAGGGTTTTGGGTTTAGGGTTTAGGGTTTAGGGTTTAGGGTTTTGGGTTAAGGGTTTTAAGGTTTTGGGTCCAGGCTTAAGATTGGGTACAGTGCAGCGAGGCTGGACGGGGGGGGGGGCCTGTGGTAACTTCAATCCTTTCGGACATGTCTTTTTGTCACGACAACGGGGGGTACTCTTTGGAAGGGTTCCTATAAAGAGGGCTATTGTAGTCCAGTCACCCTAGACCCTCAACCAAGACAACCAGGCATGATCCACCCGCCCTCCCGCTATATCGAGAAGTAGGGATATCCACTTTGACAGGTTATTTATGCACCTTAAGCCTCCTAAACCCTGTTGGCCGCCAGAAGCCCCTGGTTCTAGAAGGGTCGAAATATTTGCGAATACCATTCCCTTCTGGTTCCCTTATAGCTATACTTCAGTCACCCCCCAACCCTATTCTAATGATTACGGCCCCAAGATGAGACCCTAAACCCTAAACCTTAAACCTTAAACCTTAAACCCTAAACCCTAAACCCTAAACCCTATTCTAATGATTCAGGCCCCTAGATGACGTCCCCCCAGGTGAGTCGAGCTCGGCCTTGGAATCTCTGGAGCTGAGGTCTGAACGAGCCTTAGGCAAGACGATGGAGGTTTCCGAAACAGGGGGTTTAGGGTTTAGGGTTTAGGGTTTAGGGTTCAGGGGTAAGAAGGGGGTAAAAAGTGGTAAAAAAGGGGTAAGAAGGGGTAAAAAGGGGTAAAAAAAGGGGGGGTGTAGTGGAGCTAGGGCGGAGCCAGGCTGGACTGTCCGTCTATGCCATAACTTCAAAACTTTGGGATCTGTTTAGGGGTACTTGGGGGGTAAGGGTTTAGGGTTTAGTTAGGGTTAGGGGTTTAGGGTTTAGTTTAGGGTTTAGGGTTTAGGGCTCAGGGCTCAGGGTTCAAGGTTCAGGGTTTAGGGTTTAGGGTTTAGGGTTTAGGGGAATGAGGGTTATCGTATTTCGGCGTACCCCTATTTTGCGAAATGCCCTGACATGCATTTGGCACAAAAACAACCTACGCACGCACTAAGGATCGTACTTGCGTTTCTCGTGCAGTGGCTCGGGTTTAGGGTTTCGGGTATCGGCGAGCGAGTGTAAGAAGTAGTGGCCAAGTAGTGCGTTCAGGCGAGGGAAGCTGCAAGTTGCAAGGTTTGATAGAACCTGGGCTTCCCTCCCCTCCCCCCAACAGCACTTGGAGGTTCATGGTACTTCTTCACCAATTCTAACTGTACTTATAACGCACTTATAACTTATAACCCCTGAAGTGCCCTAATATGGTTATAAGTACACTTATATGTACAGTTATAATTGGCTGATAAGTACCAAGCAGAGGACTGCGCGAGGCGGCAGATCACGGCTCAGAAGCCGCGAGCCTGCTACAAGGCAGCTCGTGGATGGATGCCTCGGAGACGGCGAGAAGAGAAGCCGACGTCTCATTTGCATGTCGAGCCCATGGTTGAGGGTTTAGGGTTTAGGGTTTAGGGTTTAGGGTAAACCGCATTAGGACCCCAATGCTCCTTTACGAGTATTGATGAAAGGGCAGGTGTGGTAGTTCAAGCCCTTCCATAGAGCCTAAGGCCTACGTGGGCCTCAAACAGCTCCAAAACCCACACCACAATCTTGTCGCGTACAAGGTCCTCTTCATTATATTATATTCCCTTAAACCCTAAACTTGTAAACCCTAAACCCGAAACCCGAAACCCTAAACCCTGAACCCTGAACCCTGAACCCTGAACCCTAAACCCTAAACCCTAAACCCTAAACCCGATCACGTAAAAGGTCGCCTTCATTATCCTCTGCATCATCGTTTGTATCATCTGCATTCTGGTTGGAGGGGCCCTGTTTTACGGAGCCCCTTGGCTGATCATTGGAAACTACGTCTTGGACTCTGAGGCTAAGACCCTAACAACCCTAACAACCCTAACAACCCTAACAACCCTAACAACCCTAACAACCCTAACAACCCTAACAACCCTAACAACCCTAACAACCCTAACAACCCTAACAACCCTAACAACCCTAACAACCCTAACAACCCTAACAACCCTAAACCCTAAACCCTAAACCCTAAGAAGAGTTGGAGGCTATGGGCGCCTTGGACAGCTGTGTTGATCCACCTCCGGGCCCGAACTGCGGATGCATGGTCCCCTCTCTGCATTGAGAACGTTGGGTTTAGGGTTTAGGGTTTAGGGTTTAGGGTTTATAGGGTTTAGGGGTTAGGGTTTAGGGGTTAGGGTTTAGGGGTTATAGGGTTTATAGGGTTTATAGGGTTTATAGGGTTTATAGGGTTTATAGGGTTTATAGGGTTTATAGGGTTTATAGGGTTTATAGGGTTTACAGGGTTTACAGGGTTTATAGGGTTTATAGGTTTTAGGGTTTAGGTTTAGGTCTCTGTGGTTTCTGACGCCAGCAAATTCCGAAGACTTCCTTTTCTTCGACCCTTAAAGCTCTAAGCCTCTCAACCCTAAGCCCTCAACCCTAAACCCTAAACCCTCGATCCGAGGCTTTCTTCGTGTGCGGGATGTTGAGTGGCCTGGTCATCTTTGGCAGCTCGGGTCTGAACTTTAACGACCCTGAGCCCTCAAGAAGGTTTAGGGTTTAGGGTTTAGGTTTTATAGGGTTTAGGGTTGAGGGTTTAGGGTTTAGGGTTTAGGGTGGTGATAGTGAAGGGCGAGTAAAACTTTCGAGGGTTTGAGGTTCAGGGCTTGAGTATAGTTTAGTGCATGACAATCATACGAGTAGTACTATATAGTATTCATCGTGTGCCATCAAGGTATTGCAGTATCATACGGCTGTCGATCAAACATGGCATGAGTAGTTCGAGATAATCGTAGTAAGAATATGGCTGTCAGTCAAAGGTGAAGGCACCCTAAACCCTACCATGAGCCTAGCCCGAAGAACCACACATCCTGGGTCCAGAAACCCCTAAACCCTAAACCCTTAAACCGAGGCGCCTTCTGTATGGCAACTCCAGTTGGCTGGACGGTGCTCGCGGTGGTGGTCGTGGGTACTTTCGTTTCCAGGTCTGGGTCATTGCTGGAGGAACCCAATCTGAAGGCACCGAAGCTCGCAGCAATTTTAACTAGGGTTTAGGGTTTAGGGTTTAGGGTTTAGGGTTTAATGTTTAGTGTGTGGGTTTAGAGGCCACGAAAGCTGAAAGCGTGCTGGACCCGCAGACCCTAAGCACCCTAAGCCCTAGACCCCAAACCTGCAGCTACTAGTTGCTTAAGAACCCTCAAAAAATAGAAAATAACAATCCGTATATTGCCCTTATAATGAGTATCTTTTAATTTGTTGGGCCTTCTTTTGTGAACGTCGGTTCCGGAGTAGAGTTATAAGGTCTTGGGGGTCTAGAGGCTGAGGGGTTGAGAGGTTTTTTCGGGATTTCAGTTCCCAACCTTCTGACCCCTAAACCCTAAACCATAAACCCTAAACGTGAAGAGAAGAAGCCCCGGCAGACGCCTCACTAGCATTTAAAAACGCCTCTGCAGCCCTTGAGCTCGCAGACCTATGAGGTTAACTAACAACACAATAGAATAATCTAAACAAGCATATGCGAATACCATAGTATACCAATATTCTGCTCTATATCAAGCAAAATATACTAGCATTGTAGTAAAACTGATCTACTTGGAGGTTTAACTGTACGTGTAAGCCCCCTAAGTCATCAAAGCAGGTTCTAAGGTAGACTTACAATTGGGGCTACAAGTAGTCTTGTATGTAGATATACATATACATAAACATATACATATACATATATACATATACAATATAGTAGAATATAATATAATATAACATAATATAGCATAAGCAGGGCTTTGTACGTCCCCAATGAGTAGTGGCAGATGCCCAGGAAGCTCCAGCACACATTTCACCACGCAGCCGCGCAACTCCACCTCGCGAGCTGAACGCCTTGGATCCGACCGAAGTGATCGCCCGGAAAAAGAGTGGGGGTTTAGGGTTTTGGGGTTTGGGGGTTTGGGGTTTTGGGGTTTGGGGGTTTTGGGGTTTGGGGTTTTATGTTTAGGGTTTGGGGTTGAGGATCCTTGGGGACCCCCCGAGATGACCCAACCCGAGACCTGGCACCCAGTCTCGAGCTGCAGGCCCAAAAAGCCACTTAGTGCTAAAAACCATTTGGGGGGTTTTGGGGGGGCTTTTTGCTGCGGGGGGAGGGGGGGGGGAGGGCTTTAATATTAGGGGGAAGGGATTATCTGTGGCATACGACGGACTTCACAGAGAATGCCACAAGCGGCTACAAGCTTGTTCTAGCTTCCGGAGGCCCCATGGGCTAGCTGACATATCAGTTTAGGCCATTCACGGCTTCTCTCATAACTGTATTCCTGGTGGTTTAGAGGGCTCATACTCAAGCCTTCACTGCCCATGTCTTTGGAGTTACATACCCAGTTTAGAGCCTCAAATCCGAAAGCCCCAAGCCGCCTTAAATCCTAAAACCCCCAAGCCTAGGGGCTCCAGCTAAATTGAGAGGCAACGCATGGGCTCCACAGTAGTTGAAGTCTACGCTGGGAGCCAATGCTTTGTTTTGTTTCCCTCCGGAGCTAGGTCTGTTCTACTTGGTTGCTCATCTTGCACAGGCACGTGGATTCTCACCGTAGCCAGAAGTGTTTTAAAGTTGTTGTAACATTGTTGTAAATTGTTTGCACACTTCGAAATTGTTGTAGAACATTGTTGTCTACTCGTTGTACAGCTGCTGTCAAGTGCCTGCTTCTTTTCTGGGTGCATGGAACCATGCGACACCCCAGGCCTTCCATAGCCCTGAGAAGCAGAAGCCCCTAAGCCCGAAATCCTAAATAAGGCAAAGAAGAAAGGAGCCATGAAGAGTTCGAACCTCGCAGGGTTCGTCGAGCCCCCGATTTTTCCATCTATGTTGTCAAGTATGCATATAGTTACATGCGTATATATGTATATACATACATCTACGGGCCTATATTTATGTATACACACCTATATACATACATATATATATATATGTATGTATGCACACCTATATATATATATATGCATATATATATATACATATATATATATGTATATGTTTATGTAAGATCCCTAAACTCTACCTTTTTGTGGCCTCCGAGCAGGCGCTGATCCACGGCAACTTGCGGCCGCAGGCTGCAAAGGACGTGCTCGCCGCGCTGGACCTCCTGCCCTTCCGAGGCTCCTGGGTGTTTGGGGATTAGGGTCTAGGGTTTAGGGTTTAGGGTTTAGGGTTTAGGGGGTTTAGGGTGCTTAGGGTGCGTCGGCTCGTGTTGAGGGGGGTTTCGGGCGCTTAGGGTGCCTAGGCTGGTGTTTAGGGTGCTCTAAGGTGGTGTTTAGGGTGTTTAGGCTGGTGTTTAGGGTGTCTAGGGTCGTGTTGTGGTTAGGGTGTTCAGGGCCTGGGGTTTAGATTTCTTAGGATTGGGGGTGGTTTCATGTGGGCTGCTCGGTGTAGAGGACAACGTTCGGCAAGGAGGCCAGGCGTGGCCTCAGAGAGGTACAATCCCCCCTGGGTCTTAGTAGGGAATGAGGGAAGTAGGGCCCTGTATATACCGTTTAAGGGATGATGTAGGGGTCGGAATAGTTGCTAATAGTATTCCCTTATGGCACCTTTATAATTCTACTACATGAGCCCCCAAAACCTAATCCTAATTCTTCAGTCCAAATCCTTGCCGAACCTCAGTCGCTTAGACTTGTCCTAGCATTTCCAGAAGCCTTTTTTTTCGTTTCTGTGATGGCTCTTGGCTTTGCAGTCGAGAGGTTGCCTGATCATGCCGGGTTTAGGGTTTGGGGGCTCTTTGCTTTGGGGCTTCTTCCACCCTAAACCCTAAACCCCAAACCCTAAACCCTAAACCCTAAACCCTAAACCCTAATCCCTAAACCCTAAACCCTAAACCCTAATCGCTTCTTTGCAAGGCGCATCGGCGCCAACGTCCTCGAAGTCCGAGTTGCTCCGCTCTCGCTGTGTATGCCTGGATCCAGGGCAGGCGGGGTGGCCAGCGGGAAGGGTTTAGGGTTTAGGGTTTAGGGTTTAGGGTTTAGGGTTTAGGGTTTAGGATGAGCAGTCAACACCATCATTCGGGAGAAGTTTGTCTAGGCCGCGTGAAGGGAATTCAGTGGGAGTCTTGACTGCGACTAAGCTTAGCCGAACTGGTATGGAGGAAGGTATGGGAATTTCAGGCGTGATGCAGTTTACAGCAAAAAGGAACTCAGCAACAGGGCTCTTCGGGATGAGGGTTTAGGTTTTAGGGTTTAGGGTTTAGGGTTTAGGGTTTAGGGTTTAGGAATCTCGGTTGCTTTCAAGTCCCGAAGCTTTGGCAATCAGGGCTTTTGTTCCTTGAGGTCCGGCCTGGGCCAGGTTGAGGGGGTTCGGGCTGTTGGGTCCCTAAAAGAGGTTTTTTTGGGGGAACCCTAAACCCCAAACCCTAAACCCTAAAATGCAAGGTTTCTGAGCGTTTTCTTAGGAAGTTTGCGCTTAGGATGCACACCCTGCCAGGAATGTCTGCAAGTTCAGCCGGAGCCCGATGCGGACAACATCAACCACGGGCAGCTTGGCTCGTTCTTCGTAGGGTGAGTTCGGTATTTCATACCCTATATTCCCTTAAAAGGGTTACAAAGGGGGACATAAAGGTACGTAGCTCGCTAAGTTAGACCTTGTCTTCCTAGTGGCTACTGCGTACCTTTGCAAAAGCTCAACAGCCTAAAGCAGTCCCTAAGCCCTATATCCTAAACCCCATACCCTAAACCCTATATCCTAAACCCTAAACCCTTTCTCCTAAACCCTAAACCCTAAACTCTATGCCCTAAACCCTAGATATCCGAAACGCACCAAAACGCCAAACTATCGAACCCCACCTGTCCTAAGCCTAAGCCCCAAAGCCGAAACCCGGTTTAGGGTGTTAGGGTTAAAGGGTTTAATTAAGGGTTCAAGGGTTTTCTGGTGTCAGGTTTTAAGGTTTCATAAGGTTTTAAGGGTTTAGGGGTTTAACTGTTAAGGCTTTAAAGGGGTTTGGTTAAGTCAGGGTTCAATGGTTCACGGCTTTTAGGGTTCAAGGGTTTGAGGGTTTTTGGGTTTTTGGGTTTTTGGGTTTTTGGGTTTTTGGGCTTAATGGGCTCAATGGGGTCAATGGGGTCATCGACCTCTGAAGGCTGGTCTCCGTGTTCTGGACGGGCAACGAGCCCATCGATGGCTTGCGCACGCAGTTGTTGGAGCGGATCCTCAAGGATCTGGAGAGGGTTTGGGTTTAAGAATTCACGGTGCGGGGCTTGTTTTGGAGTGTAATTTTAACGCTACGCGACCCGCCTCGGCCCGGCCCAGCGCATCCGCGTGAGCATGGTGATTCCGCTGCGCCCAAGTCGCTGGACCCCAAGCAATAAGGGTTGGGTTGAGGGTTGAGGGTTGAGGGTTCCGGGTTTATGGTTTATGGTTTATGGTTTGGGGTTTGGGGTTGAGGGTTAGTTTAGGGCTCAAGGTTCACGCTTTGGGGTTGAGGGTTTTTTTGGGTTTAGGGTTCGGCTTGGAGTGATCGTTGAGCCAGGCCCCTTAAGGTTTAAGGCGACTCTTCGGCAGGTGGGGGGGGAGGGGTGGGGAGGGGTGGGGGTAGGGGGGGGGAGGGGGGGGGGTGGGCGGGCAGGGTTTTTAGGGGGCGGGGGGGGGGGTTTGGGGGTGGGTTGGGGGGGGGGGGGGTGGGGGGGGCCTGCTGGGAGGGGCTTCAACTGCCTCTGGTCCTGGCGAACCGTCCGCTTGCGGACCCCGGTTTCCCGGGGGGGTACCCATTTGAGGCCAAAAAAAGTCCGAAAAAGGGCTTTGGGTGTGGGGGGAGGATTTGGAGGGGGGTGCCTGTTCTGAGGCGGATTTGCGGCCGTGCTCACACCAGTTGAGCCTCCGGCCCTCAAGCCAGCGCGTCGGAGCAGGAAAACTCGCCTTTCACAAACACCTTATGTGAGCAAGCGCCAAAACCCCCAGCCATTCAATTAAGCAAGGGGTGGACACGAATGCCCAAAACCCTGTAAAACGATGGGAACACTTGAAAAGCGACACCCCTAGGTTATGAACCATTGGGTGTGCTAAAGCGCTACAAACATCAAGCCCCTCTTGTTGCGTCCATTAGCACCTCGAGCCCAGCCGCTCATGTGAGCCCAGCCGCTCAATGTGGTTGGGGGGAGGGACAAAAGGGGGGGTAGGGGGGGGATAGGGGGGGGGTAGGGGGGGGGGGTGGGGGGTAGGGGGTAGGGGGGGGTGGGGGGGAGTGGGTAGGGGGGGGGGGGGGGGGGTGTGGGGGGGGGGGGGTAGGGGGAGGGGTGGGGTGGTGAAAAAGGGGGGGGGCCCTGCTGGGAAGGCTGCCTCTGGTCCTGGCGAACCATCCGCTTGCGGACCCTGCTCACCTAGGGGGGGTACCCATTTGAGGCAAAAAAAGGGGTCCGAAAAAGGGCTTTGGGCTTGGGGGGAGGATTTGGAGGGGGGTGCCTGTTCTGACTACCTATACACCTTCGGCCCGAGGCCTCGGCGGATTAGGGCCCGTCGGTCGTTTTTGGTGTAGGGCGTTGGGGGGCGGTTAGGTTCCCTTATATAAGCACCTTTAAGCCAAAAAGGGCACCCTTTTTATTCTTACAGTAAACTCCAGAAAGTTGGAACATGGTCTAAGGATGATTAGAGCTGGGATTCCCTTTAGTATACCGGAGAAGAATGTTCCAACTTTTTGGGGTTCACTGTAGGTTACTCTTGGGCCTAGTGTCGGGTTTTAGGGTTTAGGGTTTAGGGTTTAGGGTTTAGAGTTTAGGGCTGGGATCTGCTCCTCTGCACAGTCCCCCTTCTTCACGAGCCTGCGCACGCAGCAGCAACTGGGCTCCTGGTCTTCATTGGACTGGTCTAGGGTTTTAGGGTTTAGGGGTGTCTGGGGTTTAAGGGTTTAGGTGGTTTTTGTGTTCTTATCATGCGGATTCGGCTTTTGCTTCTTTTTCTCCCTCTGCCCAAACACCGTTCCAAGCTCCTATCCTCAATCTTTGTTGTTTTTTTTTGTTGTGCGCCTGGGTCCCTCGATGATTCTGCCGTCTGTAGCTCCTCAAGGGTTGCCTTTTTGTACGCCGATTTGGCCTTTCAGCCTGCTGTTATCCTCCTCCCTGCCCTCGCTCCCACCCCGGGCATAGCGAAGAAACGCAATAGCATAGCAGGAGAAGCTCGGCAGCATTTTTCCGACTCTCTGGGGGTGGGCAGTGCTGCAGGGATACTCGCACACTCCGCAGGTTTTTTTTTTTTGGGGGGGGGAACTCTGCGGGCTCGCGAGGGCCGCTTCTCTGGGGTGTTTGTCACTCCAGGGACTCTCTGCGGGAGTCTGTGCGGTCGTGGGCAACTCTAGGGATACTCTGGGCACTCAGGGATTCTCGGCGACACACTTTGGGTCTTCTGGGGGTCAGGACACAGGGTGAGAAACACGCTTGCTTGTCCATCATCTTTTGGGGTGCTAACCGAGTGATGAACCAACCTCTCGAGACATTAAATAAGTTCTCGAACATATCTTTTATTTGTCACTATCCCTCTGCGGATGCCATGTGTAGATCGAGATTCTTCTGAGCTCGCGCTGAAACGCTTTAATCTTGCCAGTGCCATTTCGAAGTAGAAGCCCTCAGACTTCGTGGCCTTTGTGGAGCTAAAGAAGCATTGAAAGATGCCTGTTGGGAAGTGGCCTCCCCCGCTGCACCAAGGCTACATCGTTCAGTCTCAGTTCGACCGTGTTGGCAACATTGCCCGGCTTGTGCTTGTGATTCAGAGCCCAAGCAGCACTTTGGGCAGGGCCGTGTGTCTAAGCTAGGCAGGTCACGGGGACATTGTATTTCGCATGCTTTGAGAGGACCGTATGTGGGGTGTTACGAAAATAGGGCATGCCCAATAGAGATCCCCAAATTATAGGATCCTCTCACAAGGTACCCATAAAGGTACTACTTTCGGAGTCACCCATGTACAAATATGTTACGATCTGTGTAAAGGGCCAACCTAGTAAAGAGGCTACAGGATCATGGGCTTGGCCCTGTCACTTGTCGGCCTCTTGCATGCCTTGCAGGGTCCGGTTTGCTCAACCTACTCAGCTTCCATGGAATCTGCTTGGGTTCTGAGACAAGATTCCATTGCGACTGGCACCTTCGTGTGCGTGTTGATGGCATCTGTCGCCGCACGAGTGTGCCCTGCGTGAGGAGCAGTGTTCAGGCCCCACCCGGGCTGCTGTCGGCTGTCGATCGCTTTCTCGAAGGCTTTCGACCCCAGCTCCTTGGCTCCTATAGATACCCTACAATAGGTGCCATTGAAACATTGAAACTGAAGCTACCGAACTCACAACACGCTTTTTTCCTGCACAAAACTTGTGAACCTGGGCACCGCATCCAAACTCAAGGCCGCTGCTTTGAAGACCTCGCCTGCAAGCCCTCGCAACGAACAGGGTCTTAGGGTTTCGGCGGGGGGGGGGGGGGGGGTTGATTTTAGGGTTGAGGCTTCAGGGTTTGGGAGGGTTTAGGGTTTAGGCGTTAGGGTTGAGGATTATGGGCTTTAGGGTTTAGGGTTTAGGAGGGGTTAGGGATCTTTCGCAGGCTGGAAGCTCTCACCGACAGCGCTTTGGCCAGCAATTACCCCCAGGTCTAAAGCAGGTTATGCTCACTAAAGGAGGGGGGTTCTTTGGGGGTTATTTAGGGGCTACGTAGGAATTATAGGGGCTACATAAGGTTTATATAGGAGCGGGGAGTTGTTCAAGATGTACATTGGGAGGATTATCAGCTCAGGTCTCTAAACCCCGAGTACCTTAACTTCCCAGACCGCGAACCCGTAAACCCCTCAACCCGAAGCCCTCGAAGCCCTAAAGCACTGAACCCTACACCCTGTATCAAGTTTACACCTGAACAAACTTATCAAACAAGGATCGCCAAATAGCCTAAGTTAGGATGGCCGGATCAGCAACTCTTTGGGCAGTTCCTGGGCAACTGAAGGAGATTGTCTCAATGTCGTTGCGAAATAGAAACGGGTGGAAAGACTCATTAATCCCAATCCAGTTCCCGCGCAACTGCCGCAGGGCTGGCGCAAGATAATTCTTTTGCCTTGCATTGGCTTCTGAGCTCTGTGGCCTTTAAGACCCTAAACCCTCAACCCGAAACCGTTCCTAACCTACCTGGTGTCAGATTCCGCAAAGGGTTTAATACTTTTCTGCGGCACCCTAAACCCTGAACCCTAAACCCTAAACCCGAAACCCGAAATCCAAACCCTAAACCCTATACCCTAAACCCTAAACCCTAAACCCTAAACCCTAAACCCTAAACCCTAAACCCTAAACCCTAAACCCTAAACCCTAAAACCTAAAACCCTGAACCTAAACCTCAAACCCTAAGCTGCCTGGAGGCCAGCTGCAGCCTTTCAAGGCTTCGATTCGCGAGGTCGGGGAGCCCATCTTTTGGGACTGGGGATGCTTGGGGCTTTTTGGAGGGTTTTTTTGCAATGTTTTGTAAACAGGGTGTTCGAGGGTTCTTGTAGGTTCACTTGGTGTTCGTTTGTTTGTTTCGGATTTTCTGATGATTGCAGGGCTTGCCGGGTATAGTCTCAGACAGGAACTTCGGGTTTCACGCCGTTCACGCTCTTTGCAGAGATGGCTGCTCTTCCGCAAAGAAGCCGGTTCTATCAGGGTTTAGGGTTTAGGGTTTCGAGTCTCTTCTGCTTTTGCACTGGGACACAGACAGGTCTCTTATGACCAAAGGAGACACTAAGATGGCCCAAAACCCTGCCAAAAAGAACCGAAACCCTTAAACCCTGAACTCCTGAGGCCCTAAAATTCAAACCCTACAGCCTAAACCCGTGTCATTGAAAGCAAAGCCTTGGGATGTTCCCCTTATACTAGCAGTCCTTAGTGGGGATTACAAAAGGCTGTACTATAATCCCCCGTAGGGATTGTTAGTAGAAGGGGGAACATCCTAAGCCCTAAACCCTAAACCCTAAACCCTGAACCCTGAACCCTAAACCCTAAACCCTAAACACCCTAAACCCTAAACCCTAGACCTCAAGAAGCAGCAGGAGCTCCTGCGCCCAGACCAGCGCCTGGGCTCCGAAACCGGCCGGTGGTTCGGCGAGATAGCAGGCGGGCCGGAATCTCTTTGAACTGCATCTTGCGAACCCAAAACACAATGTTTATACATATATATATGTCTATATACATATATATATATATATATTCAGGTATATGTTTGCATATTATATATATATATATATGCATGCGTATAGATATAGGGCTTTAACGACATTCGGCGAGCCTTTTTGTGGTCCTTATCAGGGGATCCTACTATTTAAGGGTCTATGTTGAGGGTCCTCCTGTTTTCGTAAACCCCATATGTATATGTATGTATATATATATGTACATGTATATGCATGTGTGTGTATTCTAGACCTTAAAAACCTAAAATCTTAAACCCTAATGCTACGCCAGCGTAAAAACAGTGAGAGATCATACGGGGATATGAAGGAACACTCCAAGCGTACCCTTTGCTCTTTGCTCTTAACGGTATTCGTGTTGAGACGCTGCCCGAAAGCCCTACAGCCCCAAACCCTCACACCTAAACATGTGAGGGTTGAAGTTCGCCTATATACGAACAGTCCTGAATGGGGATTATAATCGGGGGTACTACAATCCCTATGAATTAAGGACTGTTAGTATAAGGGGAACATTCCAACGTAAGCCCTAATCCTTGCACAAGTGTGACCAGCTTGGTGTTCGGATGTTACTTATTCAAAGGCTTCTTGGGAGGCTTCCCTAAACCCTAAACCCTAAACCCTAAACCCTAAACCCTAAACCCTAAACCCTAAACCCTAAACCCTATGGTGACCGCGCGGCTTTGGCAGACGTCAGTACCGCCCCTTCGTGGGCTTAAGCAAAGGCCCAAGGTGCCGTACGACAAGGAAGGCGTAGTGTAGCCTGTGACAGCGGTTTAGGGTTTAGGGTTCAGGGTTTTAGGGTTTAGGGTTTAGGGTTTGGGGTTTGGGGTTTAGGGGTTTAGGGGTTTAGGAGGCTTCATCCGAGTCACCCTTCGTCCCTCTTCCTGGAACATGTGTGAGGATATCAGTACTCCTGGCGTCGTCGAGAAGAGGAGGCTCATCCCCTGAAGCTCCAAAATTGGGACCGACGGGTTTAGGGTTTAGGGTTTGGGGTTTAGGGTTTAGGGTTTAGGGTTTGGGGTATAGGGTTAAAGCCCCAAGGCCCCCAGCATTTGTAAATTTTCGTTTATATAAAACCCAAGAGGATATTAAACATATTCCTTTTACTAAGGTTCTAAGGGGAGCATATCATTCTGGTACGTGAACTCTGCATCCTGGAAAAGATCCGAAAGATCCCAGAGTCTATTTGTAGAACCATGGTTGTTGGGTACCTGATTCCTATATCCCCCTTGGGAATTATTTTTCTTTTGTGTTTATATAAATCCCAAGAGGATATTAGACAAATGATTTTTTGTTAAGGTTCTAAGGGGAGTGTAGATTCCACAATGGCACTACTCGTGGACCCTGAGCCTCTTGGGATTGCTCTAGTTGCATTTGGGTCAAGCACGACTGGAGGCTTATGCTCTTCAACTGAATCCCTAAACCCTAAACCCCAAACCCCTAAACTTTAAACAGTGCTGGCTTGTGAGTACTTCACGCAGGAACTCCGAGCTTTCTCCCCCAACCCCCCCCTAAATTCTAGAGGAGCTCCGAAACTCCCGGCTTTGCCAGGCTGAGATGGTTTCCAGCATCTCAAAGGAAGACTTGCTCAAGGCATGGGCCGCATGTAGGGTTTAGGGTTTAGGGTTTAGGGTTTAGGGTTCCGGGTTTAGGGGTATCTAGGAAACAGAGAGAGGCTGTTCATGCCTGTCTCATACCGAGCCTCATCATGTCCCACCGTATCTCTTTCAGCAGAGGCGCATCTTGTTGGCAAAAATGGCAAGCGCAGGTGTTTGATGAGAGGATTGCCGCCGGCCGGATCCTTTCTGAGTTGTGTCATGTCGTGGGAGTTGCGGAGTTGTGTTCGCGCAGTGTGTTAATATGCTCCTCATCTTGCGCAGCGCTTCAATGCTCTCACTCTTCGCTGGTTTTGCGAAGGTGGGCCGCTTCGGAGGCGCGTGACCACAGGGGTCCGGACCCCGGTGGGGGGGAAGGAGGCAGGAGGAGCGGGTACGAGGAGGAAGTGGCCGAGGAGAAGGACAAGGAGGAGAGAGCGAGCGATGAGGAGTCTACTATCGTCTGCGATTAGGTGACAGTGTGAATTTGTAGGGAATGTTGCGCCTATGGCTGAGGGCTGTCGGCTTGAAGGGGCTTTGACCTCCCGGAGGAATGGACGGGGGCCTCTTAAGGTTCACTATCTGAGGCCTCCTTTAGGACCCTAAACCTATATCCCCCTTGGGAATCATTTTTTGTTTTTCTTTACATAAAACATAAGAGGATTTTAAACATACTATTGTTATTGAGGTTCTTAGGGGAGTATAGAAACCGAAACCCCTCTGAACATTTCTGGGATCTGCATTAACTGGGCCTTCGCTGGCAGTCCCAGGTCTTCGCTGCATCTCCCCAGCGTGAGAAGTCGCTGCGCTCAAATAGTCGAGCTTAGAATCCTGGGATTTTGGGTTTAGGGTTTTCTGAGCCTTGGGATATCTGCATTTTCCCCCATTGGGTTTTCATTATCTAGGAGCGTGTTCATGGGGTTTAACACTCCAACCTTGGATGGCTTCAGCGGCATTGCTAGCTGCTGATCCTGGTGACGATGATGAAAAGGAGGATGGCCATGATGAAGAGCAGCAGGCATAATGTGCCCGAAGTAGTGGAAGCAGAGACGTAGGGACTTCAACGTGGAGCCAGTTGGTACAGTCACTGTTGCAGCCGTCCATAGCAGTCCCAAGTCTCAGTCTGCAGCGACATTACCCGTTCAAGCTGCTGACATCTCAGGGCCATGGCTGAAATGAAGGAGGCTGCGCGGGCTAAGAATATTCTCGCCACCCGGGCACGGTTGCGCAGAACAGACTTGTGGCACTGCCAGTTGTCTCTGCATTGACAAAAGCAGAACCCACCCCGCGTTGAGAACTTAGTCGAGTAAACCAGTATAAGCTTGTGCAAATTATGGAGAAGAGTTGTCAAGGCTTATTTGTCGGCTTCCTTGGGTTGAGGCAGAGTTGCATTGCAGTAAAGTTTTTCTTGATAGGGTGTAATTACTGCCTGGGCCTAGGGGCTTGAGGCCTTCAATCCGGCAGTAGCCAGGTCATCGAGGACCCGTTGCGTTTCGGCCGAGAGGCGGCCAAATGGCCGCTCCGCCGCTCGGACAGGGAAAGCTTGTGAGCTTTGTGAGGCTTTTGTGCGTGACTTGTCATGTTAGGCTGGTAGGGTTAGAGTTTAGGGTTTATAGGGTTTAGGGTTAGGGTTTATGTAGGGTCTAAGCCCTACAGCCCTGATCCCTAAGCCCTCAACCCTGACACAGTCCCAGGTGACCGAGACCTGGAGATGAAGGTGTCGCAGACCATTGCTGGCCATAGCTGAGCCAGAAGCGAAGTAGAGTGCCTCAAGTTTCCAATACGCCAGAAGCCCTAAACCCTAAACATTTCTAGAGTGCTCTACACCCTATGTATCCCGAAGCCCTAAGCCTCTTGCTGAAAGCCCAGACGTTTGAAACCTGAGGCTGTTGTTTGGGCTTGCGAGGCACAAGGCGTCCGAGCAACGCCGCACATCTTCAGGGACCCCAAGGAAGGGCCCATTTTTCGCGCTTTTGCCCAGGCTCAGAGGTAGCGCAACATTCGGTGTAGGGTTTCGGGTTTTGCCCTCGAGTGTCTTTTAGGGTCTCCAGAGAACCCTTGCAGGTCTTCAAAGACTGAGTGCCTACCTCCAGAGCCGCGTTCAGACGGGCTTGCTCGCCGTATCTGTTTCCGGTACAAAAAGTGGTTCTTGCCCGGCAGGTGAGGGGCACAGGGAGGCCTACTACAGTATCCCATACGATCCCTTCAAGGGTATATATGAATATATGTACATGTACATACCTTAAGTGGTATACTCTCTCTCTATGTATATATATATAATATAGATGCATATATACATATTAGATATATACACATATATATATATATGTAATATACATGTATGTGATTGCATGTGTTGCCCAGGCCATGACTGGCTGATCCTGGCAGTGCCGGAAGATCCTCGGAAACTGCGCGCCCTTTCCTGAGCATCTTCACACTTGCTCAGTATCTTAGTGTCGTGATCTTCGCTTGTGAAGCGAAGCGCGACCTTGGTAGAGGCGTACCTTTTTAAACAGTGCTCCGGAGTGGCCATTGAGGAGGTCTGGGTCTTGGGGATCTCTTGGTAAAAAGGGGGGGGGTCTCTTGTAGAAGGAGTTGTGAAGCCTCTGCACGACTGCCACCTTTGTTGTATCCGGCTTCGGGTTTAGTTGAGGGTTCCATTTTCCCGGGATTTGGGGCTCATCGTCGCGGGTTGCTATGGGCTATAAACGGCAAAGATCAACGTAAACCAAAACCCTACAACCCCCTCCGTGCAGCTCGGACCAGCCGTCGTACCCCATCCCTGTTCCGCTTCATGGTTCAGGTACTTCAGCAGCCTAAGGACTTACCAATATGATCCCCTTGCAACCCCTGTATTCTATAATGTCAGCACTACCCAAGATACTCTCTCTACTTGCCGCAGCTCGAAAGGTCAAGGTCGCGCTGCAAAACGGCGGGGTGCTGAAGAAGAAGGCCTTAAGACCCTTAAGAGACTTCTACGAGCTGCAATCATGATCCTGCAAGCAAAGTTTGGTGCTGTTGTGGCTCGAGCTGCATTTCCCCAAGCCTGCCCTGCGCGCGTGAGCGGAGAGGAGTGTAGATGCTGAACGCACAGAACCTCCCGCTGCCGTGTGTTGCCTGGTGCAGGCTCCTGACAGCCCTTAGCTCGGTTGACTTGAGGAAGTCAGTCCGAGGAGCTTCGCTTCACAATGTTGGCTTCGCCACGCCGAGTTTCGGATCAAGCATGTGATGCTTACGATACAGCAAAGCAGGTCTTCAAGTCGGTGGAAGTTTGTTTTTTTCAGGCACAAGGTAGGTCTGTCCTGTGTCCTGAGCTAGCAGACCTCTGCGAACTCATCAACCATTGAGGTGTACAGTGTGGATAGACATCGCGCGACAGCACCCTCTGCAGAGGGTACCCTAAACCCTAAACCCTAAACCCTAAGCCCTAAGCCCTAAGCCCTAAGCCCTAAGCCCTAAGCCCTAAGCCCTAAGCCCTCCATGGCAGCTGGAAAGTACCAGATTCTCTTCGCGGCGCTGATCATTGCCCTGTGCTGGACAAGTAGTGTTCCATCCTCAGCTCTGCTTCATTCCCTGGCCCCTGGTTCTTAGTAGGGAATCAGGGAATTAGGGTCCTTCCTATACCGATATATATATATATATATATATAAGTATGTATACCCTTTAAGGGACTACGTAGGGCAGCTCGTTCCGTCATTCCCGACTAAGAACCAGCCTGTTCAAACAAGCCTAGGCAAGCCGGAGTTCCATACTACTCAGACCCCTGGGAGGGTGCAAAAACTAGAGCCCCCAAATGGTACCCTATACTACTATTGGGTCAATTTTTAAGGAACCCTCAAGGGGATCTATTTTGTGGATCCTCCCAGGAGCCTGGGTACATGCTTACTCAACCCTAAACCCTAAACCCTAAACCCAAGCTCCAGGACTCGAGCGTCATGCGTGCTGTTTATCGTGGGTGCATGACAGCCTCACTGAGAGAGCGGTTTTTGTGAGCAAGATCCTCAGGTCTTCACAGTGAAGCTGCTCCAGGAGTGTGTATTTAGGGTTTAGGGTTTAGGGTTTAGGGATACCTGTGCATGGCGAGAAACGGCAGAGATCTTCACATGCAGCGGACTTGTTGTCACAGATCTACAATGCAATCTCTTGCCGCCTCCTCCAGCATTTCGCGCCTGCAAGGAGAGATGTGACTTCAAGAAGCTCGGCTGGATGCAAGTGGGCTCGGCTCGAGGTCGCGTGTGCCCTAAACCTTAGCCCTGGTAGTCCCTAAAGCCCAGGAAGCCTTATCTGCTCACCTACCTGCATGAGCTGGCTCTTTTGGCTGCCGCGGCCCCTCGGCCTGAGGACGAGGATCATCTTGTCCACGGAGACCTGCTTCACATTTGAACACACCCCCCGAGCCCGAATGTCTTGTTTCCCAGTCCGCCGAAAACTTAAGTTTCTTGCCTCTTGCTAGCAGAACGCGTGAGGATCCTACGTCCTACAGTTGACCTGTGGACAGAAGCCCTGTACCTCTTTTGCATACCCTCAGTTCTGCATAGCAATGCCAAGACACTTTGTGACCATCACATGTCCATAAGTGTATACACATTGACGGGGCTGATCTTCGTGACAAGCTCACAAGTGAAAACCCTTCTTGTCTACTTGCCAAAGGCTCTTATGCCAGAGATGTCCTCCCCATATTCGTGTATATACTTGGTGTCCCCCTTGGGACACCAATCAGAAACGGCCTACCTCGTACCCCTAAACTGGAACCCTAAAACCTAAACCCTGAACTTCCTGAACTACTGATCCTTAAGCAAAAGGCCCCTAAGCCCCAAACCCCCACCCGCAGACTGCTTGCACAAACCCCTAAACCGCCCCCTAAAACCGGTAGGGCCCAAAACCCTCAACCCCAGCAACCCAGGTGCCCTTCGCCGCCTGCGGCTATCGCCGCAGGCTCTGGGCCGCAGCGCGGCCGCTGCTGTGGCGGGGAGGGGCGTCTCGGGTGCCCAGGGAGCTCTGAAGGTTCAAACCCTCTAAACGCCTCCAAAAGCCGACTTGGAGGTTTATGGTACTTATGAACCAATCATACCTGTGCTTATAACCCAAATAATAGCCATGTTGGGGCACTGAAGGGGCTTTTAAGTTGGGTTATAAGTACAGTTATAGTTGGTTAAGAAGTACCCCTGCAATCCCAAGCTCGAAACCTTAACTCTTGAGGGCCTAAAGCCCTGTGTTAGCAAATGTCAACCACCCTCTCTCCACCCTAAACCCTAAACCCTAAACCCTAAACCCTAAACCCTAAACCCTAAACCCTAAACCCTAAACCCTAAACCCTAAACCCTAAACCCTAAACCCTAAACCCTAAACCTAAACCCCAAGCCTAAAGTCCGACACCTTATAAATCCTGTAGCTGATGGGTGTGGTTCCTCTCCACCTCATGGGTTCCCCTACTACCCCCCCCCCCCCCCGCTTTACAACCCCCGCAGGTTCCCCCCCCATGATAAAGGCGATTGAGGGATAATGAAGCTTAATTAAGGCTTTTTAAGGGGGGAACCAAGGAAAGGTACTATGAAGGGGGTACTATGAAGGGGGTAGTAGTGAAACCCATGACTACGGTGAACTCACGCTGTTGGAATCCAAGGGCATGGGGCTGCTGGCCTTCGGCGGCCGGTCGAATTTTGGGGGGGGCTTTGGTGTTTTGGAAGCCCGAAATCCTAGACCCTATACCCTAAACTTCCTAAACCCTAAGCCCTTGTAATTTAGGGAGGGCCGGCTATGTTTTCTGGATCCTCGTGCTTCGAGGGCGTGTGGTTTGTCAATGGACTTATGTTAGCAGAGAGGAAGAACCCTAAACCCTAACCCTAAACCCTAAATCCTAAACCTAGGGCGTTCTGAGGATTTGAGGACTTTGGGGCGTTTAAACCCCTTAACCTAGGGCCGAAGGAGGATTTGAGGGCTTTTGAAGCTGTTAGGGATTTCATGGGTGAGGGTTCAGCGAACCCCGAGACCCTAAACCTCTGTGCAACGTCGGTCTCTTGAGTTGCAGTACATCGTCCCACACCCACGAAAGTCGTGATACTTACGAAAAAGTCGACCTGCGCAACGAGTTCCGATGCTTTTGCTGGCGTAAATAGCTTTTGGACTTTGAGCCCAGGAGCCAACATCTCCTTCACTGCAGCGCTTGTCCTGACGACTGCAAGTTCTGCGATGACCCTGGAGTCCCCTGCCCAGTGTAGCCTTGCGCGTCACGGTGCGTCGCTGCGTCGGCAATCCCCTCCCCCTTATTTTACCCCCCCCCCACCCCCCAAACATGAAATGCTCCCATTATAGTCCAGTGTACGGTACGGGGAATCTGCAATATGAGGCCCCCAGAATAGTTCCATTATAGTGCGTGGGGAATTTATAGTACAGTCGGATCCAGTCCATGCCGACTCAGGCAGCTGACGCCCGTCTTCATCGCAGGAGCCTCCGGGGGCGATGGGCGCGAGGGGTCCGGCTCGTTCAGTCGGATCAGGGCTTAGGGTTTGGGGCTTGGGGTTTAGGGTTCAGGGTTTAGTCACCTAAATCCCGTAATGCCAGTTAAGGCCCTGTTTAGTTGCCTTCTGCTTCGGTGAGGACTGTCCTTCTTCTTCCTGCATGAGAGATATCGACCCTGCCAGCTCCTTTGGCTGGTGGTGGCCATCGCGGGCTCCGTGGTCACGGCCCGGAGTGATCTCAAGGATCAGAGCTGGATGTTAAGAAGCGAAGTTGGCGTAAAACCCTCTGAACATATTCCTAAACAAGATCCCTATATGTTGTATGGAAGATATGTATAAAATCGTCGGACAAGGCTGCATCAAGCCCTAAGCCCGCAAGCTTCCTAAAAGCTGGATTGCAACCCTAGGGCCCCTTGGAAAAAGCCGCCCCTCCTCTCCAACCCTAAACCCTAAAGCCGAAAATCTCAATCTGGTTGAAGTGTGTCAGGGGTTAACAGAGGTTGACTGTTAGGTCTTAGGGCTTATACAGCCGCCGCAACTCCCCTTTCACAGCCCCCTCCCAAAGCTCCTGAAGAGCGGCCCCTCTGCTTAGACGCCCTCAGCCCCAAGCCCTAAAGCCCCTTAAGCCCAAAACCCTAAAGCCCAAAAAAACAAAAGCCCTAAAACCCTCAAAACCCTAAGAACCCTACAAAACCCAAAGCCCTAGAAACCCTCAAAAGCCCAAACAAAAACTAAAAACAAACCCTAAAAGCCTTCAAAAGTCCTAAAAAACCCAAATAATCCCTAAACCCTAGCCCTAAAAGACCTAAAGCCCTAGAACCCTAAACCCTAGCCCTAAACCCCAAACCCTAAACCCTAAACCCTAAACCCTAGACCCTAGACCCTAGATCCCTAAGCCCTAAAAGTCCTAAAAAGCCCTGAAAAGCCCTACAACAAGCCCTAAAAGCCCCATTCAGGAGTGCCATGGAGGGGCCTGCGCTGCCTCCCAGCCTCTCTTGGGCGATCTCCTGGTCGTGGCTGGGGTGCGTGTTTGGGGTTATAGGGTTTTATAGGGTTTTGGGGTTTTATTTCAGGGTTGAATAGGGTTATAGGGTTTTGGGGTTTTGGGTTTTGGCTTTTAGGGGTTTAGGGGTTAGGGTTTAGGGTTCAGGGTTCAGGGTTATAGGGTTTTGGGGTTTCGGGTTTGGCTTTTAGGGGTTTAGGGTTTAGGGTTCAGGGTTATAGGGTTTTGGGGTTTTGGCTTTTGGGTTTTAGGGGTTAGGGTTTAGGGTTCAGGGTTGAGGTAGGTAGGCAGGTAGGTAGGGGTGAGGGAGGGAGGCAGGCAGGTAGGTAGAGGTGTGTGTGTGTGTACATGTAGGTTTACGGTTTATAGGGTATGGTTAGCTGTAATGGGTTCGGGGGTTGGTTGCAGGGTTTTGAGGGGAAATCTGAGGTGGTCACCTGTATCACGGCCGCCCTTTACATGGTGCTCTTCAAGCTCATCTTCGCCCAGGGCTGCAACTGGCAGACCTTCTTCACCTACTTCATGGTGAAAGGCATGGCTGTGGCCATCATAGGAGGGCTTGGCCTGCTTCTATATCCCCCTTGGGATTTTTTGTTATTTTTTGTTTATATAAAACCCAAGAGCATATTAAACAACATTATTTTTCTTGAGGTTCTAAGGGGGAGTCCAGGCTTTGCCTGCCTTCATCCCAGCTTGGACTTCCCAAAGGGGCGGATGGGTGGAAGTACCTCTCCATCAACATGGTCACAAATATCGCCTTCAACTTGTCCTTGGCCTGGGGCATCTTTGTCATAGTTGCGTAACATGCTACATCTTTTAAGGGTGCTTAAACCCAACAAGGAATAGAATTCCATGTTTTTTAAAATACTCTCCCAACCATGAGATAGGCATGCTGGTGGTCTCTCCTTTGGCCTGCCGGCTCTTCGTGCTCCTCGGCCTCCCGCTCTCGCTCCTCCTCGACTCGGCTCCTTGCTAGCCCAGTAGTACCCTCTTCCCTTTTTTTGGTTCTGGGTTCCCGTAAAAACAAGAACCAACCCCAAGAAAGGGTGCCCTTACGGTAAGATGGTTACTGGGCTAGCAAGGCTCTTGGGGTCGCCATCGTTTTCCAGCGTGTGCTCGGGGTGCTCCTGGTCACCTGCGGCGTGGCGGGCTTTGAGGCCTCCACGGGCAAGGGGAAGCCCGAGCCCTCAACGGACCTGGAGGTCGAGAACGTGACCTCAGACGTCCGCGACGAGGGCGAGGCCGAGTGCATTGCGAGCCCCCGGATCGCGGTGGAGGTCTCGGACGAGGTCTCCCAAAGTCAGACCTGCAGCGCGTCCTCGTCGTCGTCACACGACGCGAGGCTGCAGGGCCCGGTCGTGTCGTCTTCCATCTTCTGCGTGCTGGCAACCAGCATTTGCTTGGGTGGATTCATCGTTGCAAGCCTTGGGGGAACCTGACTTTTTTCAATGCGAACACAGATGCGTGTGTCAGTTCGAACACCAACCATTGCCGTCCACTTCCTGCTTAGTGTCCCCCGATCGTGTGCAGGCAGCTTGCAAAGCCACCTTCTTTGCTTTGGGTGCAACGTCATCCTCTCACGCCGTCTTGCATTGTTCAGCGGAGTGCTTGATCGAAAACCAGCATCGCGACGCGCTGAAGCCCTAAGCCGTAAGCTTTGAAACGTAACTTCGATTCCTGAGCTCAGCCCTATATCTACATCCTCACATCCCAACGCCCAAAACCCTTTAAAAAGGGCGTTTTGAAGATTGGACCCCTGCCCAGTGCGGCTCCGTTGAACATGTTTGTCCTGCTCTCTCGTGCCCATCCAGGTTTCACGACCGATGAGCCTGGCACCTACCGATTTTCGATCATTCCAGGCTTCAGGGTTTGGGGTTCACGCTTTGCAGCGTGGGCTTACATAGAAGGGTTTGGGTTCTGATGCTCGACAGCCCTGCATGAGATCTTTGGGAAGGCTCGCTCAAAGTCCCCGAAAACGGTCCGCTGCAAGTTGAGGGGGTTCGTTAACACTCAAATCATTTACTTGGGTGTAATTTTGACATGCTATTTCGTGTTCGTCATTGTCGTTTATTATCAAACCGTTGTTTTTACAACGTTTTTCAGTCGAAGCTTCTTTTCGTCTCCGCCATTCTTTGGATAAATAGCTTCAAAGGGCATCTTGTTCTTCAAATAATTCCCAACAACAGGGATCCGACAGTAAGACTCCCTCCTCCCCACCTCTGAGGCAGACAAGCTGGGGATCCGAGACCCTCCTCCTCCGTCCGGGACACCTCATCAGGAGGCGGGGGATCACTGACATGGCGTGGCGTGGAAGTTTCTTCCATGAGGCTTTGGTGGAAGGGCGTATTATCGGGCTTAGAGGGTTCAGTTTAGAGGGCTCCAGGCTGTCGTCACGGGAAGAGCAGACGCGCGTAGCTTGCAGCATTTTTCGTGTCATTGTCGTCCACCCGCAGAAGCGTACCAAAGCCGTGTGACCCCTTATACGAGGATGGGCTTTTCGGCCCTTTCATCATTCTCATCCCCAGAATCAGCCTCACACAGGGCCTTTTTGGCCTTTTTGATAGGGGTTAGGGGGTTTAGGGTTTAGGCTATAGGGTTTTAGGGTTTTAGGGTTTTAGGGTTTTAGGGTTTTAGGGTTTTAGGGTTTTAGGGTTTAGGGTTTAGGGTTTGAGTTTGGGGTTTAGGGGTATAGTCGCCCCATGCTGGTAAGTTTCCCTGGAGGGCCCCAAGCCAAGGCTGCATCCGAACGAGGATCCCCTCAGAGCCTTCGAGCTTGCCCAGCGCGCCGGCTGGTTGCAGTACTATCTACAATTTAGTCGTTAATCTACAATATGTAAAATCTGAAATATATACAATAATATATATATATATATATGTCTGTATATATATATATAGTGTATAGTACATTCACTACAATATGCAATACACAATACACAATACACAATACACAATACACAATATACAATATACAATATAATATATAGCGATAATATGCAATATCAAATACATAGTATACATGTCAATGGCGAATTTTGGAGTTTAAGCTGAGTTGCGGAAAGGCATCTTGTGAAGAGGGGCCGCTCATGATCCTACTCGACATGCGTTGTACCACCGCTTCCTTCAGTAAAGGACCTGTGGGATGCCACAGAGGTATGTGAAGCATACCCCAACCATGCTTGCAGCTCCATATGTGGGGGGTTTACGACAATAGGGAACCCCTAAAACAGACCCCAAATAGTAGGATTCCTTTGTAAGAAGGACCCCAATAAGGTACCCTAAACCCTAAACCCTAAACCCTACACCCTAAACCCTAAACCCTAAACCCTAAACCCCCATGTGTTGACACAAGGCTGCAGATGGCGCAGCTTGGCTGCCCGATCCAGAGGCCGCCCCACAGTTTCAGGGTTTGGGGCTTAGGTTTTAGGGTTTAGGTTTAGGGTGCTTGGAGGGCTGCTTCTGATTATTACCCTTGTGATGATTGATTGACTGATTGACTATGACTAGTACTACTGCTGCTACTACTACAGTCGACTACTACTACTACTACTACTACTACTACTACTACTACTACTACTACTACTACTACTACTACTACTACTACTACTAACACCACTACGAGTACTAGTACTAGTCTCCTCCTCTTCCTCCTCCTCCTCCTCCCTCCTCCTCCTCCTCCTCCTCCTGCTGCTGCTGCTGCTGCTGCTGCTGCTAATATTGCTACTACTGCTACTGTTGCTACTACTGCTACTATTACTACTACTGCTAGTGCGAACACCATTACTTTGCGATTACTGTTGCTTTTACGGCTTACGGTCTCTGTCACAACTAATACTCCTGTAGGTACTTGAACTCTTACGATTCCTCGTGCTAATACTTCTTCAAGTCTTGGTGAAAGTTGAAGTGTCCCAAGTAAATTCAGAGGGAACAGAGGTTTTGCAATGATAGTGCACAAGAGATAGAGGTTTCGCTGACCAGTTCGATGGCCATGACATTTACAGTTACAGTTGTTATTTCTAGTACTATTCTTATTGTTATTACAATCACTTGCTGTTCTTATGGCTACTGCAATTACTATTACAGCCTTTGCTCATTCTTATTGCTAGTGCTCTTACTCTTGTGAGTTTTTCGAATGCTGTTGCATGTTGTTAGATTTTGATGCCTTTACGAATAAAGTTAGTAGAAGTGTCACTAGTACAGTTGCTGTTACTACTGCGATCTACTACTCATACGATTGCTGTTCTCATTTGTACTCGTTTCTTTGCTCGCACTCGTATTGGTATTATTCTCATAGTGTATATCAATATGTATGCTCCGACCTGCAGGAGATGGTCCCGCAAATTCCCCGCGGGCTTCTCCTGCTGGCCCGCACCGGGCTCAGCTGGACCAGAAACAAGAGAGGCCTGGTCCCACAGCTATGTCTGCCACTAGTAATTCCCAACACAGAAGCACACTCTGGTGACTTGTGGTCCATCGTACTGGAGAGATTGTCAAGTTTGAAAGAGTTGTCGCGACAGTTGCCATCCGTTGAGCGCCAGAGGTCTTCAATGCCTGGATCATCCGTCTGCCGTGAGCATGCCGGCTCTCCTGGAAGTTGAAGAGGCCTTATGGGTGATGGGCTGATGACGGCTACTGGGCCCGGATGGGCCCGGCAAGATGGGGAAGCAGTTCTGATGAATACACCAGACACTTTGTCACGCATGTCTGAGAGTCGCGTGCTGCGCGCTTGTTGGGGGAGAGTCGAGTGGTCCCTCAGCAGCTGCGGGGTTGGCGATGCTTCTGTCGTGGAAACTGGGCACAGCAGGTCTGTCGGCGTTGCCCATGGATGCAAGCAGCAGAGGACAACTGGGATCATGCTTGGAAGCTGCAGCGCTTCGATCCCTCCTCATTTCCCCATTCGAAGCCTGCAACCACGAAGCACCCCCCCCCCCTAAAAAAAAACAAACAAATAAAATAGTCCAAGTTAATGCCGCGTGGAATTAGCCGCAGCCCTAAACTGCATTCTCTATGCTAAATGTTTTAAAGAATTTAAAGCCCGACACGCTAAAGCCTAAACACGATCAGGAGGATGGGAGCGATGAGGCTCCGGATCCTTGTCTGGCTGCGCATATGTTCGGAAGAGCCTGAGAATCTTGATTTGGGGAGACCCTTTATAGGGGATTATCCAGGGCACTGTTGGGGTTGCATCGGGTTATCTGGGGGTTAAACAGGGCATTGTAGGTTCTTTTTTGAATAACAGGTATTTAGATCAGCTACCGTTTTGGCTTTGGGAGTGGTTACGTCTTCATGCTCAATGACGAGGTTTAGGGTGTATGGTTGCTGTCTATCACCGGAACTGAGTCTAGGGCTGGTCACTGGGCTGACGCGACAGGAGAAAGTTCTGGTGGACGACCGCCCGAAACCTGGTCAGATTCTCCCATCAGCCCTCAGATGGACATGGGAGAGGGGGGCGGGTTAAGCTGGAACAGCAAAGAGCAAAGAAGCTGCTTTTGCTGGATTTGGGGATGTTTTCGGGGTTGCCAGTGAGGAGTTCTCAGAATTTTGGTGGGACTGCCCCAAAAGGCCTCAAAATCCCCCAAACAACCCTAAACCCCTAAAAGCCCCTAAGCCAAACAAAGCCGTGATCTTCAAACCCAAGAACCCTGAACCATAAGCCCTAAACTCTAAACCCTTTGACCCCTAAACCCTTTAAGTCCTTAACCCTTCAAGCCCTAACCACCCAAGCAAAACGCTGACAGAGGCCCCACCCCTCAAAAAAAACTAAATAAATAAATGTATAAACTTAATACATCTAAAAAAACCACTAGAAGCCACTAGAAGCCACTAAAAGCCACTAAGCACCACCAAAAAGCCACTGAACAAATCAAGAAACCACCCAACCCCGCCAAAAGACCACTAAGAACCTAGAGAGTACCAGAGGCCTCCTTCCCTTGCCCGCACCGGAGCCTCGCCAGATCGAAGTGTTCGGACCTGAGCTCCCGGAACTAAGCCTCTAAGAGGCCCTTGGTGTTGGGGGGTAGGGTTTAGGGTTTAGGGTTTAGGGTTTAGGGCTGAGGGCTTGGGGAGTTGGAGTTCGGGGAGTGGGGCTTCAGTTAGGGGGTTTAGGGATTAGGGAGGCTTTTAAGGGTTTGAGGGGTTTGGGGTTTTAGAGATGAAACCCCTAACCACTAGATCCTAAGACTTTAACCTAAGCCCGAAACCCTAAACCCGTCTTTTCTTTTGTGGTGTTAGGATCCT
Organism: Symbiodinium natans; assembly: GCA_905221605.1. Classification (NCBI taxonomy): domain Eukaryota; class Dinophyceae; order Suessiales; family Symbiodiniaceae; genus Symbiodinium; species Symbiodinium natans. The sequence continues at coordinate 958,213 of CAJNDS010002424.1, forward strand.
TTTGAGGTCTACACAAGAAAGGTACTACTCTCCCTCCCATTTCAACCCTTCAACCTCAAACCTGCTCTAAAAGCCTCAAAAAAAACTATTTGCTTAAGACCCCCCCCCCCAAAAAAAAAAGAAACAATCTTCCTTATAAGGGAAATATTGGGACTATTATCCTTTACCTTTTGCTGGGGCTCTTAAACAAAAAGTAGTATAGCCTGAGCGAAACCCAACACCCGAAACCTTCACCCTACACCCCTAAACCCTCACGCAACTTGGGAAACTCGCAGGCGTGGGACCACCTGGGGATCTTTCGGATAACTTCAGGGTTTAGTTTAGGCCTGGAATGTTCCCTTTTTTGCAACGACGATCATAATAGGAGGACTTTTTTAGCCCTATTAAGGACTGTTAGTACGAGGGGGAACATCCCAAGGTTTAGGGTTTAGGGATATTCTTTGGGATGGTTTTGGGAGCATTGAGGATAACTTTAGGACGTGTTTGCCATCTCATGGGTCCTGAACATCTGTATGCCACGAAGCCGTCCTAGCACCAAAGAACACAAGAAGGGTTTAGGGCATTGGGTTTAGGGCTTAGGTCCTAGGTTGAACCTTATATGCCCTGAAGCCCTGAATCTCAGCAGCCACGAAATGCTCTGAAACCCTCACGCCCTTCAAAAACCTGAAACCCCCATAACACCCCAACAGCCCTGACGCAAACCATGCAGACCCTAAACCCCAAACCCCAAACCCTAAACCCTAGCCCTGAAAACACTCAAAGGTGTCTTCGGAAGATAGGTCCGGACGACCTGCTGGGCTTCAGTGTTGAGGCGGGCTTGGGACGGAGGGCTTCGGGTTCCGGATTTTGAGGGCTCAGGGTTTTGGGGGGGTCTTGAGGGTTTTGCTGCTGGTTTCCAGGGTTTAGGTTTTGAGGGTTGGGGCGGTGGGGGGGGTGGTAGGGTTTAGGCCTTTCAAGGGTTTCGAGGGTGTGGCGGTTGGTTCATGCGCGATCCGTTCTGGGGGCGGTTTCAGGGCTCGGTTAAGTGTGAGGAAGGTCGAAAACCCCGTTCCTCCGTCCTTGCCCCTAAACCCTAAACCCTAAACCCTAAACGCTAAACCCTAAACCCTAAACCCTAAACCCTAAACCCTAAACCCTAAACCCTAAACCCTAAACCCTAAACCCTAAACCCTAAACCCTCAACCCTAAACCCTAAACCCTGAACCTGCCCTGGAATCCCAATTCTCAGCTAGTAAGTAGCATCTAGGCGGATGCCAGCCGGCCTGGCTGCCTGCAGCTGCTTAGCAGCGATTCAGAGGTTTCCCCTGCAGAAGGTGTCAGGGGGTCTTGGGATGTTCCCTCCAGGGGGTACGATAATCCCTATGAAGGGCTGTTCGTAGAAGGGGGAGAAGGAAGCACCTCGCTTCGATGGTTTCCGGTTTGGGGCCTGAACTTCTCAAACCCCCTCCTCCAAAACCTCAAGCACACGATAATCCACTGTGGCATTGAACAGCATTTGTGTCTAAACCCGAAATCCTTAACTCTAGATACCCTGCCCTATGTCCTTAAACTTGAAGCCCTTAAATCCCTACACCCCTAAACCCTAAATTTCTTCACCCCTGAGCCCTATGTCCCTGAACCGAAGCCCAAACCCTCAATCCTAAGCCTTAAGCCCTAAAGCCCCTCAACCCCAAGGACTGGGGGTTAGGGTTTGGGGTTTAGGGCTTAGGGTTTACGGTGACTGTTTTTTGAACATGTGGAGGGCGGGCCACAAGCCACAAGCCACGGAGGTAGCATGAAATATCTATTTAAATTTCCGCGTGTGTAAATGTGATCATTTAAGTGGTCCGGGCACTTGTGGGCAACTCGACGACTCCGACCCCATGAAAGGCCAGAAAGATGCTAGGACAATGTCCTAGGAATTTTGGGGGGCTTTGGGGGTTTGAGGCCTTTTAAATAAACCCTAAACCCTAAACCCTAAACCCCTAAACCCTAAACCCTAAACCCTAAACCCAAAACCCTAAACCCTAAACCCTAAACCCTAAACCCTAAACCCTAACCCTAACCCTAAACCCTAACCCTAAACCCTAAACCCTAAACCCTAAACCCTAAACCCATTTTGGGGGCGGCCTTTTGGCCTCTCGGCCTCTTTTGGGGGCCTTTCGGGCCCTCAATGTGCTAGGAGTTTTTGGTTCTGTTGGCTTTCGGAGGGCCCTTCTAAAGGCCTTCCAGGGGCCCCAAACCCTCCAAAATATCACCCTAACACAAGGTGTTACGAATTTTCCGGGCCCCAAACCCTGTCGGAAGGGAAACCAAACCCCCAAAATCGCCTTAACACAATGCGCTAGGAATTTTCGGTTTTTTGACGGCTATGGTTTCCGGGTGTTTTAACAAAGGGCGGCCCCACCCAACCCCCCTCACGGAGGTAGTATAAAATATCTGTTTTGTTTATTAAATGTCCGCGTATAAAAGCATAGTCACCGTAGGGTTTGGGGTTTGGGGTTTGGGGTTTAGGGTTTAGGGTTTAGGGTTTAGGGTTTAGGGTTTAGGGTTTAGGGTTTAGGGTTTAGGGTTTAGGGTTTAGGGACCCTAAGGATTGTGTCCATCTCCGAGAAGGGCCTCCTGGGCCGTCGAAACGCGGCCGTGGCGCCCGCGGAGCGCGCCTTAGAAGGCCGGCCCTTTGCTGCCTCCGGTCGGGGGTTTTAGGGCTTTAGGGTTATTTATTAGGGTTTTAGGTTTTAGGGTTTTGGGGTTTAGGGTTTTTAGGGTTTAGGGTTTTAGGGTTTCGGTGTGCCTCTGGTGCCTGGTTTGGGGTTTAGGGGTTATGGTTTTTAAGGGTTGTAGGGTTTTAGGGGTTTAGGGGTTTCAGGGTGGAGGGTTTAGTGTTTGGGGTTAGGGTGTAGATTTTGGGGTTGGGTTCAGGGTTTGGGGTTTAGGAACTCTGGGGTTCAGACTGAGAGTTTAGTTTTTTCCCACCCCCTCCATGCGCGGTTAGGCTTTTTAAGTCAACCATTCGCCTCGCCTCCTCACCCGGTGCCCGCCCGTCCATGTCTAGGCTTAGTCCCTAGAGTGCCCACCCTGGGCGCCCCCCCAGAGAGCATCCTGCCGAGTATCCTGCCCACCCCGAGAAGCCCGCATCCCCAACAAAAACCTCCCCAGACTTCCGCGGAAAGTCCTGTATGAATTTACAATAACAATATAGGCGAACTTCTAAGCACGAGGGCATGGGCCATGCCGCATGGCTAAAGCGAAAGAAACATGAACCCAGGCTGGTTCTGTAGGGGTGTCTCTTTTTGGGATTACTTGTTTCCTTAGAAAAAGATCTCAAAAAATGGGGTTGGGGTTTCTAGGTTTAAGGAACAGCACCCAAGATTCTAAGGCTTAAGGGTTGAGGGATTGACGGTCTCCTACAGCTACAAGCAATTGCAGATACTTCGCCGCAGGCTTCTGTCATGACTCATCATTAGCTTGTACGGAGACGTGCACAACCCAGATGTACATGTATGCATATGTCTGTATGCATTTTCTTATTTCTTCAAACTTCACGGTAGCACGACATCCTTGTGAACTCCTGTTTTAGCAAACCCAACATTTTCGCCAGGTTCCTGGGTCATTGACGTGAACGGCGTAGTGGACAACCTGGAAGCCATGCGGTGCGAGCTGGAGGCAGGATGCGTGAAAGCCACGTCGTTTCATCAGATTCGAGTCGGCTTACTGCCGTGCATCCCTCGTATCCCCTAGAATAGGGATACCTTGTTTGGGGGTTATGATGGTTGTCGTTTTGTGTAGTCATCACAGTGCAGGTTCACTGTTCGAGATTCAGGGTTCAGAGGCTGAGGCTCTCTTAGCAGAATGTGGAGTCGAGGGTTTAGGGTTTGGGGTTTAGGGTTTTGGGTTTAGGGTTTTGGGTTTGCCGTTGGAGTTTCCGTCAGGCTCCAACCATCTTGCTGGTCGTCCTCGTGCCGCCGCAGGAGGACCCACGTCCGAGAAGCGTTCGTGCACTGCGACAGCGGCCTCGAACCCCCGACTCCAAACCCCACACCCTCAGGCCTACACCCGAAGTCCGACAGAAACAGAATCCTAAACCCAACAACCTGAACCCTATGCCCCATGAAATCCCGCCACCCTGCACCATAAACTCGGTCTGGAGTCGCGTGAAGGAGGCGGACGAGTTCGGCCGGAGGAAGCCCAACCGACCTGCCGTGGCCTGGATCAATTCGGGATGCGTTTGGCCGACATGTAAAAAAAGCTGGCCGACATGCAGGGTTTAGGGTTTAGTTAAGGTTGAGGGTGTGGCTGTTCGTGATGCAGAAAGAGAGGGTTGGCGGGTCTGGCGGAGGTGCCGGACTGGTGACCCGAGATGCGTGAAAAACTAAGGGGTCTGGCGGATGTTTTGGGTTGGTGGCTCGAGATCCAAAAAAAATGAGGCTGGCGGGCGGATCTTTCAGGTTGGTGGCCTGAGATGCATCCTTTTCGTTATAGATCAAACTTAAGAGATCTCGGGTGGGAAGGAGTAAATACAAAAATGGTAGGAATCCAAGCCAACTTTTCAGGTTGGCTGCCCACGCTGCAAAAAATAGTCCGGAAAGGCAAGTAAGTATTTAAATAGGCCAGCCAGCTCCCCGACAATGGCCCATGTTAAAGCTGCTTCGGGTCCTTTTGGGTTTTAGGGCTTAGGGTGTGAGGTTTGGGGTTTGGGATTTGGCATTTGGGACACACAACACCCCACAAGCTTCCTGGAACCAAGGTGATCCCGCACGCCAACGTCAAGGGGGAAGTTCCACTGTGTCGATGTAACGGCTACTGCAAGTGTGGTCTTGCCGATGCCCTGGGGCGGGCACGCGAAGAGCAGGGGAAGCGCCTCAGCAGATAGTTTCATGCCGCCAACTCACCAAGAATCCCCTACGCCCGATACACTACATGTCAACCCCCTGGAATCCCAAATTCAGAGCCACTTCTTCCCTGGGAAGCCTTCTCTGCCCGATGGCGGTCTTGTGGAGGTAACCGATACCATTCGATACCCCTGAACCCGAAACCCTAACCCCTAAACCCTAAACCCGAAACCCTACACACGGCTGACCGCTCGGACTCTGCCAGTGCTGAGAGGTGGAGTGTGGCCCAGCCGGCACTGCGCATCAGCAACTTGCACCCAGATGTGACGGAAGAGATGCTTTACAGCTCCCAGGTTGCAACCCAGAAGAGGGTTTCTACACAACCTAGCAGAAGCCCTCTTCTGCTAGGGTTTTTGGTAAACCCTGAGCCCAAGCTCAGCTTCTCTTCGCGTCTCTGCAGGGGCGCTGAGGGTCATGACAAAAGGAGAGCCACACTCTAGTGCCACCTTAAGTCGTACGGCAATCAGCTTTCAGCTGCGGTAGACTAAGTAAGCTGAGCGGCTATCGATGCCCATAGTGATGATCACGAATTTCAACCCTCCACTGTAACAGCATCTGGAGGCAGTCAAGCTTGCTCTCGTTCGCAGCAATTGAGTGCGAAGATCCCTTTCACCCTCTCAGCCTGAATCCTAAACCTGAAACCTAAACCCTTCAGTTTCACCCCCCCAACCCCCCCAAGCTCAAACCTTCTGATACCCTTTGCCCTCTCTTCAAAGGCTTGTTTTCAGAGCTGGCGCCCGTAGCCACCCTGCGTGTGGTGCGCGACACCAAAACCTTGGAGTCTGAGCTGCACGGCTTTGCAACTTCGGCTGCAAAGGGTTTAGGACTTATATTGTTGTTGTGGCAAGTACTTTAGCAATTTATTGCTTCTTGCCCTGGAATAAGGTTTCTGCTGGCAAACTCTGGTTCCTGTTACCATTTTGCTGTTGTTACAACTTTCTTAAAATCAATGGAAACCCTAAACCCTAAACCCTAAACCCTAAACCCTGAACCCTAAACCCTAAACCCTAAACCCTAAACCCTAAACCCTAAACCCTAAACCCTAAACCCTGGGGGAATAGGATTTTATGCTGGTCAGCTATGGCTCCGGTCACCTCCTGAGGTAAACTTCCACACCTTCAACGATGCGCAGAAGGTGCTGGAAGTGGGGGCCTTGGCTTTAGGGTTTAGGGTTTAGGGTTTAGGGTTTAGGGTTTAGAGTTTAGGGTTTAGGGTTTAGGGTTTAGGGTTTAGGGTTTAGAATAACAAGCTGCAAAAAGGGTGTTTCGGGGCTGCACTGTGTGGCTTGGGTGTACCACGCTGTGCAGCTGGAAATTCGGGTTCGTGAGCTCCTGCCAGCTAAGCCACCCTAAACCCTAAACCCTAAACCCTAAACCCAAAACCCTAAACCCAAAACCCAAAACCCTTTGCGGCTCTGGGTCCTTTAGAGTTCAGAGCTACGGATCTCTAAAAGTGCCAAGGCCAAGCGCAAACTCTTCCGAATACAAAGCTCGCTTCTTCGATCCGGTTCTTCCCTCGGGCTCCTTCGTGAAGTCGCGTGGTTTAGGGGGTTTAGGGGGTTTAAGGTTTAGGGTTTAGGGTTTAGGGTTTAGGGTTTAGGGTTTAGGGTTTTAGGTTTAACTCAGGAGCCTGATGCCCCGCGTGCATTCGTACTTCGAGGCATGTTCGAGCCAAGAGACGACAGTCCGTCATGCTGTGTAAGTTTGCGCTTCATGTTGGTGTGCAGACATGGCACATACTTGTAGGGTGGCGTCAGGCATTCCGACAATTTCGGGTTCAGGGTTGGGCGGCTGTGCAAGACTCAGCCCAAGCTTAGAAGTTTGTCAGGGGTGCCAGCAAATGTGTACAAAGGCATGAATGCATCTGACCCAGGATGTACATCAAGTTCATGTGGTTGCTTCCGGAACATGCCGGGGTCAAATGCAGTTACAGACCAAACTGAATTTTAGCAGCGTGCGCATGATGAGCGTGCAAATCACCTTCCACGCATGTTCGCTGGAATCGGCTGTGGTAGCGAGCCTGAGAGAATGATTGATGCCAATATTCACCATTAGTAACCCGCTATTAACCACGATGCAATATTAACCATTATTAACCTCTAACCATGATCACCCATTCTGAACCATTGTTCACCATTCTTAACCACTATTCCCAAATTTTTAGCCATTAGTTGCGAATACTAACCCTTATTAACCATTTTGGCCACTGCTAACCATAACCAACCATAAAACGTAGTCTTCACCTGTTTCAAGGCCTTGGACGGCAGGCCGTTGCACGGACGCCGATGTTTTCTCAGCTGGTCCTCGAGAGCCAGGCCCGACGGCTGAGGGTCCTCTGTGTTTAGGGTTTAGGGTTTAGGGTTTAGGGTTTAGGGTTTAGGGTTTAGGGTAGGTAGGGGGGGGGCTTTACTCAGAGGGTCTATATCCCTAAGGGTCCCCCCTAATCCTATCCCCTAGTGTTGTTCCTTGTCTTGGGGGTAATTTTGCTGAGCTAGATGACCTTCACCGGCCAAGTACTCTGTGGTGATGGTGGTCTCTGATGTCTGAGTAAAATGCATCTTAAACCCTACTCCCTAAACCCCAAACCCTAAGCCCTAAGCTCTAAACCCTAAACCCTAAGCCCTGCACCACCAAGTCTTGAACCATTCCTGGAGCACCAGGCGCGAGGAAGCAGAACCTTGGCTGCCACCACCTGCTCCAAGCGACAGTGTCGGAGGCGGATCCGAACACTGGCCTGACATGTGGAGCTTTGGGGGGGGTTAAGGGTTGAGGGTTAAGGGTTTACTCAGCTCTAACCCTTCTAAAGAGACTGTGATGATTACAGGAGGCGGGGTTTGTGGTACTGTTATCCGTGAGTGTGTTTACGGTTCCTTACGAATATTGGTGGGTGTTTATCTGGGGTGTCCCTTTGGGGCTACTTAGAAACAGTAAATACTGTAGGAACGATGTGAGGCAACAATAAGATCATTTCTAGAATCCCAAATGACATTCCCAAATGGACATTGTACAGGGGACCCTGTAGTACACTCACCGAGAACAGCAATGTAAACCCTGGCTCTTATCATGAAGGTCACTGTTTGGGTTTTGATACCACAACCACTGCCACTACGTGCCTGCGGATGGGTGCTGTCATGGTATCTCATGTCCCTAACCTTAGAACCCTAAACCCTAAACCTTCAAACCCTAAACCCCAAACCCTAAAGCCCTAAAGCCCTAAAGCCCTCGGAAAAAAGGCTCCCGGCGGATCCAGTCGCAACAGCTGCCGCTGGCCCCGGGCAACGTCGAGAGGGAAGAAGGCTCGGTGTTGGAGGAATCAGATGTTGGCAGCTGGCTGTTGAAGATAAGAGAGGAAGAGAACATACTTGCTGTACTGAGCCCTCTCCCAACCAAAGCCCTAGACTCTGTGAACCTGCGTCTTGCGTCGGTTGCTTTCTCCGTATGCGGGCCAGTCATGTCTAGCAGCCTCCTGCCAAAATGCTCGAACGTGGCTTTGCAGCCTTACGCCCCTGACTAAGTCTGTCCAAAACCCTAAACCCTAAGCCCTAAACCCTGCCACAGGGCCGCCAGGGTTTTGTGTTTGAAGCTTTTGGCCCAAGCGCGATGAGCAAGAGCCAAGTGGGGGCACGTACGGGCTCTTGGAGGCCTGGCCACTGAACACCAAGGAAGGGGTTGAGGGTTTTGGGGTTTAGGGAAGTGCAGGCCATGTGAGGTTTTTCAGCTGCCAGAAGATGCCACAGGGGTTGACTGGTTTCGGGTTTTCGGTTTTAGGGCTTCGAGTTTCGGGTGGATAAGACCACGCGTTCATGCTAACATACAATGGTGCAGGTGCATGCAGTTGCTGCACGTGGGTCGGATGCCAACTGCCGCTTGCTTTGACTTCTGAAGGCTTGGAAGGAATGTGTGCTTTCTAGATGCGGAGTTTCGGATCACTGCCAGATGTGCGCATGATTTGTAAACACCAGTGGACAGGTGCCAACGCATTGGCAGCACAAGACACGTCTTCTCAAATGAGGTTCCCGCCGTCGCTGTTGCATTTCTCGGCCCAAGCTTAGCCACAATGACTATGAGGTGTTTATGTATAGTCGTGCTGTAGCTGGAGGGAATGGCCGTGATGATGATGCGAAGGCCTGACGCACACGAAGCCGAGTTACAACGTGAAACAAAAGGAATCACTTTACACTTACTGTAAAGCCTTCGCTGGCTCGCGGCATCGATTCCTGGTGGTGCCCGTCCTTGCAAGTACTGTACCTGGTGGACCGTTCCAGCCGAACAACAACTTTGCAAGCCCAAGGTCATTCTGAGATACTCAGCAGACCAGCCCTAAACCCCTCATCCCAACCACTAGTCACTAGTCTCTGGACCGAAGCCGCCCTGAGCCCTGACCACTAGCGCCTCGGAAGCCTAAAACCCCAAAAGAAACCCCGAACACTAAACTCTTTAGACCCGAAACCCAAAACCCAAAGACCCGAACCCTGCTCTGAGCCCGAATCTCAAAAGCCTAAGCCGGCTAAACCCCAAACTGAAGGGTCCGCACGGCCTTCCGACAGTTCAGTGCTGGGAACAGCGTCCAACGTGAAACCCTAGACCCCTGTAAGTTAAAACCATATAAACCCGGTGCACCCTATAAACCCTACAAACCCGATCAACCCTAAACCCTAAACCCTAAACCCTAAACCCTAAGAGTCCTAAGTCTTTACCCGCCATGAGCCCTGCACCCGAAGAGTCCTGCAGCTCAAGCCCTTGGCGGAGGCGCCGCGGCGAAGAAAGCCTATCAAGGTCGGAGTGGGCTCGTAAGGGTTTAGGGGTTTGGGGTGTAGGGTTTAGGGTTTAGGGCCCTGCAGGGTTTAGGGTTTAGGAATTTGGGTTTGTTTTTAGAGGCGTTTCGGGGTTTAGGGTTCAGGTGGGGGATGCAGAGGCTCTAGAGGGTTTACTTGTAGGACTTTCAGGATCATCAGCCAACAAGGAGCCAGAGCTCTAGGAATTTGGTGGATAGCTGGAGCTTCTAAACCCAGAGCTTCTCTAGGGAGGTTGATTAGGGTTTAGGGTTTAGGGGTTAGGGTTTAGGGTTTAGGGTTTAGGGCCAAAGTTTAGGGGTTTGACCTCATGATATATCATGATATCCTGCTAGACATACTATGGCTAGCTGCAGCATTTCATAATGGCGCCTAGCGAAGTTCAGATACACGTGTCCTACACGCCTTAAGCCCAAAAACCATAAACCTATAAGTCCGGAAAAAAAGAGGTCCCGTCCTACCCAGCAGCGCGGCTCTGCGAACTAGGCTAACGGCCAAGCCCTTTATCACCTGTAAAGCTGTGAAGCCTTGATTCCTTTCAAACCCTAATGCCTAAGCCACGTAAAGACCTCACGAATCCCCTTGTTTTTGGCAGGCTGCCCACGCCCTGCCGCGCACGGCGGAAGGCATAATGTGGGGGCAAGTCCTCCAAATTGTTGTCCTTTTTTCTGAGGAAGCCCGAACAGGGGAGTTCAGCTTTTTTCGGAACATACCACACGCACCCACGCACACACCCACACCCACACCCCCCCCCCCCCTCGCACCCGCAAGCGCACGCGCACGCGCACGCACATGAAACTTCGTGTTATTCTTCAGTTTTCGAGTAAGGTTTAAAGCACTAAGCCCTATTAGCCTATAAGCCCTAAGCCCTTTGTGCACAGGAGGATGGCTGCTTCTGGAGCCCTGAGGCCCGGGTCCCTCATGTCTGAAAACATCCGGTGGGGTCTAGGGGCTTAGGAGTTCAGGGGCTTAGGTTTTTGGGGGGGGTTTCTTCTTCTTTTTCTTCTTCTTAGTAGACGCACCATGAATTCAGAGGGTGGTTTAGGGCATAGGGTTCAGAGTGTGTGGGCTGGAGACTTGAGGACCCCTTTGCCCCGACACGCACGCTGCAGCGGACACCTCCGCCGAGGACGGCTTATAGGGGTCGTGATAATTACAAAGGAGTATTCCCTTATGGTTCCTTTTCGGAATAATTACTAATAGTATTCCCTTCTGGTTCCTGTTTATTTACACGACCATAACCCCAAAACCCTATTCTGATTCTTAAGGTCCCTCTAGTAGACTCAGAAACCGGGGCGCCGACCAACTCTCACCTCAGTTTTCCGCCCCATGAAGCTTTCCTGGTTTGCTTGGAGGTTCATGGTACCTATAACCCAATTCATTAGCTGTACTTCTAACCCACTTATCAGGCCTTAAGTGCCCTAATGTGGTTATATTTGGGTTTTACAAGTAAGTACCGTTCTTGGGTTATTAAGTACCATGAACCTCCAAGTGGGAGTGGAACGGCACCGGAACAGCATCCAAAGTCATGCCTGGCGCACGACATACTCCAGTTACCCCGGCAACCTGCAGGAGTGAAAGCGAGTCCACGCAGACCTCTGACAGTTTCATGGTCCAGTCCACTGAGGCAGGCCTCAGGGACGCCAAGATCATTTGGCAGAAAGGGTTTAGGGTTTTCGGGGCTGAGTTCCTCCAGCAAGTTCCTTGGCTACGCGAAAGTCGAAACAACTGAAGCAAGCGGGTCCCAACCCACAAACCCTCTTTCCTAAACCCCCAACAGGTCGCGGTGCAAACTGAGAAGGAGCAGGTGGAGCAGGAGCAGGTTGAGGAGACGGGCGATGGCGAAGGCAGGTTTGAACCACTCCTGCCAGTGCTTGCAGTCTCCCGAAACAAGCCCCGAAGACCCGTCGCCCGAGGCCACAAACCCTGATCCTTGAACCCTATCTCTAAACCACGAAGGGCACCCTCTTTTTCTAGGTTATGCTCCTTAAAGCCTAACCCCTAAACCCTAAACCCTAGCAACCCCCTGTGCCCGAAGGCAGTGAGGAGCCGTCGCATTGCGAGCCAGGCGAGAAAAGAAGCCGCTGCTGCCCCTCGGATCAAAAAGTTCCCGAAAGCCCCCAAAAACCCTCAACCCTGAGAGGATTCGGGCAACCCAAACCCTAAATCCTAAACCCTAATCCCTCAACCCTCAACCCTAAACCCTAACCCTAAACCCTAAACCCTCAACCCTAAACCCTCAACCCTAAACCCTAGACCCTAGACCCTAAACCCTAAACCCTAGCCCTAAACCCTAAACCCCTTCGGGCTTCGGGTCCTGAGCCTTAGGCCGGTGTGGCGCTGGGCTCTGGTGCATCCTGCGGCTGTGCGTCCTTTCAGGACTGAGCGATTTTTGGGACTTGGGGCTTTAGGGCTTCAGGGTTTTAGGGTTTAGGGTTTCGGGTTTAGGGTTTGGGATTTAGGGTCATAGGGCTTCGGGTTTAGTATTGCGGCTTCGGGTTTAGTATTGCGGGTTTAGGACTTCAGGGTTTAGGGTGCACGGATTTCTGGTTCAGGACTTCAGGGTCTAGGGTTGAGGAGGGTTTAGGGCTTAGGGTTCAGGACTTAGGGTTCAGGGTTCAGGACTTGAGGGCTTAGGGCTTAGGCTTCAGGAGTTTAGGGTCTAGGGGATTTAGCGTTCAGGACTTTGGGGTTTAGGGCTCAGGATTCAGGAGTTTAGGGTTTGGACTTGAGGATTTAGCACTCTTCCCTGACAACGGTAGTATGCGCACCCAACTTTTGCAGTTTGACCCTGGATCCCAGCATCTCAGTCCTAAGCAGGGTTTAGGGTTTAGGGTCTAGGGTCTAGGGTTTAGGCCAAAAACATCCAAAAACCCTAAACACCTCAGCCCGGAAGCGTCGCCAGGATTGCTTCAGGCATGCCTGCTTGATCAAGACCTCGGAACCCCTGTAGACGGCCCGGGCCCGAGCTTGCCGGGTCAAGTCCTGGGATGAGGGGTTTGGATTTAGGGTTTAGGGTTTAGGGTTTAGGGTCTAGGGTCTAGGGTTTAGGGTTTAGGGTTTAGGGTTTAGGGTTTAGGACTTTTTCTGGAGGAAGGGGGTTTGGCTCCGACTTTAAGGATCACCGGCTTCAGCCCCTTAAGTGCCCTAATATGGCGATAAGTACAGTTATAAGTACAGTTCTAATTGGTCAATAAGTACCATGAACCTCCAAGTAACCCTAAACCCTAAACCCTAAACCCTAAACCCTAAACCCTAAACCCTAAACCCTAAACCCTAAACCCTAAACCCTAAACCCTAAACCCTAAACCCTAAACCCTAAACCCTAAACCCTAAACCCTAAACCCTAAACCCTAAACCCTAAACCCTAAACCCTAAACCCTAAACCCTAAACCCTACCACCAGGAGCCTCCAGGGAACACACACGCGCGTGACGGGAGGCGACTGCCTGGCGCGGGAGGCGCAGCTCCGGGAGGAGCTAAGCACCTGCCAGGCTCATGTCGCAGGCGACTTGTGTGTGTGTGTGTGTGTGTGTGTGTGTGTTTTTTTTTGCATGTTTTTTGGGGTTTAAGGTTTAGGGTTTAGGGTTTTGGGTTTTGGGTTCATGTCGCAGGCGACTCGTTTCTTGTTTGTTTGGGGGGGATTAGGGTTTATTGTCATTATTGCCTACCCGCATTTTGCTATTGTTGTTCTTGCGATTCTTATATGTCTCTCTGGCCCTCTCTCTCTCTCTATATATATATATATATATATATATAGAGAGAGAGAGAGTTCCTACTGGCGGGATCATGGGGTTTAGAGGGTAAGTTGGGGTTTAGGGACTGTAGAGTCAGGGCTTACAGGGTTTACCGGGTTTTTGTTGGGGTTGACAGGTCATAGGGCTTGAGGGCCTACAGGGCTTTTGCGGGTTAGATGTGTTTTTGGTGTTGGGCTTTCGGGTGTTGACAGTTTAGGGCTTTAGGGTTGTGGAGGGCTGCTTTTTTCTAGAATAGAGTCTTGTAGTCCCATTCACTTCGTACCATCGTAATAGAAAGAAGCAATAGAACTGTGAAGGCGTCAAACCTTTTACGGTCGCCATGATTATATATATATATGTAATATACATATATATATACATATACATATACATATACATGTGTATATATATATATATATATGTTGTTGGGGGGTCCGACTTCGGAGAGTCCAACCCACCATACAGCAGCTACATGGTTCTGGATGGAGGGGGTTTTATGGGGGGTAGGTACCTAGGGCGCTCAAGGGGTATAAGCGTTCCCCAATTTCAGCGTCCATATGAAGGGATCATGTAAATAGCTACCCTGAGACTAAAGCTATAGGGTTCTTAAGGGGTTCGTGGGGGTAGGTACCTAGGAAGCCTTAGGGAAGCTTGGGGAGCCTTCGGGAGTATTGGGGAAGCTTGGGTTACATACCCCCCCCCCCCCCCCCCCCCCCCTCCCCAAAAAAAATGCGACGTCCGAAGCCCTGAACCCTAGGTCCTTGACCTAAATCCTAAGCCCTAAGACCTGCATCCTAAATCCCAAACACTAAGCCTTCTTAAGCCTAAAGCGCTAGATGCCAAACCCGAAGCCCTCCATCCTAAGCCCTAAACCCTGAACCTTCTAGGCCCCAAACTCTAAGCCCCAAAGTCTCTCTCGCTTCGGGAATCAGGCCTCCTCGCCAACCAGACGCGAGATCCTCCGCGACCAAACTGGTCGCAGCTTCTTTGGAGGCATCGTTCTTGTTGTAGGCATTTGTGGGGTTTGGGTTGGGTTTAGGGTTTTGGGGCTTAGGGGTGCAAAGTTTAGGGTTGAGGAATTTGGGGTTTAAGGTTTGGGGTTTAGGGGGTAAGGGTTCAGGGCAGTTTAGGGTGTGGCTTGCAGGGTTTACGGGGATTGCACACGCAACATGTCTGACACCACGCTTGCATGGATGCCACTGTACAACTGTTTTCTATGTTTCAGACAGAAGCTAATATTCGAGCTGGGCTCATGCCAGACAGTTGCACGGAAGAGAGGGGTGGATCACTGGGGGGCTTCGGATATGTTATGAGGAATTCCGTTCTATCAAAGGGGAGCCCTAACCCAGAACCAAAGGCGGGAAAAGGCTTGGCAAGAGCATGCTGCTCTTTCAAAAGCGCTAGATTTCGCAGGCTCGTGAAACGTGAAGTACGGCGCTCTTCGGGCCGAGGGTAAGTGTGAGGCATCAAATCCCTGTGCACTTTACGGGGCTCGTCGGCCCTGACATCTAGCTGCGGTGAGATTGCAGGTCGCTCTTCCAGCAAACCTTGCACTTTGGCGACAGTTGACCTCGGCCAGCTTGAGGCATTAGGGCAGCCTTGCCGGTGACTGTCGGCATTGCGGGGCCAAGTGGCGCCTGCTCCCTGCCTGGCAAGGAGTATAATGTCTAGGACTCAGAGTAGGCCCTTATTCTCCTTTTTTAGGGTTTAGGTTCCCTTATAGGCCGCTTTAAACCAGAAAGGGCACGCCTTTTTATTCCTAGGTTACTCTTGGGTCTAGATGTATGTCAGGTCATGGTCACCGACACTTCAGAAATGAAATATCTATGGCGGTGTAGGGTTTAGGGTACCAGTGTTTGCAAGGGGCGCTTGCTTGCCCTAGCAATTCGGCCAGTGATGGTAGGATCCATGGATACCGCCGCCCACTGTATTTGCACGCGCAGCTGTAGAGAGCAGTTTTGCAGGTTTTGTTGGCATGTTCATAGGTTATCAAGGAGCGGCTGTCTCCTGAAAACTAAATTCGGTGCATCTGCCTGCGCTCTGTAACAGGAATTCGCGCCCGCGGACCCAATTCAGCTGCACCCACCGATAGCATGTGGAGGAAAACGTTCTCGAAGTTGGTCAGCCTCAGCTTCTAACCCCTAAACCCTAAACTCGTAGATTTGAGAAGGGCTCTGAGTCAACCATGTACACGACCAGTGACCAGTTGGACGAATGTAAGCTTCAGTCAAGGCTGCTGAAACCTGATCGGCAGTGCATGGCAAGAAACCATCCCCCAGAATTGTCGAATGTAGAACAACCCAACCCCTAGGGTAGCTTTTTGGCGGGGTTCCAAGAATGAAGATGGGTATATTAAATAACTGGGTATGTGAGGGGTAGAGTGCTTCTAGAACATTTGTTAATGGGAAATGCCCACATGTCTCCAAAATTCGGTCTAAGTGCACTTCCCAGCTCCTAAGCCCTAAAAACCTGGTTGGGGGCTTCAGGTTGAGGCACGAGATGTGGCATCCGATCCTACAACTGAAGCTCCGTGGAAGGGTCACGAATGGTTTCGCTGCCATGGGCCGAGGTCGCCTTCTTTTCGGAAGGACCCCGAAACCCTCAACCCCAAACCCTCAACCCAAAACCCTAGTTCACATTGCTGAACCCAGGCGTGGAGAAGTCTGTTCTGGCATGGAGGATGCGGGGTGAGCCCCATTACGGAACGGAGACGGTAAGGAAAGGAGGGCGAGAACAGAATTCGGCACGAATTCGATGGTGGAGTTGCATCAGTGTTGTCTGTGTGTGGCTGCCCGCTTGCCGTGACGCTTGTTGCTCGTACTTCATGCGTCCCTGGTCTCACCAGCCTCACTGGCACAATAACTCTCATCAGTTTCACATCAAAGCGAGTTCTCGTACGGCAGAAAATGTTTTCAAAGCCAACTCTAATCCGATGCCGCATGCCAGAGTCAACTCATCTTCTGCCGCAATGCAACCCGGCAGGCCCTGAACGTGTCGGGCGCGGCAGGCCGAAGGTCATCTGAGAGGGCGTTGCAAGCTTCCGGCGAGGAAACCCCAGCAACCACCACGGTCAAAGCTTCCCAGTAACCTGGGCAGCTGCATCGGGCTGTCCGAGGCAGATTTTACCCAGAGGATCCATGTACCAATACCGTACCTCCACAATCAACTTAGACCCTCACAGCGGCTATTTTATTTACTCATTTCTATTTAGGATAGAGATATACATACATACATATATATATACACACACACACACACTTCTATTTGTTAATAAAAAATAGGTGTGTGTGTGTGTGCGTGCATATATACATATATATATATATATTTATATATATATATATACATATGTGTATGTATACGTATACGTACTTGAACAACCCAAGGCAAAGAACATCAGGGTACTTGGGTCCTCAGGGTTTGTACATAGTGGACGCCCCCCCCCCCCCCCCCCCCCCCCCCCCCCCCCCCCCCCCCCCAACGCAGAAATCGCACGGAAAATGACCCGCTCCTGCCATCGAGGCAAGGGTTCAAGGGCTTACTCCCCTAATCAGCCCTAAACCTGGGTTGGAGGTTCATGGGTTCTAAACCCCATACGCTAAACCTGCTTAGGGTATAGGGCTTATCCTAGGGGCTGGACCAGGCCCAGTTTCCAGGAAGAGTCTGTAAGACCAAATAGGGCAAGGCCAGGGATGCAAGGCGCAATCGGAATGTGCACGACAGGGAGAGGCGGTCCGTTGTCTGGACTTGGGGGCCCTTTGAGGGTTTAGGGTTTCGGGTTTTAGGGTTTAGGGTTTGGGGTTTAGGGTTTGGGATTTTAGGGGCTTCCCTCGCAGGATAAAGCGGGTGCTTAGTGTAGGGAAACCCCACGTGGCATCGAGCGAAGCTGTTGCGGCCTGTATGCACAGCATGTTCATGGAGCAAGGCAGCTGACCCCTAAGCCCTGAACCTTAAACCTAAACCCTATAAGACTTAAACCCTAACCATAACCACTCCAACTCCCTGAGCTCTATAAACCTGAACCCCCTCCAAGCCCTGAACCCGAAGTCCCAAAACCCCTAAAACGGAAAAGTGGCCCCTAGACCATGCTGAAACAAGCAGCCTTGGAATGGAAGGAAGCCTCGTGTGATTCACTGGCTGTTGATAGCAAGGAATTAAGGCCATGTAAGAGGCGACATACGGCATCCGCCCCCAAAATCTCCCGCGACTTCCTTATGACTTTGACCCTCCATCTTCGGAGAGAACCCCTAAACCCTAAACCTTTCCCCCCCCCCCCCCCCGCTGAGTTTGGACTGCGAAGCCATGGCTCGAAGTCTCGACCACAAGCTGGCTCAGCACCTCCTGCAGGAGAAGCCGCATCGCCTGAAAGTGGCTTGGAAGGAATTTCCGTCATATCTTCAGTGGATTAAGCCCTCACCCAAGAAAAGGACAAGAGGCGTACACATGGGGATTCTTGGTCTTCGGGTTTGAAGTTAAAACAAGGCCAGTCGGTCACAGACCTACACCAGTCCTTAGCAAGGCGGACACATGCCGATGATCTGCCGATGTAGCTCCGTCCACCCTGTGGAAGCTCACAAGTCTGAACCATCACCTACATCGCTCTAGCAAACCTTAAACCCTCAACCCAACAATGCCCTACCAAAACCACCCCAAATGCTTCTTCAAAGGTCCCAGCACTTCCAGAGGATCTCGCCTCCCAGCTGGGGGAGTTGGTGGACGCCAGGCGTCAAATGATTTATCCGAAGACACGACCCTCTCTCCTATAAGCGCCCCCCCTCCCTCTCCTCATCCAATGGACTTCAAGCCAAACCCTGGTGACTTTTGCGTCTAGCGATGTCGAAGGCATACAGGTTGGTTTGGTTGTCCAATACGGTTCGCAATGCCCACACCGAGCCCCTGGGCCCCGCGACAACAATCCCAAAGGGCTTAAGGCCATAGCGCTCCAGGGTTTGCGAACCATTTCTTGGGTCTCAAAAGTGGTTTGCTATCTACTTTGTGGTGCTTTACTGTAACTATAGATCCTACCCTCCTAAGTGCAGGCAAGTCTAGTTTGTTGTCTTAGGATCCACAGAATGGGTGCATAGACCTGAACCCCTTCGGGAGAAAGCGCGGAAGCTGAAATGCTGACTTCGACGACCTCGCTAAGATGTCGCAGCTGCTTCTTGGGGGCCCAAGCTGCAAGACACTAAATGCCGTCTGGGTAATACAGTGGGTTTAGGGTTTAGGGTTTAGGGTTTAGGGGTAGGCGCCCGAATATTTAATAATAGTATCCTCAGGGCACCTATGCACCCAAGCCAGGTTTTCGTGTGTTTAGGGGCCTAGGGTTCTGTTCTGGACGCCACATGCCATCGCGAACGTGGGATTCATGTCGTTCTCTATTCTTTATCTGAGCCCTTCAAGTGTCTGAAATGTGAGAAAAGCCTGTGCCCTCGACTTTGTCATAGTGGGACAACATTTTGCATGTTTAAGGGTATTTAAACTCAATAAGGCATAGAAATCCATTTCTTTGTATAAATCCTATCCCAACCATCAACTAGCAGTATAAATCCTATCCCAACCATCAACTAGTAGACTCTAGAGCATTGACAGAAAGCAATCCGATTGGGCAAGCCTCGCACACGCAGGCGCCGCCCAGAGGTGTTGGGCCGCCTCGTGCAGACTCTGAGACCGAGCCAAGTCGAGCCACGGAAGCGTTTCTTACAAGTTGGTAGTGGGGAATTCGGGAAATAGGTTCCTTAAAGAGGTTCCTTGCGTCTCCCTATGCAACTCTTTAGAGAGGTTGGGTGGGGGGCGGGCGCTTTTTTTTGGTTTTAGTTGGGGTCACTTTTTGGGGAGACGTTTTTCAGGAATGTTACACAAGGCACCTACACGTTGCACGGGGACCCGAGTTTTCAAGAGCATGTAGAAGAGCAAGATCTCTCTATCTGTCGAAAACAATAGATTTGTACACACATACATACACATGCACATGTGTATATATATATATATATAGGGCGATCTCTGAACAAACGCCACCCTCGTCTCGAACGCTTTCAAACTCTGTAGCAACCGGTAGCAGTCCACTAACTCCCTCCACTAACCCTCCTACAGTGATTCCGAGCGCCACTGATTTGATATTTCCACTGACGCCTAAACCCACAGTCGGAACTCCAACCCTAAACCCTAAGCCCTAAACCCTAAACCCTAAACCCTAAGCCCTAAGCCCTAGACCCTAAACCCTAAACCCTAAACCCTAAACCCTAAACCCTGCACCAGGACATTGCCGGCTTCCTGGGCCCGCATGTGGCGAAGGCCGTGTCCTTGGGCTCAACCACCCCACGAGGTCCTCCGCAGCTTCGGGGCGTCGAGGTGGGGATTGACTGCGCTGGGGGGGGGGGGGGGGTATATTCCAGACAGCTGAAGTTATAACGGTACCAAGAAGGGCCCATAAGTTACCGAGTAATGGACCCCCTTTGGGGGTTTTCATTGATGTAGTGTCCTGTTTATGCACTTATAAGACTTTTTGAGGGCCCCCCCCCCCCCCGCTTCCATAGTTTGGAACTTTTTCAGGTAGCGCCCTTGCCGGGACAAGGCCGGTCTCTCCTGGCGACCCGGGACCTGGCTCGGGGCTCCATCTGCATCCAGGAGCAGCCCCTGGGACACATCAGCGAACTCTGCTGGATCTTTTTGTGTTAGTTTCATTTTTTCTTGGGGCGGGGGGGAGGGGACTTTCCTAAAGCAAAAAGGACGAGATGAACCCGAGACCCAAACCTCCCAAACCCAAGAGCCCCCCTGAGCCTGGGAGACCTCGAGGCCCATCGCCCGCGTGGCCATGCACGGGGAGGAGGCCCTGGGCGAGGAGACTATATCCCCCTTGGGAATTACTACTTATTTTTGTTTATATAAAACCCAAGAGGGTATTAAACACAGTATTTTTATTTGTTTTTAAATTGCTGTTTATATAAAACCCAAGAGGGTACTAAACATATTTTTTTTATTAAGGTTCTAAAAGGGGGGGGTATAGGAGACGCGCCTGGCCTTGCAGCTCTGGGCTGCTGACAGGGCCGGGCTGGCGGACTTGGCCAGGGAGCCTCCGAGGTCTTGGCGGTAGCTTTTTGTTTTTGTCCCCCGAACCCCCAAACACCCCAAGAATCCCTGAACTTTGGGGGTTCTGGGAATCCCTGAACTTTGGGGGTGGCGACTTCAAAGCATCACCCTAAAGTTTAGGAGAGAGCCTTGAACCTTATCAGGGCCCCTTTGCTATGAATCTGGATCCTGGGCTAATATAGGGGTCGGAGGAATTACTAGTAATATTCCCCTCTGGGCCCACTCTGATAACCCCCAACACCCTATTCCAATTCTTGAGGAAACCCTAAACCCTAGACCCTAAACCCTAAACCCTGTAACCCAGGACCTCCTGGACCACGGTGGCCGAGATCCGCAGGCCTTGAGAAGCCGGGCCGTGATCGCCGCCTGCTCGGCGCTCTGCATCCTGGCGGCGCCTTTTTTTTCGAAAAAATGGGGGTCCCTGAACCCTAAACCCCAAACCTAGACAATGCTCCCACCCCCACTCCACCCCCCCCCCCCCCCCCCCCCCCCCCCCCCAAAAAGAAAAAAAAAAAACAGAAATAGAAATAAAAAGAATACCACGAATAAGAATCAGAAAGTTGAATAAAGTAGGCACCTTGGGGGTTTACAGATTCTTGGCTTTCAGGAGGCCTCGACCCTTTCAGGTGCGATCCCAGGGGCTTGTTTGGGTTCGCGAAGCAGGCAGCTCTGCGATGGCAGCCGGGCATGGGGCAGCCATTAGTCTAGGGTTTAGGGTTTAGGGTTTAGGGTTTAGGGTTTAGGGTTTAGGGTTGGGGGTTTAGGGCTTAGGGTTCAGGGTTTAGGTTGGGATGTTCCCCCTTTTACTAGCAGTCCTGAATACGGATTATACTCGGGGGTACTATAATCCCTATTACGGACTGTTAGTATCACTTTGTGACCTCACACACTCAGGATTTGCATCGTCGCAACCGCACGGTTCAAGCTCGCCCGACACTGAACGCATGCCTTGCATACATGTTGTGTCGACACGCCGAACTTTCCGATGGACAGGGGGAACATCCCCACCTAAACCCTGAACCCTAAGCCCTAAACCCCCAACCCTAAACCCCTAAACCCTAAACCCTAAACCCTAAACCCTAAACCCTAAACCCTAAACCCTAACCCCGTTAGGGCTTTAGCACCGGAAGCTTCAGGTATTCCGAGTCTGCCCGCGTCGGAGCTCGGGGAGGCAGTGGAGGCTTGGCAGGGCTTTTAGGGTTTAGGGTTTAGGGTTTAGGGTTCAGAGGTTTAGGGTTTAGGGTTTAGGGTTTAGGGTTTAGGGTTTAGGGTTTAGGGTTTAGGGTAGATCATGTACTGCATGAAGAATCTTTAAACTATGATTTGTTGCTTCGTACCATCCGAGCCTGTCGGTATCACGGTCAGGAGACATACCCCTGATTTGCTCCAGAGACCCTAAACCCGACACTCATAGATACATGAATACCTAGAAAATGTACACACCAATTCATTCATGTATTCATTTTCAAAAGTAATCAGTTCTTTCTTGTTTTTATTCTTGGTCATTTTCCTTCCATACTAGTTTACGAAACCGCAACTTTGCTCTAGGCGACGTTCGCTTGGCTCGGGCGTGTTCGCATCAATGCAGTGGCCGTGACAACCTTAGCGGCCACGCGGCAGCGTTTCAGGAATTTCTGGCTGTGAGTTCTGGGTTTGGCTCAGGGTGCCCCTAAAACCTTAAACCCGAAACCCTACAACCCTAGACCTAAACCCTATAACCCTACAACTACCAGTCCTTAATGGGGATTGTATACTAGGGGTACTATAATTCCTATGATCAGGGCTGTTAGATTAAGGGGCAACATCCCAAACCTAAACCCTAAACCCTAAACCCGAAACCCTAAACCCTAAACCCTAAACTCCTCTGTCGACCCCTGATGCCTTAAACTCTCAGGAGAGCGAGTCCGGTGAGCTCAAGAGCACCAAGCTTGCCCTCGCTCTGCAACCTGGCCTAGGGTTTAGGGTTAAGGGTTTAAGGGCTTAGGGTTTAGGGTTAGGGTTTAGGGTTTAGGGTTTGGGGTTTAGGGTTTAGGGTTTGGGGTTTAGGGTTTGTGGTTTAGAGTTTAGGGCTTAGGGTTTAGGGTTGGGTCTTGGTAAAGGTTTTTCTAGCTAGCCCTTGGGCCAGCTCTTGAAGTTACCCTTTATCGGGTTTAGGAGGATCATATCTAGGGGGTTTTGTGTTTTTTTGCAGCTTCAGCCAGCAGCAGTCGCCCAACAAATCCAAGAAAGTCGGCTCACGCGCCCGCGGCCTCAGGTACCCGAACCTTGCGAGGAGCGTGCCGGAGACTTACAGCCAGATGTGTTTGCTTCCCATTCCGGTTTAGGGTTCAGGGTCGTTTAGGGTTTAGGGTCCACCCTAAACCCTAAACCCTAAACCCTAAACCCTAAACCCTAGGGTCCCATCTTCGCACCACGGTGTAAACACTCTAAACCCGAGAAGCCTCCTTCAGTCCCAGGAACCACTCCTGCGCGCCGAACGCGATGCTGCGCTTTGACAAGGCCAGGATGGAGCCCGTAGGCCCAAAGTCCCTTAGGTGCTGAGTAGGTAACCCAAATCAAGGGTATGAGGGTTTAGGGTTAGGGTTTAGGGTAAAACCCTGTAAGCCCTCAACCCTCCTGAGCTGGATTTGACAACCCAGATCATAACCCTGCTTCTCCTTGGAACACTCAGTCAGTAAGAAGCGCTTCTTCGGCTTCGGCTTCATTTCCAGGATCCCGCTGCAAAGTTTGCACCGTTGCGCTGACCAGCTTGGCACGTTGCTGCAGGATACAAGTGCTGTTGAAGTTGTCATCTCTTCGCCGACCGGAGCCTGGGCACTCAGAACCATGCAAGGCAGCAGCCAGCTTTCAGAGTATCCTTTGAAGAGTGCAAGCTGTCGTGCTGAGCTAGATAGGACCTTGGGGTGTTTGCACTTTCCTCATTGGTTGTTTGAGTAGCTTGTGTAGGGACGTTTTTCTTCTCAATTGTGTCCAGAGGCAACCTCCCTAAACCCTAAACCCAGTTCTTGAACGAATCCTACGCGCCCCCAGGTAAGAGCTGGGGAGGAGGTGACCATCTCCTACGGCGCGGGGCCCGTCGCTCCCGGCTCCTCTCTCCCGCTGCCGGTCTTTCCCTCGGCCTCACTCCCGTCTCTTGGGTTTAGGGTTTAGGGTTTAGGGTTTAGGGTTTAGGGCTCTCTTCAGTTTATGTTTATGTCTCTGCGCAGACAATTGAGCCGAGAACAAGCTGCTCTACAAGCGCAAAGCTTCACAATACCCAGCAGCTGTTTTGCATCCTCGGGACTCCACAAGACCCTTGACCCCGCAAACCCTATGAGCCTTCCGCGCTTAGTCTCATCTTTATCGATATGATCACCACCTTGATGAAGTCATGTTTCTGTCTCAAGATCATCCTTGTTCAGTCTAATCTCATTTTTATTCTTGCTCTTGCTCTTAGTCCTCCTCTTCCTAGACCATAACCCTAAACCCCTTCCTCCTGTGCATATTGGAGAAGCACCTGAGGCCCCACAGGCGCTTCGCACCGGCGCTCGGAACGGCAGCAGAAGCTGCAAAGCCAGTGCCCTTGGGAGCATCGGTTTAGGGTTTAGGGTTTAGGGTTTCAGGTTCAGGGTTTAAGGGGTTTAGGGGGCTTCTTACAGTTTAGGTGTTAGGGTTCAGCAGGGTTTAGGGTTCAGCAGGGTTTAGAGTTCAGGAGGGTTTCGGGTTCAGGATTTGGGGTTTAGGTGTTAGGGTTCAGTACTTGGAGGGTCGGAGGACTTAGTAAGTAGTTATCGAGTTATAAGTAGGATAACTCCAATTAGGGTCCCCTTTAGGGTACTTATAAGTCGACTTACTATCTGCTTACTAAGTCCCCCGACCCTCCAAGTAGGGTGTAGGGTTCAGGGTTTAGGTGGTAAGGTTCAGGGTTTAGGTTCTGACTGCAGGATTCAGGTTGGAGGGTTTAAGTTTAGTCCAGTGGTCTGGAAAGGGGGCGGTTTGCCGTTCGATTGGGCCGTCGCGCTTTGAATGAGGGCCCATGAGCTGGCGCTGGGACGTGGTGCCCAGGAGGGGTTCACATGGATGTTTCAGGATGTTTAGGGTTTGGGGTGTCGGATTTCACGTTACGGTTGCTAGGCCGTCAGGGTACTGCGTTTCGGAGCTGCCGCCGCCAGGTACGGCTTCGACTGTCTCTGCGCTGTGTGCACAGCGTCTGCCGGGGCCGAAGATGAGACCCGTGCGACGCCACGTGGGGTTCAGCTAACATCTATAGGTTTGTGCCACCCTCATGCGCTGTGGTAGGCTTGTTTTGCGCCACCCTCAGACGTGGCGGTTAGGGTCTGTTCTGAGTTTTGTTGGATGAGCCTTGTGCTAGCTTCCTAAGGCCGTTTGGCTCCGAGCCTGTTGAAGCAAGATGTGTGTCGACTGTACAATTCTATCGGAGTTCCATGGTCAGTATTTGGACCCAGGAACAAGAGGACTTCCAGTGGAAAGAGAGGGCGAAGAAACTCGACCTTCGTGCCCAGGCGCCGCTGTCTTTCACGTTCGTCAAGCCGTATAGGGCACCTTTCCCCCGGCAACCGCATTGCCCGAGCGAATTGGCAACCTACTTTCATGTTCGACGTTGGTTTGCCGAGCGTGCACGCCGTAAACCCGAAACCCTTAACCCTCCCTACACCCTAAACCCACAGCTTGCCCTGCCCCTGTCCAGGAGGCTGCCGGAAGGGGGGCGTGGGTGGAAGCTGCCAGAAACCCGGCACAGCTTCTCCGATCGGTCCTAATCCCACACCCCGACCTTCAAGCTCGTCACTAAACCTCTAAGCTGCAAGCCCTAGGCCACCGAACTCAAAACCCGCTATACTGTCCCGAAGACCCGAAGTCCCTACGCCCCACTCTAAACCGTAAAGCGGCTATGCCCCGCCAAAGTATATACTTGCCCAATGTCATCCCTCTCAAACCCCTGAATGATCACTACGGCCCGCTCAGAACAATGAGGCCTCTGAAGCCTAAAGGCCGAAACTCCCCAAAAAACCTACACGGAAAAAATGGCCCAGCATCTCACTACAACCTACCCAGAATGCCCTGAAACCTTGAATCCCCGCACTCCATAAACCCTAAACTCTAAACCCTACGAACCCGCTAGCGCTAGACCTTTTTGTTTCCTGCATCGGTGACCCCAAATCCCTAAACCCCAATCCCTAAACCCTAAACCCTAAACCCTACACCCTAAACCCTAAACCCTAAACCCTAAACCCTAAACCCTAAACCCTAAACCCTAAACCCTAAACCCTAAACCCTAAACCCTAAACCTTAGCATAGAGGGGGGGGGCATCCCAAAGTAAAGTAGCTTCAATGCTGGCCCAGGCCACCGCGTCCGCGGCCTCCTTGGCCTTGCTGCGCTGGGGGGCTTGGAGGGGTGTAGGGGTTCGGGGCTTAGTGGTTTAGTGGTTTATTGGTTTAGTGGTTTAGCGGTTTAGTGGTTTAGTGGTTTAGTGGTTTAGTGGTTTAGTGGTTTAGTGGTTTAGTGGTTTAGTGGTTTAGTGGTTTAGTGGTTTAGTGGTTTAGGGTTTAGGGTTTAGGGGGCTTGGGGGCTTGGGGTTCAGAATTTAAAGTCGAAGGTCTTGGGTTTAGGGAACTCTCCAGCAGTCTGCAATGGCAAGGCTGCTGAAGAGGACTAGACCCTAACCCTAAACCCTAAACCCTAAACCCTAAACCCTAAACCCTAAACCCTAAACCCTAAACCCTAAACCCTAAACCCTAAACCCTAAACCCTAAACCTGTGGAAGCAGAAGGGCTCAAGGAGCCAGCAATGATGGAGCCGGACGAAATCAGTCTTTGCGCGGAATCCGTTAAATTCCACTTAGGGTTTAGGGTTTAGTGTTTAGGGATTAGGGTTTACACATTTGGGCGTCCCCCGGACTTCTTGTTCAGCGACGTCCTGTGTGGGGCTGTGCTGGGCATAATTGGATGAGTCAGACGGTCTCTACTGGCCACTCACGAGGCTTCACAGAGAACCCGTTCCAAAGTGAGGATTCCTCCTGACCTGGGCAGGCCATTTTTTTTCTCTCACTCTTCGGGTCAGGACACAGGCGCTGTCTCTAGAAGAGGTGGATCGCAACATGCTCCTGAGAGCCTCCAAGCATTGTCGGATCAAGGACCTGATATCACCCTTCAGGATCCCCACCAGAATCCCAACCTACCCTGTCAAGCTTGTGGCATCCCTCAAACCGTACATCCACAGCCCGAACAAGCATATTAAACCCCCCTCAACCCCTCGATCCCTCCAAGCCTCAAACCCCCTCCAAGCCTAACGTTTGCATCCAGTCCTCCGCTGTCGAGGTCAAGGCTATGCTGCTGGAGATGTGGAGGTCGCCAGAGAGGAGCCGGGATCCCCAGGCCTTGCTTTAGGTGGGTTTCGGGGCTTAGGGTTCACAAGGCGGCACTGTTTTTGTTTTATTCCCCACATCTTTGTGTGGGGTTCTTACTTTTGGGGCTGTCCCGCCTCTCCTTCTCCTCCTCCTCCTCCTCTTCCTCCTCCTCCCCGTCCTCCTCTTCCTGTTCCTCATGTCGCATGTATCACATCACGATCACGCACATCACGCATCACATCACGCACATGACGCGGTGTCACGCATCAAATCACATCACGCACATGACGTACCATCACGCACATGACGTCACATCACGATCGCGCACATCACGCATACGCACATGACGTACCATCACGCACATGACGCCACATCGCGATCACGCACATCACGCATCACATCACGGAAACGCTGGCAGGCGCGACACAGGTGTCGTTTCGGCTGGCAGGCGCGGCACTTAGAGGCCCTGGACCCTTGTACCCTTGTCCCGCGCGCGCTCGGGGCGTGCGAAACGTTGGCAGGCGCGACGCAAGTGTCGTTTGTGCTGGCAGGCGCGGTACTTAGAGGCCCTGGACCCTTGCCGAGCGCGCGCTCGGGGCGCGCGAAACGCTGAGGCACGACACACGCGTCGTTTGTGCTGGCAGGCGCGGCACTTGGAGGCCCTGGACCCTTGCCGAGCGCGCGCTCGGGGCGCGCGAAACGCTGGCAGGCGCGACACAGGCGTCGTTTCTGCTGGCAGGCGCGGTACTCAGGGGCCCTGGACCGTTGCCGCGCGCGCGCTCGGGGCGCGGGAAACGCTGGCAGGCGCGACACAGGTGTCGTTTGTGCTGGCAGGCGCGGTACTTAGGGGCCCTGGACTTTTGCCGCGCGCGCGCTCGGGGCGCGGGAAACGCTGGCAGGCGCGACGCAGGCGTCGTTTCTGCTGACAGGCGCGGTACTTAGGGGCCCTGGACTCTTGCCGCGCGCGCGCTCGGGGCGCGGGAAACGCTGGCAGGCGCGACACAGGCGTCGTTTCTGCTGGCAGGCGCGGTACTCAGGGGCCCTGGACCCTTGCCGCGCGCGCGCTCGGGGCGCGGGAAACGCTGGCAGGCGCGACACAGGCGTCGTTTCGGCTGGCAGGCGCGGTACTTAGGGGCCCTGGACCCTTGCCGCGCGCGCGCTCGGGGCGCGGGAAACGCTGGCAGGCGCGACACAGGCGTCGTTTCGGCTGGCAGGCGCGGCACTTAGGGGCCCTGGACCCTTGCCGCGCGCGCGCTCGGGGCGCGGGAAACGCTGGCAGGCGCGACACAGGCGTCGTTTCGGCTGGCAGGCGCGGTACTTAGGGGCCCCGGGCCGTTGCCGCGCGCGCGCTCTGCACCGACCCTCCAAGTAGTACGCCGGGGACATCCGGAGCTTCCGTGGCTGGAAAGTCGACTTTTTTAGTACAAACGTAGTACGCCGCGGACACGCGGAGCTTCCGTGGCTGGAAAGTCGACTTTTTGTAGTACAGACGTAGTACGCCGCGGACGCCCTGGGCGTCTGAAGACACCGCACATAGCATGGTAACGGACATCTGGGCGCCTGAAAAACACCGCAAATAGCATGGTAGCGGACATCTGGGCGCATGAAAACACCGCAAATAGCATGGTAACGGACATCTGGGCGCATGAAAACACCGCAAACAAATATCATGGTAACGGACATCTGGGCGCTTGAAAACACCGCAAATATCATGGTAACGGACATCTGGGCGCTTGAAAACACCGCAAATAGCATGGTAACAGACATCTGGGCGCTTGAAAACACCGCAAATAGCATGGTAACAGACATCTGGGCGCTTGAAAACACCGCAAATAGCACGGTGACGGACGTCTGGGCGCTCGAAAACACCGCAAGTAGCATGGTAACGGACATCTGGGCGCTTGAAAACACCGCAAATAGCATGGTAACGGACATCTGGGCGCTTGAAAAACACCGCAAATAGCATGGTAACGGACATCTGGGCGCCTGAAAACACTCTGACGGACGTCTGGGCGCTCGAAAACACCGCAAGTAGCATGGTAACGGACATCTGGGTGCTTGAAAACACCGCAAATAGCATGGTAACGGACATCTGGGCGCTTGAAAAACACCGCAAATAGCATGGTAACGGACATCTGGGCGCTTGAAAACACTCTTTCTGAATGGAAAACTTTGCATGTGGGGTGATCCGGTCCTTTAATTTGTTTCGAAGGCCGCCGTTGCGCTTAGGGTTAGTAACGGCAGTGTTTAGGGTTCATTTTGCTTAAGCTTGGGGTGCAAGGCTTGGGGACAGGGTAAAAATGGGAGAATTGGGAAGTGGGAATACCCCTGAGAGCCTTTTTTTTGCCAACCCTCAGCGCGCCTTGAACGATGAAAGCAACCTAGAAACCCTACGCCCGAACCCCAGGGCTATTATACCCAATAAACCCCTTAGAAAGGCTCTTTTATGGGGTTGGTTACGGGGATTATAGGGCCTACTAGCCCATCCGGGTAGGACCCCAGGCCTGAAAGTCAAGTCGAGGTGCAAGCTGGCGGGCATATCTCTCCGTGCTGGCAAGCCCGCGTGGGCCTTTGACATGTGTCCAGGGGGCGTGTGAAGGCTGTTGAAGGCTGGAGAGTTTGAGTCCTCAACCGCCTTGCTCAGGGTTGATTTGATCACAAGGATTTCAGGGTTGATTCGAGGTGCTGAGGTTTTTTTTGGCTGGTGGTGGGATTAAAGAGCGCCCAGCTCACAAAGCTGCCAGACCCAGGACGCTGCCAGAGATTTGTGGTCCTCAGCAGCTGAAGTGCCGGGCCCCAAGGCCCAACTAGCAGCCCCATGGGCTTTTGGGTGTGGAAGGAGGATTTTTATGGATTTATCCGAGGGCTTACATAGGCTTCCAGTTTTGGGATATGGGCTGTGCTGATTAGGGTTCGGTAGCCGCCCCCTAGGAAGAACCTGGGCAGCTAGGCTCCACCAAGACAACTTTGTGGAGCCGAAGTGGCTGCAGAAATATCCCGCCAGTAGACCATCCCCTAGGCCCTAAACCCTAGACCCGCCCAACTTTGGGCAGCCCTAAACCCTGAAGCCTAAAGCCCTACATCCCCTATGTCGCATGAGGTTGAAGCCCCTGGCCTGCGCCACAGATCCAGATCTCGTGGAGGCAGAGGCGGCGATGCTGTCGGAGACTCTCTCTCCGGAGGTTTGGGGTTTAGGGTTTAGGGTTTTAGGGCTTTAGGGTTTAGGGTTTTAGGATTTAGGGTTTAGGGTTCGGTTTTGGGTTTATGGGTTTGGGTACGAAGTCCCTTAGCAACATGCTCAGCCTGACCTTGAGAACTCCAAAACGTACTCTTCGACAGGTTGTCATTCACCCCCCCGCCCTTCCTGCAACATTCTCAGTTGCTCTACCAAAGAAAGTCTCTGGGCTCCAAGAGACAAACCATGTTAAAACAAAACCCTCGTTAGGTAGCTACCCCTAGCCCAAACCTCAACCCAAAACATGACAGGACTAAATGTTCCAAGCCCTAAACCCCTAGACCCTAAATAGCAGGATTCCCTTTCATAAAGGATCCGAATAAGGTACCCCCTAGTATCGTAAACCCCCACATGAAGGCTCTCGTCAACCCCTACATACTGCCTTTCAGGAGATGCTGCGGCGGCTCCCCAAAAAGCCAGAGCCCACTCGGCCGGCGGAGCAGGCGGAACAGGCGGGGTATGGGGGGGGGGGGGGGCATTCGGGCTCAGTTTAGGGGTGTTTAGGGTGTAGGAGTTTAAGGCTAGGGGCTTCAGGGTTTTTAGGGCTTTCAGATGTTAGGGTTTTGGGGCTGTTTGGGGTTTGAGGGAGGTATGAGCGTTAGGGTTTAGGGTTAAGCTAGAGTGTGGCAGGCCTGGCCGTCCTGCACATACAGATTTTGGAGCAGTGCTCGAACTTTGGAGCCCTGGTCATGAATATTTGTGGCATGGTTGAAAGGTATCCTTGCTTGCAAGTTCATTGGGTGGCTGTAAGAAGTAAACGGCTACAACCAATTTGTGCTACGGTTGCCCTTCCCGTATCCCCACTCATGGAAACCTCCAAGTACTTTGAACATGCAGACACTTTGCAGAGCTCATACACAGCGTTGCGAGGGTTTGGAGCTGTTTTTTTGAAGAAGTGTTGGGGGGGCGCCCGGCTCACGCAAGACACTTCTACTGATTCTAGCCTAGTGCCACCTTGCCCGCAGCCCTCCCCCCCCCCCCCCCCCCCCCCCCCCCCCCCTCCTGGCCCTCCTTGCCCTTTGGTCTCAAGACAGGATTCGGGCTTGCGCTTTAGGATCAGCAGTTCGTACTTAGGCGCCTGAAAGTGCACATCCATGAAGAGACCTTTTGGGTAGAACACGGGTGGACAGAAATTGAAAAGTCCTTATTATCAGAGGATTCCCTATCAGGGATCCTAGGTCTAGAGGCCGAACATAGAGAACCAATGTATGCCCACCACCTTGCCAGGCCCCGCCGCCGCCGCCCAAAACCTCACCGGCCACGAAAGGCGCCCTTCCTGCAACCACAAGTCCTGTCACCCTAAGCCCCATAAATCCTACAAGCCCGATCAGGTCAACCCTAAGAATGGCATGTACTAGCCTCCCTCCGAGACAAGACAAGGCTACCTTGCAGAGGGAATTGGGGTTGTTCCGACAGTTAAGCGATAGACGCGGAAGCCGCAAAATCAAAAACCCTGACCACTAGACCCCGAACCCCTGGACTGCAGATCCGCGCCACGCATGGTTTCTTTTCCTATGGTTTCCTTCCCCCAACATACCTTTCTTGTTTTTAGTTGTTTTTTGGGGTTTGGTGCTTCTCTGGGAACATGGGCTCCTCGTGGCCTGTGATCGCCTTAGCATTTCTGTTTCATTTTTGCTTATCTAGAGCTCAATGGGGGGATGTGTATAAGTTGCATGTTGATACATCGCTAAAGAGCATAGTGGCTTGTTCCAGGCCTTTTAAGAAGTGTATTTCGAAGCCCAGTGGTGCCGTGGTACACCTTTTACGCTCAAATTTGGCGCTGGATGCCTTTCAGAAGGCACGACTGCAAAAGGAAGACGGATACCCTCAGCGAAACATTCGATTTTTGTTCAATGTGTTGACTGGTCACAACAGCAGTATGATGGATAATACAGATTGGCGTGTGTGTCTGTGTGTGTGTGTACGATCCATATTGTAAATTTTGAGCGACTATCTCAGTTTTAGTTGTTTTATTCAGGGTATCTGAACAAGCAAATAAATGCACCATAAAGTCACGAATATGGTCAAGGCCAGCAAGCGAGATGGCCAGGCTTCACTGCTGCCGGGACCAGGAGCGACGTTGCAGCAGCGTTGCATCGTGCGGGGGCGCAGTGGCCGTGGTTCAGTGCTTTGGGGCTTTCGGCTTGGTAGCCCAGTGGTACCCTTGACCTTTTTTTGTGTATGGTTTCCCTTATCGAATAACCATCCGCGAAAAAAGGGTGCCCTTATCATAGCATGGTTACTGGGCTACCATGTTGGGTTACAGGGATACAAGGAGTTGGGCTTTGCTCGTGTCGCACATGAGCGACATACATTACAGCGGGTATGTATCAGCGCCCGGCTTGCCATAGATGTGCTTGTTGCTGTCTAGATCATCTGTTGTCTCGATTTGGTTTCCACTTTACAGAGGGTTTGTATCAGGATGTGCTTTACCAAGGATGAAAAGTATTATTCGGGGTGGATGCCCTGGAGCAACCAACAAAAGGCCGTTAAACGGACGAATTCAAGTTTCGTCGGATGCACGCCTTGTTGTGCCAATGGCGGCTTTAAAACCACTCCGGCTTTGCCCCTGAAGCCTTGAACCCTAAACCCGAAACCCCAAACCCTAAACCCTAAACCCTGTAACGCAAAGGCCTCAAGCACGCCATTGACACGGCGAATGTGAGCAAAGATCGAGCCGGGGACCGAGAGCTGTTGCCAGACTTCTGCGAACTTTTCAAGAGTTTAGGGTTTATAGAGTTTAGGGTTCAGGGTTTTTAGGGTTTTTGGGGTTTAGGGTTTATAGGTTTATACGGTTCCTAGGGTTCATAGGGTGTATAGGGTTTGCAGGGTCTAGAGGGTTTATAGGGCTTATAGGGTTTATAGGGTTTATAGGGTTCATAACTTTTTTTTTTATAAGGTTTGCTTCAGCCACAGTTGAGATGGAATGTCATGCTGTGTTTATTCTGACGCCCTAAACCCTAAACCCTAAACCCTAAGGCATCTCAGGTATCTTCGGATGCAACGACCGTGACGGACAGCTTTTCCGGCGCAATCTTTGGGCCAGGGCCTCGGTGCATCCCCCAGCCTAAACCCTAAACCCTAAACCTCCTCTGAGGGGCACTATGGCATGGGGAAGATCGGGTTTCCAGTTCGCTGCCCCCCTCCTGACCTGCATACTTTAGGGTTTAGGGCTTAGGGCTTAGGGCTTTAGGGTTGAGGGCTTTAGAGTTGAGGGTTTAGGGTTTAGGGGCCTCCACCTCGTGACATGCCCCACGCAGATTCTCGGCTTTGGTCTGAAGCCTCAACCCTAGATCTAAAACCTTTTCGTAGTACTCCAGCCCCTGAAGCTTTGAAGCTTAAGCCCTAAACCGTCTAAACCTCTAAAATCATACACCCCCAAAAGCCTAAACTCCAAGCTCACCCCAGAACCCGAAGCAGCCCTAAACAGGTTGGAGAGCTTGAGCCTGTCTCCGGCCGAGAAGGCCCGGGTCCTTTCCGCGATGCAAGGTGCCAACCTCAGAGGTGATCTAAGGTCTATAATATGGTTTAAGGTGCTTTAGTGCTTTTGGTTGTTAGTTTGTTGAACGTTTTTTTCTGTAGAAATTTCATGGCCGTAGATGCTGCAGAGATTCAGCTTCCTGGCAGGAGTTGGGGGGGCTTCGGTTCAACAGGTCTAAGCCCGAAGCCCCAAACCCTAAACCCTAAACCCTAAACCCTAAACCCTAAACCCTAAACCCTAAATTCCAGATCCCAAGCCCGAAACTCCACAATTTCGTGCCTCCAGGTTCGTGATGCGCCCGGAAGGTCTTCTGGCAAGAGCACGGCGCAGGAGGAGTGGCTAGGGTTTAGGTCGAGCTTTGGCGGTTGCGAGGTTCGGTTTGTAGGCTTGTAGGGTTGAATTCAGGCTTGAGGTTTAGGATTGAGGAGGACAGGTGACTTCGTATGGATTCCTTAGCCCTAAACCCTAAACCCCACGCCCCAACCCTAACCCTAAACGCAGCTTCCGAGTTCCTTCTGTCGAAGTCTGTCGAACAGCATGGTCAGCTTCAAACCTTGAGAACCCCGAAATCCCAAGCCCCAGAACACGAGATTTGGCAAATAATGTAGACCTTTTCTGGGTAGGATTGGGCGAGGGATCTCGCTTTCTCTCTCCCTCTCTCTTTCTCTCGGTCACTCTCTCACTCTCTCACTGTCTCGCTCTCTCTCTGTCTCTCTCTCTCTCTGTCTCTCTCTCGCTCTCCCTCTGTCTCTCTCTCTCTCTCTGTCTCGCTCTCTCTCTTTCTCTCTCTCTCTCTCTTTTTTTTTTTTTTTTTTCTCTCTCTCTCTCTCTCTCTCTCCCTGTATGCATACTGAAATATGTACATATATATATATATATTTATGTGTAATCAATGTGAGTATATCTGAAAATGCATTTTCTGTCCAATTGCTTATGGGATCTTGCGGGCGCCAAGACGAGCCCCTCAGTCTCGCCAGGAGAATCGAGTCGGGTGGCCGGCGAGGCTGTGTCAGGTGGGGACCCAGGGGTTTAGGGGATGTAAATAAGGGGATTCTCAAGGCTCCGGGGTTTAGGGTTTAGGGCTTAGAGTTTAGGGTTTAGGGTGTAGGGTTTAGGGGTATAAACCCTCAACCCGAACTACCAGGTTCCCTCAAAAGGGTTCAGCGGCTTCCGGGTGCGAAGATGTAGGCTCAGGCTGAGCCCAGTGGGTCGTTAGAAGCCCCTGGCGCCTCTGGCGTGCTGAGTGTCTTAAGCTCTGGTTGCCCTTTCTGCCCTGCACCCTTAGACTCCAAGCCCAATAGTTTCCAAGTCCCAAGCAGGTTGCAGAGTTGCAAGAAGCATCCGACGCCTTGAAGCCTCGCAGCGTTTGCATCTCGAATCCCTTGGGTGCGGCCTTCCCCTTCAGGGTTGGGAAAGTCTTGGAGTTTAGAACGCTCAGACTGCTGAGATTCAGCGCCGGAATTTCGGGCGGAGATTCAAGCCGCTGTTCAGCTCCCCAAATCTAGATGATCCCCTTTTTGGACCCCTACAGTACGACCGCTTTGGATGTTCATAGGGAAGGCAGTTAAGGGGTTTGGAGAAGTACCCTGATCCCCTGCCTCCTAGAAGGCGCATCTCTCAGCTTCTTGGCCACCATGCGGGAGAAGGAGATCATGGCGGCGACTCCGTAAGGGTACGTAACCCAGAGGGTCTATGTTCTACATTATGAGGCGGCCCCTCTTATTTAGGGCACCCAGAAAGGGGCCCTAATTTAGTTCACTCGCCATATAGATAGAGGTTTCCGAAAATACGGGCAACATTTTGAAACTACTCGAGTTCCTCTACTATGGGTTCTAGAATTTCTTCTGGGCCTGTTTTTGGGGGCCCCCTCTTCTTCCCGCACGTAGTACTTCACAACTATTCCCCCAGCTCCCCAGCCCTGTGTAGTACGAGTATGGTTCTGGCTCACTGGGGCCTTCATCACATGGGTTTTGTGCTGTGCGAGGGTGTGAGGCGCTGACGGCTTGTGTGTGGCGTTATACAATGCCGAAGGGTCCATGTACCTGAAAATAGTATACTTGGCCCCGAAGTCCCTACAGAGGAACTACTTTAAGGCCCAAGTATTCCCTACTTAGGTACATGGATGCTTAGAGAATGAGAAGTTAGGAGCTCATCAGTCCTTGCTGTGTTGCCGAGATTGGACGGACGTCGCGTGCCGCACCTGTGCGGCGGCCGAATGTTCGCCAGATGAAAATGCCCTAAGGGTCCATGTAACATACCTTATTCTTAATTGTATACCTGGGCCCCAAAGTCCCTAAATGGGAGGTACCTTTCAGGCCCAAGCATTCCCTAAAGGGCAAGAGCCGAGGCACTGAGGCGCTTCACTTTTTTTTGCGCCATGAAAGCAAATCAAATCATGAGCTGCTCCGTGCTGTTTGCTCAAGCGCTTGCCAGGCCGCAGCTACCTTTAGAACTTCACGTGAAATGAAGCGCCCCTTTTTTTTTGTAAGGTCTCTGCAGGTGTGCAGGTTGCAGTAGAAAGGCTAGACGGCTAGCCAGAGAGAGGGGCTGTACCCCATCCTAACCCATATTTGGCCCACTGTTCTTAGCTGCTACAACCGCCATGACGAACTACTCCAAATGGGATAAGTTCGCTGCAGGTCCGATCGTTTGCGCCCTAATAGAAAAGCTGATCGCACTGTGAAGTTAACGGTTATGGTATGTTCAGACTCATGGACTTGTTTTTGTTTTATCTGTGGTTTTTTGCGATCTACAGAAGTCTCCAGATCTCAAAGCCTGTTCAAGTCGGTGAACGGCCGTTCAGTGTTAGGGTGCCGAGAATAATCGTAGAACCGTAGCTATCCCTTGTGGCCACCCTCCGAAACCCAAGTGATGCGCAGATTTGGCTTCCGACACAGAAGAGGAGGAAGAGAGAGAGCTGGGGGACTACACGTCTAAAACAGGTGCGGAGCCTCAGACCCGTCGCAGGTTGGACGAGGCATCTGCTAAAGGCCCCTATGACCCTAATCCGTTCCAACTTACCTTAGACGCACCCTCAATTATCAAAACGCTTTCCAAAAAATCCTGCCGAAACCGACCCCGCCATTTAAACCCTATTCCGAATTCGGGGGGGGTTCAGGGCCTCTATAAGTCAAACTCCCCGCCCCGCAAACAATATCGGGGCCTTACTAATAAAAGTTGGGCATTGGGGCTTGTGATCGTAGAATCATATAGGGCCCATAAGGGAACGCTCTTAGTAGTTATTCCGACCCCCATGCCGGTGCGTCATCTAAGCCTGCTACATCCACGTGCCTCCCGGGGACTTCACCAAGAAGGACGTGCAGTGGGGGCGTCTGGGTCACAGCTCTTTCACTTCAGGTCCTTCTGTCTAAAGACCTGCAAGGCACGGCCCCCGTAAACCCACCCTAAACCCTAAACCCTAAACCGCCGCAGGAGCAGCTCTGTAAGCTCTTGCAGGAGGACCCCGACTTCGAGGAGGGGTTCTAGGGGCTCTGGGCTTGTGGCTGTCGTTTTTTTTTTTTTTTTGTTTCGGCTCCAGGGTTGCGGGGTGGGGGTTGTTTCTGGGGAGGTTAGCTCGTGTAC
This sequence comes from Symbiodinium natans, assembly GCA_905221605.1. NCBI lineage: Eukaryota > Dinophyceae > Suessiales > Symbiodiniaceae > Symbiodinium > Symbiodinium natans. Next base: position 995,337 of record CAJNDS010002424.1, read on the forward strand.
TTGGGGACTTGGGGCCTTTCCGGTCTTTGGATTATTCCCCTCTGTCTGGCTGGCTGTCTGTCTGTGTGTGTGTGTGTGTGTGTGTGTCGTGGGCTTTTCTTTATTCTGCTATAGCGCTTGTACGGCTTTAGAATTTTCGTCTTCAGTATTACAGACCTAGTCAATGTCGTTGGGAAGTTGGGGATTTAGATTTTAGATCTTCAGTTCAGGGCTTAGGGTGTTGCGAATTCAAAAGAAGGACCTAAGCTGGGCTGGGTTGGCGAAAGTGGGAATTGTTCAGGGGTTTAGGGTTTAGGGCTTGGGCTTCAGGGAGTAGGGCCCCTAAACCCTATAAACCCTAAACGGACGTCCAGCCACATAAACTCAGGTGTGGCCTGCAGTTTGGGGTTTAGGGCTTGTTTTATGGGGTTAAGGGTGTTTATGGTTGCGGGTTTAGGGTTGGGATCTTCCCCCTTATACTAACAGTCTTTCATACTAGGGGGTTCTAAAATCCCCATTAAGGACTGTTAGTATAAGGGGGAACATCCCAAGTTTAGGGTTTCGGCTTCTGGGGTTTATGGGGTTTAGAGCTTCGGACCCGCAAGCCACTGGCCAAGCAGGCGCCAACCTCGACAGCGGTGGGGGGCCCAGGGTGAGAATGCCTCGTCGCGGCTGCGACGGCGCCCTGAATTCAAGACCCAGATGAGTTCCCATGCCGACCCTATTCCCAGCCCCACACCCTACTTTCCCAACCCCTGAACCCACAAGCCAAACCCCAAACCCGAAACCCCATACTACAAACCCCATTATGAACACCCTAAGCCTCCGAAGCCCCTAAACCCCAAACCCCAATCCAAACCCTAAACCCTAAACCCTAAGCCCAAAACCCAAAACCCTAAACCCTAAACCCAACACCCTACTACAGAAAAAGGCCGGGCTCCCTGCCGAAGGGGCGATTGAGCCTGGCGCCAGCCCCTCGGGAAAGTGGCAGCTGTTTGGTTCCAGGGTTATAAGTAGGGTTCTAAGTTAGGGTTCTAGGGTTCTAGGAGTTTAGGGTTCTTGGGTTAGGGTCCAGGGTACAGGGTAAAGGTTCTAAGGCTTCGGTTTGGGGTTTAGGGTCTGGGGTTCTAAGGCTTCAAAGGGTTCTAGGGTTCTAAAGCTTCAAAGGGTTCTAGGGTTCCAGGGTGTCAGGGTTCTAAGGTTGAGGGTGTAGGGTTTTAGTTTCTAAGGTTTGTGTAAAGGGTTCAGAGTTTTAGGGTTCGAGGGGGAAGGGCTCGGAGTTTAGGGCTCAGTTTTTCTTTTGTGGGAGAAAGCTCGGCCACAGCAAGTTAGGGACTCAGGCAGGATTACGGGCGCGAGCGGCGTGCGGGGGCTTCGGGGCTTGGTTTCAAAGCGGGCTTTAGGGGCTGAAAAGGGTTTACAGGGTTCTTACAGGGGCCCAATGACCCCCATGCAACTCCTTTTCGGGGTGCTTTTCAAGTTTGGATCTTCTGCCCCAGACCTAAATCCTAAACCCTAAACCCTAAACCCTAAACCCTAGACCTTAAAACCCTAGACCTTAAAACCCTGCATCCTAAGCCCCGCACCATGGTCGACGGCGGTGGGTTTTGTTCGGGCACGGGTCTGGGACCGAGACTTGTTGGTCCTGGGGCAGTGGACGCCCTGCACTCTTCTTTTGGTTAGAAGCTAGGGTTGGGATGTTATGTTCCCCCTGTAAAGGACTGTTCGTATTAGGGGGGAACATCCCAAAGCTAGGGTTTTCATTTAATCTGCTTTTTGTGCTTGGCGATTTGCCACGTAGGACCATGCTTCTTCTGAACTGGACGCCCTGAACCCCAAACACTGGGTTCCATCCCAGGCCTTTAAGTCGGTATGACCTAGCTTAAGAACTCAAACCCTGAAATCCCTAAACCCCTAAACCTCAAGCCCTAAGCCCTGGACCCTAAACCGATCTTAAGCCTGAGTGCCGCAACCTGTAAACCCCAAAGGTCGAACGCGCGCTGAGCAAATACAAGTGGTCTTCTGCGACGTGGCAGGAACATTGGGTTTGGGAGGTTCACGTTCTAGGACTTACTGTAAGATGGTATCCTCCGGCACTGAAAGGATTGGGTCATGCAGAGTTTGCTTGTAACTCTAGGTGTTCACCCACAGCTTAGCAGTCGTTGCAACTGCCCCTTATGTAGAGGGTAACGATGAGCAGGGCTTCCCTGAAACCCTAGTAAATGGCGACTCTTCCTGGTATGGCCACTGTGTGCGACTGGGACGAGTCCGTTCTTGATTCATGCATGGTGCACAGCCCATCTCCCAAACCTGCAGGTGCCAAGGCTTAACAGCCATCATGATACCGTGAACTATCGAATGACCTGTCATAGAAAGAAACCTCATGGCTCACGACTTGGGAAAGGCTCCTAAGTTTCCACACTGGCCCCTCGATTCGACCTCCTGAGCCTTCGAGAGCTGCAAAGGCAGCGGCTCGTCATGCGAGTTCCGAAGCAAATCTTTGGTGAGTCAGGGGTGGAGGGTGGGGAGTACACCTGCAAACCAAAACCGCAAGAAGCCTCATCTCAAGAACCCTAAGCCCTAAGCCCTAGCTTGCCTTAGGTGACATTTGTGCACGTCGTTTGGCGAAGCCCTAGACCCTAGACCTTGGACCCTAAACCCTCAACCCTAAACCCTAAACCTTAAACCCGACAAACCCTAAACCCGAAGCCCCAGCTTGCCTCAGGTGACCTCTCAGTTCATTCCAGGCCTCGCGCTCAGAAGCCCAGCTTCACCATGCTCCGATCTTGCCAACTTAATAAAAACCGCCCCTTGGCTTGCAGCTCTTGCGGTGCTGGGTTTAGGGTTTAGGGTTTAGGGTTTAGGGTTCAGGGTTCAGGGTTCAGGGTTCAGGGTTTAGAGGGCCCAGCTGCTGAGGTTATGGCCCTGGAGGGTCCAGCGATCACTTGTGGCCAAGCCCTCAGAAATCGCGTGGCAAAAATGATCTATTTGGTCTTTTCTCGACAATCGGGGTACCTTATTTGGAATCCTACTATTTGAAGATCTATTTTCTGGGTCCCCTATTTTCGTAAACCCCCATGTTTTTTTGAATCTTACACAGAGCTTGGAGTCTCAACATGTGCCCGGGTAAAGAGTGGAGCAGCTTCGTGCAAAAAAACGAAGGCGAATCTACTTCGACGACAACTTCCTGACGACGCAGAAAGAGCCTAACCGAGCGGCAAGAGCCCTGCTAGGCGTGCCCGTGCTTTTGTGACTGGCGCACGTCTTGGTCAAGGGGAGTTTTGTCAATGTTTCCTCTGTTTTCCGGTTTCACTCCGTGTGCGTTTTGTTGCCTTCTGCTTGTTGTTGAGCAAGGGTGAAGTCTTTCATGTGCCACAACCACGCAGCTTTGCATGTCGAATCTCAGCCGCTGCATCCTCACGTTAAAGAAATATGTGATTGCGTCTTGAACTTTTAGTTGTGTTTCCGATGTTCAGGTTTTATCATGGCTTAGGGTATAACCAACCATACCAGCAATGGATGGCATGTGACTGCCTGTCAGAGGCTACCAGTCGTTGGGAAGCTTCGTCATTTCTTGCCTTGACAGGCGCTGGGGAGAGCTTGCGCAAAACTTTAGGGAATATGGTCACTGAGTTATGCCTCCTTATATATGCAGTATACCATGATAATCCCTTACGGGATTCTATGGAGTACCAACTTCCCTGGTGCACTGCTGGTAACAAGAGGCTTGCGTTCCAAGAGTCTCAGGCGTTGGGCGTGGGTCAGCTTGGTGTTTGTTGTAGTCTAATCTTAACCTTAAAGCTTGAACCCTGCATCCGACTAGCCTGTGCTGGTACGTCAGCGCTATACCCTAAACCCTAAACCCTAAACCCTAAACTCTAAACCCTAAACTTAAGCTTCAGAGAGAAGCCTACCAGGACCACTGGATCGGAGCGCCCGATTAGCCGCAAGGAGGCCCCATGCAACGGGACTTTCCAAGCTTGATTTGTTTTTAGGGTCTTCTTTCTTAAGGTCCTAGGGTCCTAGGGTCCTAGGGTCCTAGGGTCCTTGGGTTTTGGGTTTTGGGTTTTGGGTTTTGGCTTGTGGGTTGTGGGTTGTGGGTTTTGGGTTTTGGGGTACTTAGAGGTATATATGTGGTGTATTTAAAACATTTGCAACGGGCGTATTCGGGGATTTTGGGTTTGTAGTTGTTGAGCCTATCAGGAGCCTGAGTGGCGATTGTCAGGTCATATTGGTACTGAGTAGGCCACGTTCCCCTTAAGACCCGGTTTAGGTTAGGGTTTAGGGTTTGCGGTAGGGTTTAGGGTTTAGGGTTTAGGGTACCCCAAACCCTAAAGCCTCTAAGAAAACACTCAGTAAGTCTTGAAGGTGGCAGACCTCATCCTGAAGCGGCAGCAGGGTGGTGATGCTGAGAGGCTGGCGGGGCCCAAGAATGGGTTCCGGGTTTGGGTTTAGGGTTTGGGGGTTTGGCTTTGTAGGGTTCGGGTCTAGTTAGGCAGGGTTCAGGATTCAGGATTTAGGGTCAGTTAGGGTTTGGGCAGATAATTCCGTTGACAGCTCGTGCGCTTGAGATCATACCGTTTGCGGTTATCCTTTCGAGATCCAGATTGAGCCCCAACTCCATAAAACGTGCAACTCCGGTACAGCGTGAGTGCATCGTGACCCCCTAAGCCCTAAACCCAAAACCCAAAACCCTATCGATGAGAGCCATGGATCAGGATCAGCCGGGAACACGAGGAGCAAAAGGCCCGCATGGAAGCCTTCACAAAGCCTGGGCCCCACACTTCGGGGATTGGAGTAGCCTGAACTGGCTGTGGAAACTGCGTCAGCTGAGGATGGGAGGGCAGACCATTGACCTCAGTGGCTCCTGATCCTGCTGGTCTGCGCCTCCTGTGCACAGGCCTTTGCATTGCAGGCCTCGCAAGCAGTCACAGCCGCTTAGAGCCTATCAGACCTTGCAGCTCTGCACCACAGGCAGGGCTCGGCTGATAGTAGCGTTCCCAAGAGCCGGCAACACGTAAGACCTCACGAGCTACGTTGCGTTATAAGGGGTCCTGCGCGATGTTGTCCGGAGGGAACCCTTAACTTAGGGTAGGTGTAGGATTCTGCAAAAGACCGCGTGCTGCACAAAGGGGAGCAACACAGAACAGCGCGTTCATCCTGTGTATTTGCAGAGTTCTCATGAACATTAGCAACCGCCTGGGATGTCGAGGCCCCTAGCCCTAGCCACAAGCCTACATCATCCTACATCTAAACCCCGGAGAGTCTAGAACTCTGTCCTCACTGATGCTTAAGCAGGCTGCGCGGCACTTGCCCAGACATGCTGTTAACTCATTATGGCACAGCCGTGCGCTTATCGAGGACGGCGGATACTTGCATTGCTTGGTGACTTGGTGAGGGTGGGCTACGAGTTTACAAAGATCGCAAAGAACATTGCCCAGCAAGAAGCTGATGAAGAGCTTTCAAGAAGAATGCCAAAAGATTGGTGAAACCCACCGGAAAACTCAAGCATGAAGTATTCTCATGAGATCCTTCACGGTCCTCCCCTAGACTACGCGCCCCAGCCCCCTTTGTGTTCCGTTCAAGTTTCCTGTCGGTCCGATGAGTGGCTGCAAGGCCCTTGCTAGCCAGCTCAACCTCCTGCGTTGCCTCGCAGCCACGTCAGCTCCCCTTGCGACTCGGCATCCATGGCGATCGGAAAGCCGGAGGTGTCGGAGTTCAGCGAGGCGCGACTTGTGGCTTGCGGGCCCCGGTTTTATGGGAAGGGCGCAAGGGGTTTAGGGTTTAGGGTTTAGGGGTTCGTAAGGCTTCGGGCTTCGAATCGACATCCTCAGAAGCACATGGGTAGCTATAAGTAGGGTCACCTATAAGTACCTTCCTGAAGGTTATCATAGTATGGGTGCCCTTACTTATAACCCTACTTCAAACCTTCAAGTGCAGGTGTTCAAGACCCGCCCCTATGTTGATGGCGCCAAGACCTTGATCGGGGGCCAGGCAGGGCAAAGGGCACTCTCTCAAGCCCGGGCGTGCTGGTCTCACTTGACATGTCCACCAACACAACATGCACACACATCTAGGTAAGTATATGTGAGTAATATGTACATATATATATATATGTATATGTATATGTATATGTATATGTATATGTATATGTATATGTATATGTATATGTATATGTATATGTATGTATATATATATATATGTATGTATACGTTTTACATTTTTTTAGTGGAAGGGTTCAGGGTTAGGGTCTAGGGTGTAGGGTTTAGGATTCAGTCCTGTCCGGATTGTAAGAGTGAGGAATGATCAGGCTACCAGGGAAGCCTGCAACACATCGTGAGTCGAGAGGATGCCATGCATGCCACTTTGTCTCCAATCTTCCCACAGAACTGTTCTATCCGATGCCAGAAGCACTGGTCAGAGCTGCAAGTCCCCGGCAAAAGTCACGGCAAAAGTCACAAGGACCTCCGACACCCACAAGCCCTTGGCCTCAAATCCCCAAACCCCAGACCTGACCGCCAGTAAATCCGCAAAAATCCTTGACGACTCCTCAACCCCCCCCCCCCCCCTCCCTTTACAAGTGGCCCAAACCCCTGAACAATTTTCTCAACGGTATACATCGGTATATATACAAGAAGGGTCTAGTACTTAGCACAGTTTCTCAACTAAACCCTAGAGCCCTGAACCCGAGACCCCCCAGGCCCCTGAAGAAATAGAATCCTAAAAATCCAAACCCCTACACCCCCCAAAGCCCTCAAAAGCAACAACAGTAAACCCCCCAAACCCCGAACCCCAGCAACCCTAAAACCCTAAACTCCCCCCCAAAAACAGCCTACAATAACAAAGAAGATTGGAGCCGAAGAGGTCAAGCCATGGCCTGGCATTTTCTCTGAGATTTTCTCACCCGTCTACTGCTCCGAGACCGGGGAGCGCATCTGCATAGGCAGCTGGGGTTTAGGGTTTGGGGTTTAGGGTTTGGGGTTTAGGGTTTAGGGTTTGGGGTTTAGGGTTTGGGGTTTAGGTTTTTGAGGGGCTCTTTGTGCTTTGGGGGAGTCTGGGTTTTGTTTAAGGGTTTAGGGGCTTTTAGGGGTTTTAGGGGTTTAGGGTTTCACTTTGGGTTCAGGGTTTGGGGGCTTCAGAGGCTTTCCGGGTTTGAGTGTTTTAAAATTCAGGTTTGGGGGGGTCATTGGGGGTTTGAGTGCTCTTAAAAGGGGTTCAGGGTCTTCGAATGCACTTCTGATCTCTAGGAATGGGTCGGAAGAATTGGCGGGGTTTTAAGGTTTATAGGGTCTGGGTCCGGGTTTCTGGTTTTCCAAAACTGCCTAAAGAGCTAAAGAACACCTACTTCGTTTTGTGTTCTAGGTCTGCAAAACAAAGCAATGCCTGGGGCGTTCTTACGGCTAGCCCCTAAGAGCCTCAACCAATGGCCTAAACCTCAAGACCCCAAGACCCCAAGACAACCCAAATCCCGAAACCCCAAGACCCTAAAAACCCTCAACCCTATTTTAAACCATAAACCCTGCGCCAGGCCGGCAGGCGACCATGTCCCCCAAAGAGTCGGTGCAGGCGGTGCAGGCGGCCGCGAAGGCACAATTGGAGGGTTTAGGTGTTCAAAAAGTTGAGGGTTGGGGGTTTCAGGGTTTTAGGGCTGCAGAGAGTTCAGGAAAGGCTTTAATTAAGGGTTCAAAGGGGTAAGGGTTCAGGAGTTCATTCAGAGGCCCAGATTGTTATAGTAACTGGCATTGCCAAAGACATCTTACTTAAACCCTAAAGCCTAAACCCTAAACCCTAAACCAGAAAGAGACGTGCGCTGCGTTTCGGGTGTCTTTTGTTCAGTCTGGCCCCTCCAGGGGCCTGCCCGCCATCGGGTAAAGGTATCCTTTCAGTTCACTGTCACAGACCTCTAATCCCGAACCTTCTACATGCGTTATTTCGTCCTCATTTCTGAACCCTAAACCCCTAAACCCTAGACCCTTGACCCTTGACCCTAGACCCTAGACCCTAAACCCTAAACCCTGAACCCTAAACCCTAAACCCTAAACCCTAAACCCTAAACCCTAAACCCTAAACCCTAAACCCTTCCTCCCCGAAACCTTATACGGCAGTCGGCGTGTCGCCAGGCCTGGGACTTGGGCCGCGGAGAGTGGCCGAGGAAGACCCTGGAGCAGCGAGTAGCGGCGGTACGCCTGTGGCGTCTTGAGTGTTTAGGGAGCAGGGGTTTGGGGGTTTAGGGTTTAGGGTTTGGGGTTTGGGGGTTGGGGGTTTAGGCGTGCAGGGTTGTAGGGTTTTAGGGTTTTGGGGTTGTAGGGTTTTAGGGTTGTTGGGTTTAGGGGTTTAGGGTTTAGGGGTTTAGGGTTTAGGCGTGCGGTGTTGTAGGGTTTTAGTGTGTTGGGGTTGTAGGGTTTTAGGGTTGTGGGGTTTAGGGGTTTAGGGTTTAGGGGTGTAGGGTTTAGGCGTGCAGGGTTGTGGGGTTTTAGTGTTTTGGGGTTGTAGGGTTTTAGGGTTGTGGGGATTAGGGTTTTGGGGTTTAGGGTTGTAGGGTTTAGGGTGTAGGGGTTTAGGGTTTCAGGGTTGCAGGGTTTCAGGCTTTTAGGGCTTTAGGGCTTTAGGGTTTAGGGTTTAGACCGACGGCTCCAAATAGGCCAACCTCTAGAATTGGATAAAGTAGAAGATGTTTTATTCTAGAGCTATCTACAGCAGAAGCACAGCAAGTACATGAACTTATGTGTACAGCATGTGCGTATGCCTGTTTGCAGCACTGTCTGCCTATACATGTTCAAAGTGAGCGAACTGCGTGAGGACCCCGCACCCTCATCCCCCCAAGAATGAAGGAAGCAAAGAAAGTGCTGGTAGCATGCAACACCCTCCAGTGCGCAAATGGACGGGTGCGCTTGGGCATGAATCACCACTTGCCGAGCAACATGCAGCCCTACCCTCTCAGAACAGTTGGCTATCCTTTGACTCCGTTGTGTGTGACTAGGACTTAATTATAACCCAAAAGCAGCCAAAAGCCTTTTTGCATTCTTTTGCCGAAAGCATCGGCCAGGTCGAGAAGCTCATGGACAGGCTGAAGGACCTTTTGAGCATCCGTCGCTCCGAGCAACTCAAGAAGTTGGGTGAAGGGCAGGCGCCGTGACCCGAAGGCCCTTAGCTCCCGTGCACCTGAAAGGAGATCAGGGGCAAGATCGTATCGGTCCTGCAGTGGGAGATCTGCAAGAACGACGCTTGGCTTCCAAATGGGGGAAGGAGAGGCCCTTGGACCACAATATCCTTCAAGTTGCACCCTTTCTCTTTGCATGATGTAGGGGTCAGGGTGTAGGGGATGCTTCACTTGGGTGATGGGCTCTCACCCCTCCCTCGCAGTTCTGGAGCATCGCTAGCTGTTGAAAGCGTGTTCGTTGGTCCTACATCCTGGTTAGCAGTTTCGTGCCCGGCCCTGACCTTTGAGGATGCCGATGCGGCGAAGGACGGGCAAGACTTAGCTGCACTGCTGCCAGAAGAGCAAAACTTGGATTGAGAGGAAGAATTGGAATGACATCAACAATAGTTACAATCGCAAGTTGCTAGCCATGGACATATCAATAGTTGGTCATTGCAGTGTTATATATCGTCCCTTGATACATGTATATGGTATATGATATATGATATATGATATATGATATGTGATATATGATATATGACATATATATGTATATATTTATTTATTTATTGATTTATTTATTGATTTATTTATTTATTTGTTTACTTATTTAATGCCCTTCAGACTGGTCCTCCATGACTTTGAGCAAGGAGTTCGACCGTACCATGGACTTTATCCAGGTCCTCCTTCCGCGATGTTGGAGACGCAGGGTTACTGTTTCGGTCTGCATTACCTGTAACACCCCATGCCGCTGCGTTGTCGGATGGAACCCCTTGTAAGGCCCCTGAAGCTCAACCCTCAAACCCTAAACCCCAAAGCAGCCAAATCCCAAACCCCAAAACCCCTAGAGCCCTAAATCCTAAACCCCTCAGCGCCTAAACCCTAAACCCTAAACCCCCAAGCCCCTGAACCCTAAACTCCTAAACCCCCAAACCTTAAACCCTCAACCCCTAGACCCTAAACCCTAAACCCTAAACCCTAAACCCTAAACCCCACATTCCTGAACCCTCCGGCAGCCAGGCCCTGATTGCCACAGCCCGGAGGATGGACTCGACCGGGCCAGTGTGCCAGGCCGCCTCCTTCTTAGGGTTTAGGGTTTAGGGTTTAGGGTTTCGGGTTTAGGGTTTAGGGTTTAGGGTTTAGGGTTGAGGAATTTTGTGAGGGTATCTCATTTCTGGGATTCTATGGCGTAGGGGTTTACCGTTTTAGAGGGTTTAGGTTAGGGTTTAAGGGGGTTTGAGTTTAGGGTTGTTGTTGGTGCTGACTGTAGCATCCCTAAACCCTAAACCCTAAACCCTAAACCCTAAACCCTAAACCCTAAACCCTAAACCCTAAACCCTAAACCCTAAACCTGCCGTTCCATGTGAGGTTGTAGGGACGGCCCAGTATCCCATAGTCGCCGTCACATAACCTCGGACCCAGAGTGGGCCCCTTATCCCTCGGTTTAGGGCTCAGCTTCCCTTCCAAGCCCCTTTGGACCAAAAAGGGCACCCTTTGTATTCCTAGTGTGCTCTTGCGCCCAGCAACCGTAAGCAACGGCGTGCCAGGGACAGCTAGGAATCTTGGGCAGCCATGCGGACCTGTAAGCTATCTGCTTTTGCAAGTGCTGTAGCACTGTAGCCTTGTTGAGCCCAGCTCCAAATCCACTGTCTTTCATCATCTGGAGAGCAGGTTCAGGGTGCAGGGCTTTGATCACAGCAGGGTAGCTGCAGGTGAGCCTTTGTCGCGAAGTGAGAAGATGTGGAATTCCTGGGTGCATTCAGCCTAAACCATCCCAAACCCAAAGAATAAACCGTGAAGCCTAAACGAAAATGGCCCTCAGCTTTTCAGCGCACGTCCTGGAACAAAAGCTGCCCTCAGGAAGGAGTCCACGCCCTGCTCAAGCGCTCGCCAGTGGGCGCGGTGTGCTCAGACATGAACCAATGTTTGCAGCCAAATTCCCTTGGAACCACTATACAGCCCATACTTTCCAGGTAACCCCCCTCCCCCGCCCCGCCCCCACGCTAGGAGTTTTTTAAGACTCCTGCATCACCGGTCAGCAGATTCCGTTTGTTCAGGTGATGATGAACATGGGCCCTTCCAACTACCCTTTCAACGAGACGTATGCCACGCTGATCCCCGTGGGGTCCTTGTGCTTTCCGTTGGTCATGGTGAGGAGAGCAGATTCACCAGCGTTGCAGTGGCGAGCGGTTGAAGAAGTGGAAGAAATAAGCGTTGCTGACTCTTACCGTCTTGGAATGGTGAGCAGTGTAGCAGTCACCAAGTAAGCATGCAGCATTTTCCGATATGAAGGTGGGGGATACAGAGGGGATCACGCATCAGAGAGGCAACTAACATTGGCTACGATGCTTTAATAAGTAAGCTGTTTGGTAAGACTGTAGACTCAATTGGTTTGTGGCACCGGAAGAGGTCTGTTTCTCAGAGTTTGAATACACTTCTAAAACAGCCCAAACCACTTACTCTTGCCCAGGCCTTGCTCATCGGTGACTCCGTGGTCATGAAGGTGCCAAACACCGGCGGACTGGCGCACTTCCTGACGATGGAGGCTGCGGATCTCAGAGTCGGAGGGCTTAGAGCGATCTTAACTGGTGATGTTCCGGTTTAGGGCTTACCCTTAGGCTCAAAAAGGCCCAAAAACCTGGTCTAACAAGGCCTTTTGGGCCCAAAAACCTTAGAATAAGAGTCCTTGGAGCCTTAGGGTTTAGGGTTTAGGTTTTTTGAAGGGTTTAGGGCTTAGTCCGCCTTCTTATGACCCCAGAAAGCCCTGAAACCCCTGCAACAGCTGCTGTCATGGCGGAGCCAGCCTCATCACTACTGCTGCCGACCCTAAGCTGAAGAAGAGCCAGAGTCCCTCCTTCCTCCCTCCCCCCGCCCTCCCAAAGCTCTAAACCTGAAACCCTTTAACCCGAAACCCTTTAACCCTAAACCCTAAACCCTAAACCTCTAAACCCCCCAACCCCTAAACCCCCATCTCAGAGCTCCACCGCCAGGCGTACGCCGAGTGCTTTCCCGCCGGCGTGGTGAACTTCGTCTCGGGTCGCGGCCGCGACACGATGCCGCCGGGGAACCCGGCTGGGTTTAGGGTTTAGGGTTTAGGGTTTAGGGTTTAGGGGTTATAGGGTGTAAGTTCGGGTTTCGGTTTACGGAGAAGGCGCAGGGCTTGCAGGGCTTCTTCTGGCTCGGGCATATGAGGGGCTAAAGAGGGCTCAACTCTGGGGGCTTGTCTGGGGCTTCTAGAGTTTATATGGAGGGTCTACAAGACCCTCCTAGCCCCTCCGCCTCTCTCAAAGGCCAAAACCCAGACCCAAGAAACACAACAACACAAGCTCACCCTGAGCCCTGAGCCCGCACGACACCGTAGAGCTTAGCACGACAACCATTGACCTTACTTGAGGCCTCAAAGGCCCTGCTTCCCCCGACAGTTGACCCCTTTCGAAACCCTTCAAGCCTGAACCCCACACCCTACTGAAGGCCTCAACCCCAAAGAAGGCCAATGCCAAAAAGCAGAAGAAACCAAGCCCTAAAGACTCGAAGCTCGAGATGCACTAACCCCCTGAGCCCCAGACCTTGGGTCCCTACCCTCAGGCCCCCCGCCCCCGCCCTACCCCTCCAACCCTTAAACTTTTTCAAGCCCTAAACCCCGAGCTATAGTCATCCTTGAGTAGGTGAATTTGGGGGGGGGGGGGGGGTGATTTTTTCGGGGTTTTGGGCTTTTCCCACGTTTTTGAAGGAACCCATAGGTAGAATATTTTCGGGACACCGAAAAAACGCCCATTTTCGGCCTCCTGCACACATATTCTATCTATGGGTTTCAAGATTCGATCGATGGGTTCCTTCAAAAAAGTGGGAAAAAGCCCAAAACCCCCCTCAACCGTTCAGATCCGCAGGGGTCTTGACAGAATGTGACACTGTTTTCTGTAGACACACAACAGTCTATATTATACGCGTGTATAGTCATCCTGGAATAGATGGCGTTTTGGAATTGCTAGCTGTTTTTTTGCGAAATTCTGTGTTTGAACCCCTTGATAGAATATCCTTGTGTAAGAACAGGAGAGGAAGAGGACGGGAAGAGGGAAAAAAAAAAAAACAGATAGAATAGAGTTAACCCCGACAGCCCCCCACCCCTTAATCAATGCAACATGGGGGGAGGGGGGGCGCATAAATGCAAAACAATATTGTTCATATTTTCAGGTTTGCGCCGGAGGGGGACCCCCAAAATCCCACCCCCCACCCGCCCCAAACCCACACCACCAATCCATAACTTCTCTTGCGTCCTCTCCCGACGAGAGCACCTCCAACTCCCCTGGGAACCCATAGACTTACTTCGCCTTTAGGTGAACTTTAAACTTTTTGGGTTTCCTTATTTAGTAGAAATATTAAAGTTTAACCTTTTTTTCCCCTTGGTTATTGGAGAAGTAAGTAGATAGAATATAGTTAACCCCGACCCCGAAGGCGCCTCTCCGCCCTAAACTTTAGGCCAGGGTTCTCAGGCTATGTAAGCCTCAAGAGAGGCGTCTGCAAGTGATGCCTACTTTGGGCTGTTTGGAGCCTTACATTATATACCCTAAACCCGAAACCCCGAAAACCCAAATCCACGACTCAAACACTGTCATAGAGAGGGAACCCATAGATAGAATATATAGTAACATTTGGGGCTTTTGATACTTTATCTATCCTTTTGGAAAGGGGGGGGTTTTTGTTTTTTCTGATTTTCAAATATTCTATCTACTTAAGGATGCCTATAAACCCTAATACCCTCAACCCTATATAAACCTCCTCTCAAACTAAACCCTAAAACCTAAGCCCTAAACCTCCTCTCCAACCACCCCCCCCCCCCCCCCCCCTCCATATTTAGGCCCTGCATGGAGTCCGGGCTGGTCGACATCTTTGCTTTCATCGGCTCCTCGAAAGCGGCCGACGCCCTGGTCAAGGCTGGGGGGGGGGGGATGCGGGATTTGGAGGGGTTTAGGGTTCAGGGAAAGCTGGCGCAAAAACCGGGAGGTGGGGGGGTGCGGGGGGCTCAGGAGGTTTGGAGTAGGATCGGAGGTGTTCAAAAGGGAATTGGAGCTTCGGGATCTCGGATGGGGTTGCATATTGGGGTCTTTAAGGACATTTCCCAACACAGGGTACCTCTGCTATCCCCCAAATATCGTGCGATCCCCTGTAGATTTTGGGAAGCCCTCAAGAAGTCTCGAGTCGGGGGCCTCTAGTATGGGCTTTCAGTTGAACACCGCCTCTAGGATATGTAGGCTTTCGGGTTCATAAGGCTCAGGGTTTGGGACTTCACTTGCAGCCCCAAATACCTACTTGCACTTAAACACTCAAACTTTTGGGGGTCGGTCCTCACCAGGGATTACTATAGGGTGCAGCGTTTAGCTCATTTAGGTTGTACGTTTCAGAGGTAATTCTTTTGGCGAGACGGTCGGGACGCATGCGGTTTGCCTAGGGCAATCTCTCTCTCTCTCTCTCGCTCTCGCTCTCGCTCTCGCTCTCGCTCTCTCTGTCTCGACAGGCGCACCCCCAGCCACATCGGCTGAAAAACCTCTTGTCCCTGGATGCGAAGAACCTGGCCATAGTGCTTGGGCTGCATGGTCTTTAGAGTAGCTCTTGCGGCGCTGTCATACAGATTGTTCTGGCTCCCTTGGAATCCTTACCCCGGACATGGCATCTGACTCATCGTTAGAAAGGCTGCCTCCGCTGCCAACCATCGGGCTTCAAGACTTCCGTCTAATGAATCCGTCACAGAGTTCATTGAAGGCTCCTCATAAGTCCACACTCAAGCCGGCAACTCTTTCTAAATCCGTTTGGACTTTTGACCTTCAGATCCAGGTGTTCAGGACCATCCAACAACTTACCCATAGAGTGGCGGGACTATGCGCAAAAATTGACTACTTCGTGCTCAGGTGATGCCCGATGCGGACCTTCATCTTGCCGTTAAGGACCGCCTAGACGACTACAGAATCATGTGCAGGGCCTGGGGATATTAAGGGTTTAGGGTTTAGGAACCCTAAACCCTAATCCCTAAACCCTAAACCCTAAGCCCCAAACCCTAAACCCTAATCCCTAAACCCTAGCCCTAAAGGGTCGTGTCGTGGAGGGCCATGGCTTTTACTCGTACCAGGAGTGCCTGGCCGGCAGCACCTCCTTCAATGGCCAGCGGTGCACCGCCATCAAGCTCCAAGCCTGCAAAGACTGCTCAGATAATGTATATATATGTATAGATATTTATTTGTTTGTTTTTTTATTTATGTATATATATATATATATACATGTGTGTGTGTGAGCGACGGACAAAATTACTTTACAGAGTGCGAGGTCGCAGAATGCCATGTTAGCCCTTTACGTGGGGCCCATATCGCTTTGCATATTATGGGAGTCGGGGACAACTATCTGAATGTGCAAACTCATGTTATCACTTTAGGTGGCGCCCATATCGCTTTCCGCATTATTGGTGTTCGCGCCTCGTGTCCACCGTAGTACTGGCTTAGACAACATAATTGAGGCAAGCACTCATATATACATATATATATATACACATACCAGGAGTCGGAATAATTACTAGTAGTACTCCCACTTCTTATAACGAGCCCCAAAACCCTATTCTAATTCTCAAGGCATGACTTCGCTCCTGGAGGCCGCGCCATCCGAGTGCCGATTTTGCCCAAATGCCGCCCAAAGCCAAAGTCAAAGCCAAAGCCAACGCCAAGGGCAAAGCCAAGGCCAAAGCCAAGGCCAAAGTCATGGCAGCGGCTCCCAAAGCCGGGGCTGGCGCTCCAGGGGGGCGGCCCAGGGCGGCAGCTCGTTTGCAGGGGCTCGGGTGTCTTGGCAGCCCAGTTGGTAGCCTATTTTGGCCCTTTTTTGTTGTGCAAGGTTTCCACAAAAGTAGCCGACCCCCAAAGGGTACCCTTATCAGAATATGGTTACTGGGCTACCCAGGCGTATCATGCAAAGCCTGGAGTACCAGCTGACGTCGATCCGAAATCTGGTTGTGCAGCCAGGGCCTCTAGCAGATGAGCGGCTGCGGACACTGCGGCAGATGCTCCGAAACCCAGCAAGTTTCATCTTGGGCTGGCAGCAACGAGCACAGTTCCTTTGTCATCTGCGCAGCTGGCGTCCAGCTCCTGAGAATGAAGCCGTTTGGCATCCCATCCGTGATGACGCGGCTGCTAGGGTGACAGCTCTTACATTTCCTGAGCTCAGCCCCGAGGGCGCAGTGATGTTGGAGTTGGTTGCTGGTGGCTACGGTGCCAGCTTTGCTGTTGCACTTGCGATGCCGAAGGTTGAGTGGCAAGAGCTCAAGAATCGGGTTCTCGCCCTCCCTGACGAGTCCATCTCCAACGAGAGTCTTGGAGGCAGAACATCCGATGAGTGTACCACAAGCCACTCGGTAGTGAATGGAATGGCGGAGTACGATGATCCAGTGCGGGTGGCCGGCTTTCTGAGTGCCTTCCCCGATGGGGCATTCGGCACGCCAGAGATCTTTGGCGTTCTCGCGAATTTTGCTCAATAGGAGCATCCGCGTCCACGCGGGGGCCTACTGGAACACTGAAGTGCCGATCGCAAGTTTGCGCACCATGCGGAAGCGCTATGAAGCCCTTGGCAGCCCCGAGGACGATGCAGGATTTAGAGGCTCGGCGGGCCTGGATCAGTGCAAGATTGATCCTTCGCAGGCAGCCGCTTGCAATGATCTCCCCAGTGATGCCCGTCATAATGGCAACCCTTCAGGCCGCCATTCTCGAGCTGTAGCTGCAAAATAGTCCGGAGATGCTCATGGCCGTATACTCATCACCCCCGCGCTGCCACATGTTGCTATTGGACTCGCTTCAGGAGTGTACAAGGTTTCTCAATTATGCCCGTAAACGGCCCTGAAAGATGGAACAAATCCCCCGCCCATGTATAGAGTCAATCCAACCAACCCTAAGCCGTCTAAGACCTATGGGCCCAACATCTCCTACAAAATCCGAGACCGAGCCTGGAACGAACTCCGATTCCATGCGATGTGCGTGTGCGAAGCAGTAGGATGACAGGGTTTCGGATGGTGGAGACTTGCGGCTGATGGATGTATATGGCCTTAGGGCTCTAGGGTGGGGGTTGCAGGCCTACATCTGCGGCCCCCCCAGAAGCAAATCCTTGCAGCTCATGTAGGGTTTCATTACGAAATAAAGGGCCCCCGACATAGACCCGCAAATAGTAGGATCCCCTGATTAGTAGGACCCCCATAAGGTAGCCCTAAACCCTAAACCCTAAACCCTAAACCCTAAACCCTAAACCCTAAACCCTAAACCCTAAACCCTAAACCCTAAACCCTAAACCCCAGACCGTGGCCACCAAGGCTGATCATGGCACATCGGAGCATCGTAGAGCAGTTCAACCAGAAGTTCTGCGCTGCCATTGGAGGCATCCCGCGAGCCCACCCTAAGATCCCCCAACATAGGGTGGGTCAGAATAATTGCTACTGGTATTCCCTTATGGTCCCTACAGTTTTTTTGCACTAGAATAGCCAGCCCCCCCCCCCCCCCCCCCCCCCCCCCCCCCAAAAAAAAAAGAAGCCTACTCTAGTTATGAGAAGGCCCTTATATGACTTGGAAGCCCTTTTGACTTAGTAAGTAGTATCCCTAAGAAATTGGATTAGAGTCCCCATGACCCAACTTTCTAACGCTACTAAGTCAAAAGGGCTTCCGAGTAAGGCCCAAAGCATACCCTTTCAGTGCTTGTTTTGGTCATTGAAGTGCTGAGACTGCAGGATCTTGGTTTATGCTGCAGCTTAGAGGTTCCGGATGTAACATGTTCCCTCATGGCCTTGTGCAAGAAGCCGTTTGGTAGAATGAAATCTTAGGCGCCCTCAGAACGAATACTGAAACCTTTTATTCCTCCCTCCTTCTGCATGGACTAGTACGAAGTTCAAAAACACCAGCCGTACAAATCGTATAGTACTTACATGTACGACCCTAAGCCCTAAAGTCTAAACACTTAACCTTATTTTGCTTGGTGGTCTCTTTAAGTAGGATTTCTGTTCTGTAGGGGGTTCTTATGGGGGTATCTAAGGACTATATCAAGGCGCAAGGGCAACAGATAAAGAGGCCACCGGCCTTGATAAACTAAACCCCAAACCCTAAACCCTAAAACCTAAACCAGAAACCCTAAACCCTAAACCCTAAACCCTAAACCCTAAACCCTAAACCCTAATCTACCCCCGCGAGTTTTTATTGTGCAAGGTCTGTCAGTTGGCCTTCCTTTTGGGAAGAACAACGTCACTCCTTTGGCCCCTCGGCTTCAGACAACAAGGTTTAGGGTTCAGGGTTCAGGGTTCAGGGTTTACGGTTTAGGGTTCAGTGCCTGAGGTTCAGGGAGGTTCCGCGGCCAAGCGTTCGCATGCCGGTTTCCCTCTTCTGGAGCTTGACGATATCTCTACACCCTGGGAAACTGGAGGCATGCACTGGCACGGACTTCATGAAGCAACTGACAGAGGACCTGCTCCTGTAAAACTTTTAGGGTTTCGGCTTTTCGGGTTTTTAGGGTACAAGCCTGACCATGCGTATAAGGAGCCCACATATTTGCCAACGGTATTCCATCATAATTCTCAGTATCAGCCTACTCCAAACTACCCGTTCTGATTGAAGAGGCCCCTCTATTATTCTTCGGTGTTGAGTTGCACAGTGCTTCAGTGCCTCGTGCCTCAAGACAGGCATCTCGGTGGACATGGGCCTGCCATGCCTGATCTCTACTTCCAATCGTAGCGAACTCATAAGTCAGAGAGGCAATAACAGTTATTGTCACTTTGGTTTAAAATTTCGGGTTTAGGGTTTAGGGTTTAGGGTTTAGGGTTTAGGGTTTAGGGATGATGTTGTTGCTCCTTACGGTCCATACAATGCTGGCTCTTTCTAGTTTTGGCCATCCCCCAACCCCGCCACCCGCCCACACCCCCCAACCTAAACCCTAAACCCTAAACCCTAAACCCTAAACCCTAAACCCTAAACCCTAAAACCCTAAACCCTAAACCCTAAACCCTAAACCTCTCGACCCGCAGGACGCCCTGGCCAAAGGTGCCCGGGTGATCAACGCCGGAGCCGGCGGCGCGCACTGCGATCGGACGCTCTTCGCACCAACGGCCGGGTTTGAGGGTTCGGGCTGGACAATATTTTGTACCCGACAACCCCCTATAGAATCCTATATGTTGGAATATATATATATATACCTATATATATACCTATATATGTGTATATATACATATATATATATATGTGTGTGTGTGTGTATGTGTCGATATATATATATATATATATATACCGATGGGTTTAAGGCTAGTTTGGAAGGGTTTGGCGTTATTATCATGGTGCTGGGGTTTAGGTTCGATTAGAGCTAGGAAAAGGCTTGGGGGCTTTCGGGGTTCGAGGGTTTAGGGCTCAAGGTATTGGGTGTGAATTCTAGGAGTTCTGTACGCATGCCTGCAGGGCTTAGGAAGATGGAGGATGTTGGGTGCTCAGAGGTTTTGAGCTTGGCAGGATGGATTGGGGATTGATGCCTCCGATTGTAGTTCCTTTGTTGTGTCGTGAGGTGCCATACCCGAAACGCTAGGGTTCAGGGGGGTCCCTAAACACCCTGAACCCTAAGCGGATGGCTCTCCAGATCCTTGAGAGCTCCGGACTTGTTAGCCTTCATTAGACCTCAACTTAAGCTAGCTGAACCCCACTTTAGTACTAATCAAAACCCTCATCCAAGCTTATGCAACCGAAATTAAGGCCGGACAGGGAGCCTTAGTTGCATCCCTCCGAAAACAGAAACCCTAAACCCTAGAATGCCCTGGAGGTTCTATACCCTGTGAATGCGGAGATGCAGCTCTGGACGGCTGAACAGTTCGGCCCAGTGATCCCAATCGAAGCCCGCCCGCAGATCTAGGCTTTCAGGATTTAGAGTTAAATGGTCTAACATCTAAACCCTTGTGGAGAAAGTTGCACTGGGCAAGTGACGTCGGATTGGGACGTCTCAGTTCTTTCATTCGGCCGGTTTGTGGGTTTTAAAGTGTACAGTTGAGCTTTGAACCTTGAGAGTTCTGCCTTGAACTTGGGATGTTCCCCCTTATACAAACTGTCCTTAGTAGGGATTAATTTTGGGTGGTTACTGCAATCCCTACTAGGGACTGTTCGTAGCAGGGGGAGCATCCCAAGTTCCACCCCACACCCTCCCACTGTCCCGACGTGACTGCAGCAGTGATGCAGCCTGGGCGCAAGTCACCGAGGCACCCTACGACACCATCCAGGAGCCCATCGAGTGGCTCCGAAAGACAGCTGGCGACACTTTAAAAGGGTGGTTTTTCCGAAGTTCGGGGTACTTTTTACTGGTTGCTTATGGAAGGCATCTTTGCTATATGTACTATG
This sequence comes from Symbiodinium natans, assembly GCA_905221605.1. NCBI lineage: Eukaryota > Dinophyceae > Suessiales > Symbiodiniaceae > Symbiodinium > Symbiodinium natans. The sequence continues at coordinate 1,015,830 of CAJNDS010002424.1, forward strand.
ATAGGGTGGTTTTATTGATTGCTTAATTATACATCTTGCTACATGTACCATGGTACTTTTTAATTTTATTGATTGCTTCATTTGAGAGCTGGTCTTGAAGGTTGAAAAAGTGCGCAGGTTGCCTTGTGCAGTGATCTCAGGATGCACTTCGGCCAGCAGACCACCATCTTCACCTCCCAGGATGCGCGCCTAAGCAAACCCCGAGACCATGCACCATTGACTCATGCCAACTAGGGTTTAGGGTCTTAGGGGTTTAGGGTTTAGGGTCTTAGGGGTTTCGGGTCTTAGGGGTTTAGGGTCTTAGGGGTTTAGGGTTTAGGGTTTAGGGTGTCATGGCACGGCAGGGTTGAGGGGTGGGTCGGCGGGTGGCGCTGGGGGTTTGGGGTGGGGGGGGGGGGAGTGGTCCTGATGCACGATCCGCTACCGGACACCTGTCGTCTACCCCTTAAGAGAATGGTGCTGGTTGTAGCATGCTGCCCAGATGGAGGAACCCTTCGAATGCGCCCTTTGCCCACATACCCTCTCCGTAGCCCTGACTTGCGCATGGTGTAGTCCCCTATGAGCAGAAGCAAGGGCTTGGTTCGACTCCACAGCCCTGGCTTCTGCTCGGCCAATTTTCGGGCACCCATATGCGTGATTTCCCTGAGCTGCAATCTCCGCAGTCCATGAACCACCCTAATCCCCAAACCCTATAAACCCCAAACCCAACCCCTTACAAGCCTGAATGATCTAAGGGTAGTTTCATGGGCCCTTAATATGGACCCCTACCTCCTTTAAAGGGTTCTGATGTAAGGGCCCTGAATTTGTATAGGGTATAGAAGGGGTATATAAGGGACACCCTGTTAAGGGCCCATACTAAGGGACCGTGAAACTACCCTTAGAAATGGGCTAGCGTTCAAACCCTAAACCCTAAACCCTAAACCCTGAACCCCATACTAAGGGACCATGAAACTACCCTTGGAAAATGCGCTAATGCTCAAGTCACGTGTTGCAGGATCCGGCTGCCCCTCCGTCTCCAGAGCTGCCAGAGCTTCTGGATGCTGCCGGCCCCAGGGGGCTTTGGGCGTTCAACGATGTCTTTTGGATGGGGTGTTGGGAGTTTAGGGTTTAGGGTTTAGGGTTGAAGGTTTAGGGTTTGGGGCTTAGGTGTAGGGTTTAGGGTTCGAGATGAATCGTGAAGCCTTAAGCCGTGCAACCGAGAGCTTACCCCAAGCCCTAAATCTTGGAAAGCTACGGGAGCGTCGAACATGAGTCAGAGGGCTTGGGCTTCTTCCAATATGGGTATTTCCAAAGAACTGGGTACCGCTTTTGTACCCCCTTTAAAGTGACGCCCCAAAAAAAACCCTGTTTTCGGAAACCCCCGTATGGGCATTTCCGGAAGAGGGGTGCCCCCAATACCCCCCCCCCCTCCCCCCCAAATCCTATGACTATACCAATATATTCGGATCCCCAACACGGGTACCCTAAACTCTGAACCCTAAACCCTGAACCCTAAACCCCCACACAAGCCCAGAAGCTTAGCAGCTTGCCTGCTGAGATGTGTGCGCTGTGCACCTGCCGCGTGAACATCAATGCGCAGTGCCAGCCCGCTGGCCAAAGTTTGCAGTTTAGGGTTTAGGGTGTGGGGTTTAGGGTTTAGGGTTTAGGGTGTGGGGTTCAGGGTTTAGGGTTTAGGGTGGATTGAGGTTGAGGGGTTGCAGATTTGGGGGTCTTGGGTTGACAGGTTGAGGTTTGATGGAGCGACCACACAAATTCACAGACTCTAGACCCACCCCGTAGTTGCCTACGAGAATCTCTGCCAGAAATGTCTGATACCCCAAACCCTCAACCCTGAACCCCATAAACCCTGAACCCCTATATGCACTACAGGAATCCCAGGTTTCCCATCCTGAAACATCCGAAGACAAACATGGCAGGGCAGCCCGACCCTCTTGATGACCTGGTTAGAGGGCTGTCTACCTGAAGGCTCTCATGTAGTTCCTTTCTGGGTTAGTTTATAGGGGGGATTCGAGTATAGCAACCTAAAAAGGTACTACGTAGGAGCCTTTAGGTAGGGAATCGTTAAGCCGGGCTCACTGTGCGCACAAAAAAAACGTAGCAATGATATCATGTGGTTTCGTTCTGCAGACTTGTAACCTCCCAGCCCAAGGAATGGTTCCTTGCGCACGAGGGACATCTCAGGTTTGAAGCAGGCTGCAGGTCAACCCATCAGAAGTTCATGGCGTCAAGCGATGCGCAACAAGGCCACAATCCTGCGAGCATCAACTGTAGGGAATTGGAGGCAGCAGTGCAACCAGTGACACACCCGTTGCAAGTAGCAACCGGAATCTGAACCTTGACCCGAAACCCTGAACGAGTTTTCTGAAACACTGGAACCCTAAACCCTAAACCCTAGGGTTTCCTAAACCCTAAACCCTAAACCCTAAACCCTAAACCCTAAACCCTAAACCCTAAACCCTAAACCCTAAACCCTAAACCCTAAGCCCACCTGCCCTTGGGTTTTTTGTTGAGGCGCGGCCCCGATGTCTATCCTTTTGCGGGCCGCCGATCTTCTGTGGCAGCCCTAGGTTTCTTTCATTTTTTTTGGTGGGGGGTTTAGGGTTTAATTAGGGTTTAGGGGTTAATTAGGGTTTAGGGTTTAGGGTTTAGGGTTTAGGGTTTAGGGTTTAGGGTTAGGGTTTAGAATTAGAGGGTTGACATGTCAATTCGACGTTGCCGTAGAGTTCAGCGCTCTATAAAGTACAGGTTGGGATGCTCCCCCTTATACTCACAGTCCTTAGCAACCATTGTAATAGGGGGGGGGGGGGGTACTGTAATCAATATTAAGGACTGTTAGTATAAGCGTGAACCCTTAACCTAAACTCTGTAAGGGGGAACATCCCAAAGTATAGGGGTGCAGGGGCTTCGTGGACTAGCAGTCGATGCGACGAAGACTCCCCCAATCACAGGGGCTGTTGGGCTGCCTTGCAAGGGTCACACCCCTAGACCCTAGCCGTAAACACTAGGCCCTAAACCCTAAACCCTAAACCCTAAACCCTAAACCCTAAACCCTAAACCCTAGGCCCTAGGCCCTAGGCCCTAAACCCTAAACCCTAAACCCTAAACCCTAAACCCCAAATCAAAACCCCAAACCCTAAGCTCCTAACCCCAAACCCTCCCAAACCCTCCTGTGATGCAGCTCGTGGCTGAATCACTGAAGGCAATGGGGACTATCTCGGTGGAGGAGGCAGCTACCTGATTGGGGTTTGGGAGTGGGGCCCCTCCCCCCACCCCCCTTTTCCTCAGACAGCCAAGTTGCGTTTGTATATTTCCAGAAGTTGTCGCTCGGCTCGGATGCTTTGCGTTCCTTCCGGCCGCCTCAATGATTGCATACACATACATACACATATATATATATATATAGGGTAAACCCGAGTAAACCCCAACCCAATAACCACAATCTTTACGTTCTGGCATTCAATGTTTAATACTACTCGTATTTACAACGTCATTAGTGCATCGGAGTCCGCTTGGACTCTCCGATCTCAGAATCTTGAGTCGCGGTTGTGATGGCTTAGGTTACATATGCTTCGGTGGCAGGGGTCTTCTGGGTTTGGCTGTGCTCCAGGACATTTCCGAACCAAGGTCCTGTCCACCACTCATGGCTGGGACCCGACACTGTACCAAAACCCTAAACCCTATACCCAGTCGCGCAGGTTCTGCGAGCGGTCAGCGTGGACACCATGATTGCTTGCAAGAACCCGGAGGCCCGCCGTAAAGTTAGGGTTTTGGGTTTAGGATTTAGGATTTAGCGTTTAGGGTTTAGGGTTTAGGGTTTAGTAACTAATAACTAGTAATATTCCCTTTATGGTCCCGTTTAGGGTTTAGGATTTGGGGTTTGGGGTTTAGGGTCAGGGTGAAGGTTTAGGCTAAGCCTAGAAATCCTAAAAAGCTTCCTTCAGACCCCTGACCCACTTCAACGCTGAACTCTAAACCCTCAAAGTTAGCAGAGCAGCAAACAACACATCACGGCCTTCTTAAACAGGAGGCCGTAAAAAAAAAACTCTAAACCGTATATGGGTTAGTGGTCTCTTTGAGTAGGGTCTGTGTTGTCGAGGGTCATGAATTCGGGGTTCTTATTAGGGTATCCATGGGCTATCACCGGCCTTTATAATCTTTGTGGCTCTTTGCTGTAACTTTAGATCCTTAGCCTTTTTGGGTTTATTGGGTTTCTTACTAAGGCAGCTAAAATTTTAACCCTAAACCCTAAACCCTAAACCCTAAACCCTAAACCCTAAACCCTAAACCCTAAACCCTAAACCCTAAACCCTAAACCCTAAACCCTAAACCCTAAACCCTAAACCCTTCCGAGTGTAGCCAAGTAATCTAAACCCTGTTGAGGTCCTGAGGCGTGCGGCCCAGGGCTCCAGCGTCTTCGCTCGCTTCTGAGGCGGCTTTTTTTTGTTTGGGATGTGGGATTCGGGTTTAGGGTTTAGGGTTTAGGGTTTAGGGTTTAGGCCTTAGGGTTTAGGGTTTAGGGTAGTGTTCGGGTAGGTATTGCAGGGTTGTTGGGCTTTCGGGAGTTCTAAGGTATATCGCATGGGTTCTGGGGCTTCTTCTTGGAGGTTTTAAGGTGCACCGGAAAACCCAGACTCGTACCAGAAAGGCTCAGCGCCCTCTGAGGGTCACAGGCACAAAATCTGCAACAACGGCGACTTGAAGGTTTGTGCTGAGCTTGGCGGTTTGAGGTTGCTAGTTTTTGTTGGTCAGGGGAGGTGCAGCAAGAGACCCCAAGTTAGAACACCCTAAGCTCTAAACCCTAAACCCTAAGCCCTAAACCCCCACGCCTCCCGTCACATCACTCCGTTCAGGGCCTCTCAGCACAGCTGCGCGGAGGCTTTTAGTGGCTTGGGCCGGACGAAAATTGTTTTCATTTCCTTTCTTGCTGTTGCTTGTGGTAGGGAACGAAAGACAGGGTAGTCGCAGTAGTACTAATAGTCAGAATCATAACACTCATATGAACATATACATGGAATTCATTCCCTATGAAGCAATGGTAAGATGTTTTGGCGTGTTCCATCCGGAGCGCGGCTGAGTTTTCCTACGAATTCGTTTGGTTTTCCAAGTGGCATTCCATTGCCGCAATCTTCATTCCCTTGGTAGCCCAGTGGTGCCCTTTTCCTTTTTTTTGGCTCAAGGTTCCCTTATACAGTAACTAACCCCAAAAAGGGTACCCTTGTTATAATATGGTTACTGGGCCACTAAGTTCCGGTGACAGCGCGTCACGACACGGCAGAGGGTGCTTTGTCAGACTCGGCGAAGCTACCGAGTCCGAGGCCTTGAAGCAATATTCCGGTTTGCCTCCGGCCTCCGTGGCCGAAGTTGCCACCAATCCCAAGTTTTCGTCCCTGAACCCGAAACCCGAAACCCTAAACCCAGCAAGCTCTGGGCATCCGTTTGGAACGGCTGCCTGCCCCGACAGCCTCCCGACGGCTTCGAGCTGCACAGCTCGGGTGGAACAAAATCGGGTAGTTGCAGGTTGAGGTGGCATGCCTAAGCCCTAAACCCCAAACCTAAACCATGTAGCTTCAGTCTGAGAACAATTCCACCAGAACTAGTAGGTCTGACCGATACAGCTGTAGGTAAAAAGAGACCCAGGTAGAGGTGAGCTGCCCGGCCCAGATGAAGAACAGGGGTTGTTGCTTTGTCCGCGCGTTACTGCCAAAGAGCAACAGACGCCATGGCATGAATAACAATCTTTGCAGGCATCAGAGTACCCCTTGAACAAATAAATGCTAAACCCTAAACAACCCTAAAACTAAACCCTAAAACTGAAACCCTAAACTCTGAACCCTACACCCTACACCCTAAACCCGAAGCCTACACTTCCGCAAAACCTAAACCCCCAAAAACCCTAGACTTGCTATAGCAAGTCCCACAACATCCGCCATGGCAGAAGCGGGCTCCTGCGGTAAGATCCTGCCTCGGCCCTAGCTCGACCAAAAGTAGGCTTTGGGGTTTAGGGTTTAGGGTTTGGGGCTTGGGGTTTAGGGCTTAGGGTTGGGGTTTGGGGTTTAGGGCTTAGGGTTTGTAAGGTTGGTTTAGGGTTTAGGGTTTAGGGTGTAGGGTGGGACCCTTATACGAAGGACCAGAATATGGAACAGCCCAGGGATGTCTGCACGTTCTTCGCCTCCGCCTAAACCACCCACGAAGAAGCGCTCATCCGGCGAGCAAACCCTAAACCCTAAACCCTAACCCCCAACCCCTAAAAACCCTGAAGCTTCCGGGCTTCGAGCTTCTGAGGCCATTTACGTCACTTCGACAAGGACCCTAAACCCTGAACCCTGAACCCGGAACCCTAAACCCTAAACCCTAAACCCTAAACCCTAAACCCTAAACCCTAAACCCTAAACCCTAAACCCTAAACCCTAAACCCTAAACCCTAAACCCTAAACCCTAAACCCTAAACCCTAAAAACCCTAAACCCTAAACCCTAAACCCCCCCCCAATTAACAGAAATGGCCCCCGAAACCCTGAACCCTAAAACCGGTCGTTGGGGCTCGTCTGCCCTGAACCCTATCTTGCTAGCCCAGTGGTATATTTTTTGGGGTCTCAAGGTTTCCTTATAAAGCGACCAACCGAAACCCTAAAGCCTAAACCCTAAAGCCTAAACCCTAAACCTTAAACCCTAAACCCTAAACCCTAAAGCCTAAGCCCTAAGCCCTAAGCCCTAATGGGCTGCCAAGCTATCAGCCCGTAACCCAAGAAGGGATTGCGGTCCACAACGTCCAGACATCTAGCGTCTTCTGAGTGTTCTCTAATCAACGTAGGGTTCTCTTTCGGCATCCCCCAAGAAGGCCTGGTAGGAGCCCTAAACCCTAAACACTACCTAGACCCTGCACTCCCTATGATCTCAACCTTAGGATTAAACCCTAAACCCTAAACCCTAAGCCCTAAACCCTAAACCCTAAACTCTAAACCCTATGAAGCCGAGGCGCCCGGACTCTCCGGGGCTTGCCTTGGGTGCGGCGCTTGGGCATCGGCGACCTATGCTCGCGGTGCTGTGGGAGGACGGCTTAGGGTTTAGGGTTTAGGGTTTAGGGTTTAGGGTTTAGGGTTTAGGGTTTAGGGTTTAGGGTTTAGGGTTTAGGGTTTAGGGTTTAGGGTTTGGGGTTTGGGGTTTGGGGTTTAGGGTTTGGGGTCTAGGGTTGAGGGTTTAGGGTTTAGGGTTGAAAGGCTTGGGGAGATCCCCTGTCTCCTAGACCGGGGTTTAAGGATTCGTGTTCAAGGTTTCATTGTGTGATTCGGGCCTAGGCCCTTCTGCATGTCGGTAAATTTGTGGCAGGCCTCTGTGTTCTGTGTCCATGGAAAGGTGTGGGTTTTTGAGTCTGGGTGTTGCGTGGCTGGTTCACTTGCAGGCTCTCTTTCTCTTCACCCTAAACCCTAAACCCTAAACTCTAAACCCAAAGCTCCTAAACCTGCCTGAACAACTCGAAAGTTTGGGTGCCTGTTCCTCTGAACCTCTTAGGGGCCGGGTAGGTAACCTTCCACCCTTTTTGGTTATATAGAATCCTACTATACATAGCAGGTCAGCCTTTCTGGGGGAGGGCATTCAGCCCCTGAGGCCTGCGTCCCTAGACGTACCGCCTTGGTCATAGACCCAAACCCCCAATCGCGGAACCCTAAACCCTAAACCCCCAGCCCTAAACCCTAAACCCTAAACCCTAAACCCCCAACCCTAAACCCTAAATCCTAAACCCTAAGCCCTAAACCCTAAACCCCCAAATCCCTGAGCCCTCATATCGACCCCAGGATGCTCCTCTGTCGGACTCCCAGCCGGTTCAGGACGTAGGGTTTAGGGTTGGGATGTTCCCCCTTATACTAACAGTCCTTACTAGGGTTTAGGGTCTAGGGTTTAGGGCTTAGGGCTTAGGGCTTAGGGCTTAGGGCTTAGGGTCCCTTATGATAATTCCTATTAAGGACCCCTAGGATAAGGGGTAACATCTCAGGGTTTGGAGGCCATCTCAGGATGCGCGGCTCAGCAGTGCAGGAAGCACTTTCGAGACCTGCTTGAAGCATATGTAATAATCCTCTTGCCTGCAATTAGCTTCGTTGCTGACGGCTGCCCCTAAACCCTAAATCCTAAACCCTAAAGCCTAAACCCTAAAGCCTAAACCCTAAAGCCTAAACCCTAAAGCCTAAACCCTAAATCCTAAACCCTAAATCCTAAACCCTAAAGCCTAAAATCGTTCACTCCCTCACCTTGGGACATCGTGGCCAAGGCCATGACGCAGCGAGAGAGTGGAGTTTCAGGCAGCCCTAAACCCTCAACCTTCCCAGGCCAGCCATTGGGACAACTTACTGGGTGCCCGCCTCGGCGGGTTTGATTTGGGGTTGAGGGTTTAGGGTTCAAGAGTTTCAAGACGTCGACAGAGCCCGTTCTCATCGTCAGTGCCTAGAGATCTGGAGATCATGCACCATGTATTCCAGAAGCTGGTGCTTAGCAGAGGTCTCAGAAGTTTCGGTGCCTCCTCTATGGTTGGGAACCTAATTTCCCAATTTTATATTGAGAACCTGCAACTTTACTCTAAACCCTCAACCCCAACAGGCCCGAACCCCAACCCCAATCCCCTCAAACTCTAAAATCCCACGACAACACCCCCCTAAGCACTAAACCCCATGTTAACCCCCCACCCCCAAACCCTAAACCCTAAACCACCCTAAACCACCCTAAACCCTAAACCAAACTAATTAAATACAACTGGTCGACCTTCTCTCGGCCGATTCTAAGCCTCAAGCCCTGGTCGGCCCTTTTTTTTGTTTTGAAGGGTTAGGGTTTGGGGTTTAGGGTTTAAGGTTTAGGGTTTAGGGTTTGGGGACTATTCACGCACTAGTTTGTAATAATATTAAAGTAGTGCACATGTGAAGGGGAAAAGAGCGGTGAAAGAGGTGAATCATTTGTCCTAAAGTTATCCCGTGAGCTTGCGAACCCCAAAAGGCCCATAAAAAGTACTAAATTGTAAGGCCGCGTGAACAACGCACGAATTTAGTACATTTTAGTGGGTCTTTTGCCCTTTTCTCCCTTTCTTGCCCATATTTGATTATAAATCGCGGGCGAGCTTGCATGAATAATAGAACAGTGAGCAGAGAAGCGAGGAAAAGGACTGGGACGTGTGAGCGGTTCACCTTTACCTTTCCTTTCGTACACCAGCAAACTTCATGACACCTTAGCTGCCCAAGAGTCGGGTTTAGGGTTTAGGGTTTAGGGTTTAGGGTTTAGGGTTTAGGGTTTAGGGTTTAGGGTTTAGGGTTTAGGGTTTAGGGTTTAGGGACGCACGCTATAATATTATTAATGGTTGCGTTTCAGGCGTACGGACACACCACTCATTGAGACCGCCCCAATAAAAGCCCAATGTAATAGCCTCTGAACCTTTGAATCCACCTCCGGGCCTTCGACCTTTGCGTAGTCCCTGAGAACCAAAGAAATCCTAAACCCTTCAAACCCTGAACCTTTAAAACCCTAGACCCTGAACCTGAAACCAAACCCTATAAACCCTAAACCTTATAAACCCGAAAAACCCTATAAACCCTCTAAACCCTATAAACCCTACAAACCCTACAAACCCTACAAACCCTATAAACCCTAAACCCTTGGATTCCCTAAACCCTTAGAACCCAGACACAGGCCTGGCCGGCGGAGACGGCCAAGGCTGTGATGGCGGCGGCTCCTGTAGAGAAGGCCCTTTTGGATCAGGGTTTAGGGCTTAGGGTTTTAGGGTTTCAGGGTTTTAGGGTTTAGGGTTTAGTGTTTAGGGTTTAGGGTTTAGGGTGATCCTCACTTGGGGCCTTGCGGGCTTCGGTTTGTGAAGACGTGTGCCCCAAAGAGTCACTCCTGGCAGCGTCGCAAGACATCATGAGCCCCTAAGCTTTTTGCAAAAGGTCTGGGGTTTTAGGGTTTTAGGGTTTTAGGGTGTTAGGGTTTTAGGGTTTTAGGGTTTTAGGGTTTTAGGGCTTTAGGGCTTTAGGGTTTTTAGGGTTTTAGGGGTTTAGGGTTTTTGGGTTTTAGGGTTTTAGGGTTTTTGGGTTTTTGGGTTTTTGGGTTTTTGGGTTTTGGGGTTTTGGAGTTTGGGGTTTAGGGTTTAGAGTCCTACCCTTGGGACAACCCAGGAAAGCACATGCTCGCGAGCATCTACAGACCTTCGGAGCCCTCAGCGCAATGCATCTGCTACTATTTGTTTAAGAACCCCAAAAGCAAAAATAATAATCCCTATATTACCCTTGATAAGGAACGATCTATTTTTTCCTATTTTTTCGGGGTTCTTAAGCAGTTAGTAGTCTTGCGACATGACATGCGCACCGCGAAGTGGTGTTTGGCCTGCGAACCTGGCCCAAGTAGGCAAAGTTTAGGGTTAGGGCTTAGGGCTTGGGGTTTGGGGCTTGGGGTCCTTTCAGTCCGACGCTTGGGACAAAGCTGGAGGCAGACCTCGGACCCTTTGCCTCTACGTGTTCGCCTCAGAGTTCGGATTCATTACTTTGGAGTTTGTTGGAGTTCAAGGCTTCTTGTTGACTTAGGGTTTAGGGTTTGGGGTGAACATCCCTATCTCCATACCCCAAGAGGCATACTAAAGGGAATCCCGGCTCTAATCATCCTTAATTACAAACCATGTTCCAACTCTCTGAGTTTATCGTAGGGCTTCACAGAGCAGGACTTGGATTCGGACTGAATTCAGATCTTCTGTCACCTTGATCAGCTCTTGGTCCAGCACCACCTGGGCTAGGGTAACGACCCCCGATGTGGTACCCTAAACCCTAAACCCTAAACCCTAAACCCTAAACCCTAAACCCTAAACCCTAAACGAGAAGCCAAGCACGTTTTTTAGATCCATTGAAAGACGACTTGGAATGAATTGCATGGCAAGGTTTGGATGTCAACCACCGGAGGAGTTGCGCGAATACGTGCTAAAACAATGAAAAAGCTTCAACAACCTTCTGCTCCCTGTCACAGGCTTGAGTGTCTAACGGAAACCCTAACCTTATCTCGGGGACAAAAAGAGGGCTAGGGTGACCATGTATCGTCCAATGTTCTCCTTCTTTCAACCTTCTCATCTGGAAGTTTTTGGGGGAATCGAAGCTTATCCAGCTGGTAGCATGTGGGGTGTAGGGCTGAGGGCTCAGGGCTTAGGCCTTAGGCACGCCTAAAGGCAGGTTTGGGCAGAATGGCGAAATGTCGTTACAGGGCTTAGGCTTGATCATGTAGGCTACGGCTAGAGGAAGGTTTTCTATGGGATAGCATGAGCCGGCTAGAACTCGGGAAAGGATGAAGGGCCTTGTCACAGGGTTTGGCATGATAAAGTCACGGCGACGAGGATTGCTGGACTCGTCGGCCGCGAGAAGGCCGCGAAGTAGCTCGAAGTAGCTCCGGAGTTCGGCTTTCGGGCTTAAGGGGCTTTAAGGGGCTTCAAGGGGCTTCAAGGGGCTTTTAGGGTGTTAGGGCTTGGGGTTCCGACGTTTTAGGGTTTTAAGGGTTTAATGCCGCACCCAGGCCTGCCTAGAGTCCTAGAGCAACTCTTTTCCTCAAGTACTACGCTCAGGGTACGCAACAAAACACGTTCCCTTCCCCAGCCCCAACGAAACAACGAGGGTCAACATACCCAACCTCTGTGAAACGCCCCAAACCCTCAAACCCTATAAACCCTGTATACCCTTAAAAACGCGATAAATCCTGTAATCCCTATTTGAGCTGTAGAAACCCTCTCATCCCTCTTCACCCTGTCATCCCTAAACAGGACCCCCTATACACCCTGTCATCGCTACGAAGCTGAGAACCCCGCAATTACTGGCATCCTTTTACAAACCCTGTTAATCCCACATAAACATATATATATATATATATATATATTTCTCTATATATATATACATATGCATGGCATTTTTGTTTAAACCTTGGAACCCTCTAATCCTTCTCATCCCAGCAAAGCGCCTAACCCCCCCCCCCCCCCGCAGTTAAGCCCCTTCTCGGTGTAGGCTGCCGATCTGTTGGCCGACCTGGCAGCAACCTCGAGTCGAGGGCTGTAGGGGTTGTAGGGTTTGGGGTGCTTGGGTTGATAATGTTGGCGGCTCTGGGGGTTTTAGGTTTGTTAGGGGCTCTAGGGGTTGTTAGGGTTTTCGTTTTTGGTTAGGGCTTTAGGGTTTTTGGTTTTTAGGCATTCAGAGCTTAGGGTTTTAGGGCTTTAGGGCGTTTAGGGTTGAGAGCTCAGGGTGAATGTCTCTCTCTTGGACGCAGGCAGAGGTTAGCCCCACCGTGGTCAAAGGGTTTTGTGTTTTAGTATTGCAGGGTTTGAGTGTTCAGGGTTTAGAGGGTCAGGGTTCAGTCAGATTTCCTTCAACAGCTGCGAAATCCAGAAATCATCTGGCGATAAGCTTCATATGGGCCATTCCCCCAAGTAGTTAGTACCCCTTTCATAGCCCAAACAGAAAACAATCCCCCCAGAGGGACCCCAACGAGGGTACCCTTGTCTTCGGAAACCCCCATATGACCAAGTCTCCACTCAGCCCTGCTGTCTACGGAGCTGTGCAGGAAGTCTGTACACAACACTGAAAGGTGCGACTGTATGATTCTGAAGTACTATGTTGCATAGACTTTCGAGAGCGAATTCGCAAACTCTGGCTAGATCGATGTCACAGCTCCGGATTGTATCTGTGAACCCTAAGCCCCTCAACCCTGGACCCCAAACCCAAAACCATAAACCCTATCATTGGGTAATATAGGGGCCTTAGTGATTAGAATAGGGTTTCGGGGGTTATTGTAGTATTGTAATTCTGTAGTGACCATTCGGGAATAGTATTTGTAATAATTCCGACCCCTACTTCTGAGGGTAGTTTCATGGGCCCCTAATATGGTCCCTAACCTCCTTTAAGGGTTTCTGATGCATGGGCCCTTAAATCTGCATCGGGTATATGAGGGTTATATACGGGGTACCCTTCTAAGTGCCCATACTACGGGACCATGTAACTATGCTAAGATATATTATGAGAGAGCTCTGTCTCGGCTAGTCTGAGGCCTCAGATATCGCCTGTACCCGCGCGTGGGCATACTGGCTTGGGCCACGGATTCCGTTCTTTGGGTTTAGTGCTTCAGGATTGTTGGGGGTTAAAGATTTTTAGGGTTTTGGGGCTGTTTATGCTTTAGGGTTCACCAGGTTTTTTTAGGCCTAAACCCTAAACTTGCCCTAAACCCTAAGCCCTAATTAAACCCGTAGTTTTTGTTTGCGACTTAGGGTTTTGAGGTTCGCGGAATTCGGGCTTAGTAGTCGTTCCCCCAATGCTAAACCCGCTATTCCCTACTCCTTTGGTAGTGTATCCTGGAAATATGTTGATAGAAACCTAGAAGGTAGGGAAGCTTCATGTTCGGGGTTACTGCCCCCTAGACTGCACCACTGCGCCATGAAGCAACATGCAAGCTTCAGTTCGCTGGGTCGCTGGGTCTTTTGCTTGTGTTTCCGCAGGAGATAGTTAGTCGTTTCAATCGTGCTTCGGGTCTCGGGACGAGGGCCACATGCCCTGGGATGTCTGCACCAAGGTCTCCAGCTGATGCAGAGGCCTGGTTCTGGAGTGGAGAAGCCATGAGAAGCAGTCCTAGTACCTTCAACGACACTTGGGGTTATGTTTCCTTACACAGGCTTCGTGGGTTCCTTGCAGAACTAGGAGCATTTCCTGCCTGGGCTCCTCGGCTCCTGGGGCGTCAGCCCTCAAGCTTACCATGTGATCTACTGGTTGTTTGCTGTTTTGAGCTTTCTCTCTTTGTCTCGCGCTCTCTCTCTCTCTCTCTCTCGCTCCCTCCCCGCTCTCCTTCCCTCCCTTCCACTCACTCTGCCGATCTGTCTGTGATCCGCCAGGCTCGCACGGGTGAGATCGTTTGGGAGGCTGCTGCCAGTGTTGCCAGTCAGATGTTTTAGCTCCAGGGCTTTGGGTTCCACGAACCCCAACACCCTCAGGCCCTACCCAAACAAGGGCAAACTTGGCCCTCCTTGTAATTCCCAAATAATTAGTGACTGTTGGAGCCAATCGATACAATTTTCTGTTTGTAGGCCCGACTCCCCAAACCTTAACCTCTTGTAAAACCCGGAATGTCCGTAATCTGACAACTCTAAACCTCCCCGAACCCCTAAATCCACGAAGCCCTAAAGCCCTAAAACCCTAAACCCTAAATCCCCCAAAACCATACAACCTGGAACCATGAAACTCTGAGAGCCACTGGTCGCAGGCTCTCGAGGTGCGGTCCTTCAAAATGGAGGAGTCTGGAGACGAAGGCGCGCTCGGCAGCTAGAGAGTTTCCAGGGCTCATGGCTCGGAGGTTAGGAAAAAGCCTAAACTCGGGTTTAGGGTTTACGGTAGGCTTTAGGGGTTAGGGTAAAACTCTGTTCTAAACCCTGAAGCAGCACAGGAATTCGAACTCGCCAATTCCGGTCATTGTGCGCCATCGCCCGCAGCAGCTCGGAGGACGCCCGGGTCTGCCAAGCCTTGCACATCCTGAACCATCTTCGGCCCTCTAGTACTAAAAGCCCTCAGTGAGTTGAGTGCAAAAGATCTCAAGCGCATGGACCGGCTAGCAGAGGCCAGGGTTCTGCCTAAACCCTAAACCCTGTTGGCTCCTTGTTGTTTTTTTGGATGGCGCTCTCTTAAGTTAAAACAACCCCAAGGGCCAAGCAAAGGAACACAACCAGCCACGCAAACAGACGCAACAATAGCAACCAAATCAACAGGCAGCAACACGCAGCACAAAGGCAACAAAAAAAACAAAAAGAAGGCCCTCCAACACATCCTTTTTGCCGTGTGGTTAATCCGCCTCAGGAGCCGCTGGCCGAGGATGCGCAGGCATCCCTGTGCGCTAGGGAGCGCTTTGCCCGACTCTCAGGCATGCGACACCCGAAAAATTCCTGATCAGGATGGATTAGGGGTCCCCTTTATGAAGCCTGGTACTTCATTCCCCTCCCCTCCTTTCCGTCATGCGTTAGGTTTCCCACAGAAGCTTCAATAGCCAAACTATGTTCCCTTTAGTCCTAAGTTACCAAGGATCCCAGATTCCTGAGCCCTAAACCACCGGCTGCTCATGGGCCCAGGCGCAGGCCCACGAAGCCATGAAGCAGCTTGCCGGCATGGGCACGAGGCGGCTTGCAAGCAGCATCTACCGTACAGGTCATTTTCAAGAGGATGCAAGAACAGTTAGGTAAACCCTAAAACCCTCTAAGGGAACCCTGATCTGCACCTTCTGAGAGTTTAGGGTTGAAGAGCTAGAGGACTTCAGTGAAGAAGAACGATGGCAAACTTAGCTCGAAACTCCAGAAGCCTCGAAGGCTTGCACTCCAAACTCGCCCAAAGCCAGCGCAACCCCAAAAGGTACCTTGAAATTCCCCGGGGGCCGTTTAAAGACCCTTCCTCCCCAGTTTTTTTTTTCAAACCTTTAAGCTTAGGTTCCCCTCCTACCTGTCTATCAAATGTCAGGGTAGCCGGCGCCCTAACTCCTGAACCCCAACCCTAAACCCTCTTAGGGTTTAGGGTTTAGGGTTTAGGGTTTAGGGTTTAGGGTTTAGGGTTCCATCAGCTCCGCAATAGCTCCGCACCTCTGTCAGGCACCTTAGCTCGCCTTCTTCAGAGTCCACCGACAGCTCGGGCTGCGCCTGGCTTGTTTTTGCATCCGGGTTCAGGGCTTTTGGCTGGGGTTTTTAGGGGTTTACGCATGGGTTAGGGTTTAGGGTTTAGGGTTTAGGGTTTAGGGTTTTAAGGTTGAAGTGTGTAGCAAGCTGTTTGAGTGAGTTTTTAGGGTCGGATGGTCTGAGGCTTGGGGCAGTGTTCCTTTCATATCATCCCTTAGCCTTATGAAAAGGTATATAGGGCCCTAATTCCCTCATAAACCCTAAACCCTGAGCCCTAAGCCCTAAAACCTAAACCCTAAACCCGGTGCCCGCGTGCAGCCAGGTGATCTGGACTCTGTGCGCTTCCGCGCAGAGCTCTTCGATCAGGAGGTGGCTTCTGGTTTCAGGGCTCTACGGGGTTTGGGAAACACACTGGTAATATGGGGGGGGGGGGGGGGGGGCGGAAGAAGAATTACAAATACAATTCCGTTATGTTCCCTATAACATAAATATACTTTCATTCCCCCGCCCCCCTCCCCCCCAAAAAAAGAAAAAGAAAAGGACTATTCTAATTATTAAGGCCCGTAGATTACTTGAGCCTGTCAGTCTCCCTCTATAAACGGATATGGCACACAGCGTCTGGTTCAGGGTTTGGGGTTTAGGGTTTAGGTTTACGGTTTAGGGTTTGGGGTTTAGGGTTTAGGGTTTAGGGCTACTTGCGGTGGCATCCAAGGCCTCCCTGAACCTAAACCTCACATCGAGAGGTCTTCAGCACGTCGGCCATGTCCTGCGCCAACTTGTCCTCAGCACTGGCAGTTGCCCCGGAGTGCCCTAAGTTGGCCTAAACAATTAAACCCTAAACCCTAAATCCTAAAAAAAAGGCTTCCTTTCACAACTCTAGGCTCTTCTCTCATGTTAGCATCGTTTCGTTTGATTCGCTTGTAGACTGTAACACTGTAGACGTCTAGCAGGATTCCGTCAACAGTGCAGGCGACCAAAGTTAGTCCTGCTTCTGACAGAGCAGACTACAGCTAAGCAGTCAATCAAGTATTCATAGCTCAAGGGTGTTAAAACTCGGGATCCCTTTTGAGATGACGGTGTTGTGGCTCCATGGTAGCGGCGGCCAAGCAATTTCTCAAGCAGGCTTCACGTGACGGAAAGGGCTCCCCACAGTTTGCAGAACGCTGCGAGTCGTTCGTTGTTGGGTCTCTCCCACTGGCTTCAGCGGTTTGCTCTTGGTAGAGACAACATAGTTTACTTTACATCCATCTCATAGGAACTAAAGTGAAGAACCTAGAAGAACTAGACAAAACCTTGCAAGATCCCCAGATCAGGTCTCGCTGACGCTGCCCCGAGGCTTGAATCTCACGGGCTTCGTCGTTTGTTGGGGTTTGTAGCGGTTTAGGGTTTAGGGTTTTAGTGTGTTTCGGACCCTGCTTCATCCTCTTGTTGAAATCTAGGATCCCTTGTGCTCACCCTGCTGAGTCTTGAAACATGCTGCAAAGCTGCAAAGCTGCAAAGCTCAGTTTGCTGGACCTGGGGTTGAGGGTGCAGGGCTTGGACAGACCTGTCAGAGCTGTCTGAACAAAGGTCACGATCCCTCCCCCCACCCCTCCCCCCCCCTCCCTCCCCCCCCCCCCCCTCCACCCCCCACCCCCCCCCCTTTTTTTTTTTTCCACCCCCCCCCCCCTCCCCCCCCCCCCCCCCCCCCCCCCCCTACCCCCCTTCCCCCCCACCCCCCCTCCCCCCCCCTCTCCCCCCCCACCCACCAAATACAACTAAAAATAAAAAAAAAACCATAAATACCCCCTCCCCCAATATTAGCACAAAAACTCTAATTGGGGGTATTTAAAACATGGGGGTGGGGGTGAATATGAGGGGGAGTACAGAAGGTCAGCTCGGGGGTCTAGTTTTAATTGAATTGCTCTCCTTGGGTTTCAGAGGATCATATGGGGGTTTCCGATAGGGGTACCAGGGAATCCTACTATTTGGGGCTCCTTATTTTAGGAATGTTTTTTCAGCGGTTTTTTGTGCCATCCTAGGTCCTAGTCAGCACCTTGTACTTATTCCGGCTCCGATCCCATACTGCCAGTTTGCTTTCAGGGTCCGGGGCCCTTTCTAAACCTAAACCCTAAACCCCAAACCTTAAACCCTAAACCCCTAAAACACTTAACTCTGAAACCCCAAAGAACCAATTTTTGCAAACCCTGACCCAAAAGCCCACAACCGCAACTCTGGACCAGTCCAAAACTCAAACCCCAAACCATTGCAAAAACCCTAAATTGCACAAGGCCTATAAACTTCAAGCCCAAAACCCAGAACCCAAAGTAAGCCTTATCACCCTAAACCCTATAAGCCCTAAGCCTATCGGCGGCAGGCTGCAAAGGCCTACAGGCCGGCATCTACTCGGCCAGTCTTGATGAGGTGCGGATGCGACTCTTGATGATGGGTTTGGGGATACAAGCTTCAGGATTTACAGTGAAGTTTAAGCGGGTTTTAGGGTCAATCGTTGTGGTGGGTTTAGGCGGTTCAAGGGTTTAGGGGGGTTTGGGGTTAGTGGTGGAGTTGAGCGGAATGAGGGTTTGGGGTTCAGTGCTCGGGGTTCCTGGTGGAGTACAAATGACTTTGAAACCATCCCATGCTCTATGTGGTGCTGTTTTAGAATATGTTTCGTCATGTTCCGTCATTTTATATATTATGCTAGGCATGTGTATGTGCATGCACATGTGCATATGTGCGTGTATGTATATGTACATCTCAACATGTATACATGCGCTCACGTTTGCGAGACTGGCCGCGTCAAGTCTGCACAGGACATCGGGGCCCTGGTTGCCGTACACACCACGGGCTGCTCACCAGTACGGGAGCCGAACATGGTTTGCGGATGAGGGCTCAGGGATTTGGGGGTTTATCAAGGGAGTCTACCTTGAATCCCTAGGGTTATACCCTTGGGTTTGGGGACCCTGTTAACGATCTTGAAGGGAAACTCCTAGGGGTACAACCTTAGGGCTGCGGATCTTAATCCCGTGAGTCTAGGATGGGTTTAGCTCCAGCCCTGACACTGTGCAGCCTGCATTAAGCTTCAAGCCCACCCCCAGCCCCCAAGGGTTTAGGGTTTGGGTTCAGTGCTTAGGGTTTAGGGACATAGCCCTGAAGCCGCGGAAAGATGCTGGAGGGTGTTGGGCTTTAGTTTTCCGTTTTTTTTTGCGTGCGTTTGTGCTGCCATAAACATCAAATGCTTGGCATCTTCGCCTCCGCAATCACTTCCAGAAGCCGCATTGTGCTGGTTTAGGGTTTCAGGGTTTAGGGCTTAGGGTTTAGTAATTTAGGGATTAGGATTTAGTGCTGTAGGTTCCTAGATGACATTGCAATCTCGTATTCCAACACGGCTGCATCTTGTGACAGGAATCGTGGCAGCACTTCATGAGACTGCGTGTTGTTATGAACTGTCGTTGTTCATATGGTTTATTTGCCATTGTTGCGGTTATTTGTGCTGCTCGGGACTGCTAGGGAATGTTGTGGTCTTGCTAGATAGTTGTTCACAGGAAGTACATGACATATGTACATTATATACAACGTTGCATATGTATATATATATATATATACTGAATTGTTTAGGGCCTATGCACCTTTTCATGAAACGCTTTGTCATGTAAAACGGGATGGGCTTAGGGTTGAGTGATGCTGGTATAGTTTCCAAGTCCTCGGGCGTATCGTTCCAAACTTCAACCATTTTTAGTTCAGCAAAAATCAGGACAAATCAGAGAAAGGCAGAACATCACAAGAAATTCAAAAACAACCAAAACTCACCTAAAATAATTATGCAAATCATAAAACAATAACTACAGCCAAGCAACCCAGAGGCATGTACAGGCGCACACCCCGCAATTGAATTCGTTTCCGAACTTATTTGTGCCCTGGCCTGGGTCCAAATCGAAATAAATCTGAACGAATCTTAAAATGTTTCTGGTATTAACAAGACCCAGTCTTATCAGGACAGGGTATCTTAAGTTTAGCGGGTTTGTGGGCACCCTCAACCCTCAACCCCAAATGCCAAATCCCCGGATGTTCCGTGGCCGTTTGGGTGCTCAAGAAACTCGCACAGCCGGACGTATCCAGCTCAGACTCCAGCGTCCCGACAAGGCGCCACAAGATCGGCAACATGGGTGTAGGGTTTTGGGTTAAGTTAGGTCCCAGGATTTTTGGGTGTATGTATGTCTATAAATATGCGCATGATCTCTCATGTATATGTGTATATATATATATATATATATGTATGTATATCTGTCTGTCTTTATTTCTTAACTAGCCCTTTATATAGGCTGGGCTCCTGTGCCAAGCTCCCGGGTTTAGGCTGTAGGGACTGTAGGCTTTACCTGGGACTCTCTTTACCTACAGTTTAGCAGGTAGGTAGAACCCATCAAGCTGTAGGTAAAAAGGGTCCCAGGTAGGGTTTTGGTTTAGGGGCTTTCGGCTTAAGGATTTCAGCTCTCTTCTATTCTGGCCTGTCTGTCTTGTACCATGCACCAACAACTCCAGTCGCGGGTGAGCCTCTGACTTGACCATACGCCTGTTCATAAATAGCCCTAAACCTTAAACCCTAAACCCTAAGCCCTAAACCTTAAACCCTAAACCCTAAACCTATAGGCCCTGAACCACAAACCCTAAACCCCAAACCCAAAGCCCAAAAGCGATCAGCAGCTCAATGCATGTGCTTACCCAGACCCCTGGGAGGATCCAAAACGTAGATCCCCATAAGGGTTCCTAAACATACTTGCATCGGTTTAGGGTTTAGGGTTTATGGTTTAGATTCAGGGTTTGGGGCTCTACGGTTGGGATCCTCCCAGGGGTCTGGGAAATCAAAGTCACGGAGAATCTCAATGCGCACAGAAACGCGACCGAGCTCCTAGAGTAGCCCATCGTTGTCAATCACACGCTGCCAAGGTACAGGGCTATTGGCGTTTAGGGTTTAGGGTTTAGGGTTACTGGAGTTTAGGGTTTAGGGCTAGCCCTAAACCCTAAACCCTAAAACCCCCAAACCTCTACTGTCCCCCTCTGGCAAGGCCTCTTTGCCGACATGCAGCTTGCACCAGTCTCGGCAGCTCTTCCCGCAGCTGGGCGGCAGCTTGAGAGGGTTTCAGGGTTTAGGGTTTAGGGTTTAGGGGTTTAAGTTTAGGGGTTTAGGGTTTAGGGTTTAGGGGTTTAGGGTTTAGGGGTTTAGGGGTTTAGGGGTTTTTTAGGGTTTAGGGTTTAGGGGTTTAGGGGGTCTAGGGGTTTAGGGGGGGTTTAGGGGTTTAGGGTTTAGGGGTTTAGTTTTTTAGGGTTTTAGGGGTTTAGGGGTTAGGGGTTTAGGGTTGAGGGGTTTAGGGGCTCAGGGGTTTAGGGTGGTTCTAGGGGTTTAGGGGTTCAGGGTGGTTCTTACTGGGGGTGGGGGTTGCGAGAAGAAGGGACCCCCCCAATGTAGTTCCCCCAAAATAGTAGGGACCCCTTATAATAAGGACCCCAATCCCCAAGTCAGGGTCCCGTTCTAAATCAGGGTCCCCGCTACCCAGATCCTTGGGAGGAGTCCTAAAAGGTAAACCCCCCAAACAGTCCCCTGTACAACTATTGGGTCAGTTGTAGGAGCCTTTCGGGGGATATACTTTTTTGGATCCTCCCAGAAGTCTGGGGAGATGGTTCCAAATCAGGGTCCCGCTGCTCTTGGGGCGGGACCCTTGTTCATCGAAATTGGCAAGCGATTCCAGAAGAGGCTCATCTGAGGACGCAAACAGGACAACCCCTCCCATGTAGGGTTGCCCATGATCGGGGTCTTTGTTTGGACTTGCAGTTCCCTAGGCGTTCCAGTAGATCCTAAGCAAATGAACCTACTACAGTCGAAATGTGTTCGAGGTAGGTTCCTGGAGCATGTCTAAATTTTCCCTTATTGGGTTTAAGAGCAGGAATATTCTTCAGGGGGCCAGCTGGGGTGTAACTCTGAAGCTCTTAGCTCCAAAGACTCTACCAGAAGCTCCGTGGCTCCCCACGTTTTGAGTGCTTGGGTGCTTGGGCGTTCGAGGCCGTTTATTAGGGATGGTTGCGCCGCAGGGTGTTTGCGGGGATCAGTGTTTAGCGGCCCCTTGAAGCCTGAAGTGCCAAAACCCGAAACCCGAAACCCGAAACCCCAAACCCCAAACCCCAAACCCCAAACCCCAAACCCCAAACCCCAAACCCCAAACCCCAAACCCCAAACCCTAAACCCTAAACCCTAAACCCCGAACCCTAAACCCCAAACCCTAAACCCCAAACCCTAAACCCGAAACCCTAAACCCCGAACCCCAAACCCTAAACCCTAAACCCTAATCCCTGGCCCTTGAGGTGGTGCCGGCCGCGCCTGCTCCGCGCGTCGCCACACCAGCCCCTGCCGGCTCCAAGGTGCGCGGAGCTCTTAGGGTTTTTAGGGCTTGTAGGGTGTTGAGGGCTTATAGGTCTTTAGGGTTTTTAGGGCTTGTAGGGTTTTAACGGCTTGTAGGGTTTGTTTGGTTTTTTTAAGGGTTTTTAGGGCTTGTAGGGTTTTAAGGGCTTCTAGGGTTTATTTGGTTTTTTAAGGGTTTTAGCCCTATCTTTCGGGGTTTGTAGGGTTTTTAGGGTTCGTAGAGTTCATGGGGTTCTTAGGGTCCGGGTTTGTAGGGTTTTTAGGGCTTATAGGGCTTTTAGGGTTTATAGGGTTTTTAGGGTTTATAGGGTTTTGGGGTTTTAAGGGCTTACAGGTTTTTGTTGGGCTTATAGGGCTAGTAGGGCTTATAGGGTTCATTGTTTTTTTTTCTTAAAGGGTTCTTTGGGTTTTTTTAAAAGATTTTTTTGAGTTTTTTTCTTTTGGGGGGGGCTTATAGGGTTTTTAGGGTTTATTGGGTTTTTGGAGTTTTTTGGGCTTATAGGTTTTTAGGGTTTATAGGGTTTCGGGTTTATAGAAACTTTATATGGCTTAGAGCTTATAGGGTTAATGGATTATGAGGGTTAGGGTCTACAGGGTTTAGTGGTGTGTAGACTCGCAGAGCTTTGAGGAGCTGGGGAAATTGGGAGTTCTGCAGGCTGTTGGGGATTTTTAGAAACTCTGGGTGTGGGGTTTGGGGGTGTGGGCTGTGGCCTGTGGGGATGCACAGCTGCGCCCGAGCTTTTGCATGCATGGGCCTAGGGTAGAGAACTGGCTGCGCAAAGGGAAGCTGTTCTAGGACTGCTTATCGCCGCATTTGGGGTGCCCATAATCCGACCCAAACCTCCAACACCCCTGAATGAAGCAAAATAGCTTGAACTATATCAAGGGACCTGTGCTAAGGGCCCCTCAACCCAAACCATTTACGCCTTACACTTTAACTTCTTACACCCTATACTATAGAACAATAAACCCAGCCACCCAAACCCACGAGCCTTCAAGCAAAACCTGACTCCTTGAATGCCGAGGCGTCTCTCTGAGGGAGCACCTTATGTCCCGAACCCCTGAAAACCCTGCAGCCCTATACCAATAAAGCGCTACAACCTCCACAAGCCCTATAAGTCCGTTGAATCCCACAAAAACACGGACCCGAAGCTCACTCGAGCAGGACGGTGCATCGTGTGCCGTTGGGGCAGTCGCTGCGGCTGCAGCTGCCTGCTACGTACGGAACGGGCGCAACTCGCGCGTCGCAAAGGTAGGCCGCCACTCGGACATCATTGGTAAAAGGAATGCATGGAGCAGCCCTTGAATAGAACCTGCTATTATGAAGTTTGTTGTTTTAAAGAACTTGTTTAGTTGTATTCAGTTAAAGGACGGCTTTTTGAACGGTTTTTCCACTATTCGCCTTTGAAGAGTATGAGGTTGGCAGCAGATGCCCGCGACAGAGAAGGCGCAGAAGAAGTCCGAGACGGCGCAGAAGAAGTCGATCCTCATCCTTTCTATGTCCCTGCTGCAGTCTGCTCTATTCTTCGGAGGCTTCACATCTTGCGTCCAGGTTTAACATGTTCTGGATGATGCATATTTTGCCATGAGCACGGTCACACACACACACACGTGCAGGCACACATGATTGTGTCTAGACTTTGACGACTGTCACTGCATGTCCAACAGGATCAGGACGAGTGCCACAAGCGCTTGCGTGTCTCTCTGTAGTCGGAGCAAGACACTTTCTCGCTACTGCGATTTTGCTGGGTCCCACCATACCGAAACCCCTCACCCTCTCGACCTTAAACCCTTACAACCTTCTGGCCGAGCGGAAGCCAAGCCATGGATACCCCTCCGTATGAGACAAATGTCCCACAAGGGACCATACTTCAGAAGACTCTTCCCAAAGTCTCAAGCAACCCTAAACCCTGAACCCTGAACCCTAAACCCTAAACCCCAAACCCTAAACCCTAAACCCTAAACCCTGTGCCTTAAATCACTGCTCGAGTCCAGAAGGCCCGAAGCCCAGACACTTCTACTAAGCTCAACAAGCTGAACTTCGAGGGTTCTGAAGGGAGGGGGGTTCAAGGGGGGTATGTAACTCAGGTTCCCTAGGTACCTACCCCCTGAACCCCCCTCCCTTAAGAACCCTAAACCCTAAACCCTAATCCCTAAACCGTACACCCTACACCCTACACCCTAAACCCGAAACCCTAAACCCTAGACCCTATAATGAGAGCCTTCCATGCATGGCCTCCACCGAGGAAGCTTGACCCGAAGATGGACGTGTTCATGAAGGACCGCTCCGTACTTGGAGGTTCAGGGTACTTATAACCCCGGTTTAGGGTTTAGGGTTTAGGGTTTAGGGTTTATAACTGTACTTACAAGCCCCCTAAGTCCTCTAAGTAGGTTATAAGTGGGTTTAGAATTGGGGTCATAGGTACCCGTGAACCTCCTAGTAGGGCCCTGTTGGCTCGCCTACTGGCCCTAAGCCTGAATTGCCTCATTTTATGGCCCTCAATCGCAACACCTGGCAACTTGCAGAACTTCTCCAAGAAGTACGGCGAGGGATCCATCATGAGCCGCAGCCTTGGCATCCAGGATATGTCGATAGGGTTTGCAGAGTTTCGGGTTCTACGTGAGGCCGCGCACGGAGCTGTTGCTCTAGTAAGTACTCTAGTGCGTGTCTTGCTTGAAGACAAAGTCTCAGACTGTGTGGGGTTCAGGGATTTAGGACCTTTGTGTTTCTTTACAAGTAGCATTTACGAGTTAAGGGTTTAGAGTTTAGGGTTTAGGCGGTTGGGCGCTCAAGGGCTTTAAGGCCTTCAGGGCTTACGGGTTCAAGAAGGACTTCATGGCTTCGGGGTGTCTAAGGCTGCAAGGCTTTTTTCGTGCTTAAGAGTTTTTGGAGGTTTGGGCCTCTAAGCCCTAAACCCTGTAATCCCCTCATGTGCTTGCAGAATGCCGATGAGGGTCGGGGGCTTAGTATGCCCTTAGACCCTCAAGCTCTCTCCCTACGTCCCTCTATGCATTGAGTCTGCCCGATCGGATCCGAGACTTGAACAAGTTCGACGCGGATGTGCCAACCATCTCGACAGGCCCCAGCCCTGCTGCTCTCTGTTTCGGGCTCAGGGCTTCGGCTCAGGGTTTACTAAATCAGAGGTCTCTCTTTCACTAGGACCCGGAGTAGGCCCTTATTTCCTTTTTTTTTGGTTGGGGTTCCCTTATGATCTTAACACCAAATGGCTACCCTTTTTGTTCCTAGGTTACTCCTGGGTCTAGCTCATGGTTTGGTATCGCTTACCAAAAGCGGCCTAAAACAGGCCCCGAATCATCTTCAATAAGGTTGCTACGGGACATCCGAAGCTCGATCGGGGATTCTGGTTTATGGTTTAGGGTTTAGGGTTTAGGGTTAGGGTTTAGGGTTTAGGGTTTTCAACCACCCATGTATCCAACAATTCTGCCAGCCGGTGGTCGATTTTCGAAAGGTGCGCTTGTCAAAGCCCTATCCCTCAACCCTAAACCCTAAAGGCCCAAACCTGTGGAGGCCGCGAGGGTGGTCGAAACGCGCAACAATCCCGAGGCCGAAAACTATGAAAATTCAAAGCGGGACATGAAGAGAACAGAAAGTAGCAAAGGAAAAAACCAACCTCCGCCTAAAAACCCTTCACCCTTCGCAACACAACACAAAACGGTGAGGGCAAGGGCCCTTCGCGCCGTTTCCTGAAGCATCCTACACTTACTTCGCCTTTAGCTGAACTTTAAACTTTTTGGGTTTCCTTTTTTAGTAGGAATATTAAAGTTTAACCTTTTTTCCCCTTGGTCATTGGAGAAGTAAGTACAGGCGCCTTGACACTGGACTTGAAGCTGGGCGGTGGCGTGCCCTATGGCCGGACGCTGGGACTGCACTTGCGCAGCTTTCTCAGGGGTTTTGAGGGTTTTGGGCCAAGCGGTAGAAGGTCAGTTCCCCCAAAGAATGGTCCGTGCTTGCACTTCGACCCTATGCCCCCCCAGCACATGCTGGTTTGCGATTTCCTCCGTGAGTAGGTTCCTTTCCCGCGATGCTCTAAATTGAAACCAGAATAAGACGAATAAGACCTCACCCTAAACCCTACACCATAAACCCTGAACTCTCCAGCCTTATGTGTGTGTGCGCACCCAGTCACAAGGATCGTTGAAGTCTACGGCCCGGAGCAAAGTGGCAAAACAACGCTTGCACTCTCCTGCGCGTACCAGGCAGGGGGCGCCCCCCCAAAAAACACAAAACAAACAACACCGACTGTAACTCCTATATTGCCCGTTTAAGGAAGAAGACTCTAATTTTCGTGGTTCTTCAGCAATTGGTAGCGCTTCGTAGGGCTTTCGAGTGTTGTTATCATCGTGAGGTCAGGGCTCACACTCCTGAGGAACGCTTTGTGGTCACGAAAACTTGGTTCCCCAAATCTGTAGCTACCACGCAGGTTAGATCCAAAAATGAGGCCCCGATGGTACCCAAGCTGGACGGAACAGACTCTTCTCAGATGGTTCTGGTGCCTCATGGACATGTTTGGGTTTCAGGGTTTAGGGGTGTTGCGGCCCTTGACTCCCTGGGCGTCGAAGCATGTGGATCCGAAGTTTTCAGCAACTAACCCCATACAAGCCCTAAACCCTAGCAGGCCCCCAGACATCCCCAGACCCTAAAGACCCGAAGCCCTGCGACAGCCCGAGCAGGCGCAACAGAGTGGCAACCGCAAGCGCGTGGCATTTCTGGATGCCGAGCAGGCTGGGACACACAACATAGGCCATGGTCTCTGGCTCGGCCTTTTTTTTTTTTTTTTTGGGGGGGGGGGGAGGTTGAAGGGCTAAGTGGCGGGCTTCGGGATTCACGGGCTTGGGGGGTTTAGGGCCTTTCAAACTAGGCCCTCAACCCTAAACCCCTTTTTTCTAGATTTCTTCGTGTAATCGCAGCCCTTATGTAAAGGAATCCCTAGACCCGAAACGCTACTGGCCCTAACCCCGAAAACCCAAAGAACCCTCCTAAGCTCTACAACTCCAAAAGCCCCTAAACTCTAAACGGCTCAGTACTACACATGCCATGAGCCCTCTCGGGTTCAAACCAGACTTGCCTCCAAGCCCCTGAGAGAAAAAGAATTCGCGGCTGCCTACATACAAACCCTGAGCCCTAAGCCCTAAGACCTAAACCCTAAACCCTAAACCCCTAAACCCCAAACCCCTAAACCCCTAAACCCCAAAACCCCTAAACCCCTAAACCCTAAACCCTAAACCCTACAGGCCCTGGACAGATATCTGGCAAAGAACATGGGCCTCGACCTCTCCCCTGTGGCTTGGGCTTCGGGGTTCAGAGACTTCCGTAATTTGAGGGCTTCAAATTTGGGGTTTAGGGTTTAGGGTTTAGGGGATAGGGTTTAGGATTTAGGTTGAGGGCCTTGGGGGGTCAGAGTCTCAATCACTTAGGCCCGAAAGCCCAGAGGTTTGGAGGGAGGCACTTAAACCCGAAACCCGACTGTATTCGGAGCATGGATTAGAGTTTCCGTTCTGCGCATGGACTTGATGTACTTACACGCACGGTGCTGCAGACCAATTGCAAGACACCTCTTTGAACAAAGAGGGTGAGCTTTGAGCCATTGGGTCGGTGTGTAGACTTGAGGAGATTGAAGCCCCGTGACGGAACATGTGATTTTGAGGAGAAGCCTCACGTGTTCTAAGCGTTCTCCCCTCTATGCTCGCCAAGGGGTTTGTAAAGGCGACCTTGTCTAGGTTGTTCTGCATAAATATGCAAGGGAATCGGCTCTGGCTCCCGTCAGTAAAGGGTTTGCGAGTTGGCAGCAGCGACCCCAAACGCTAAACCCTAAAACCTCCGTTTGACGTTGGCGTATCAGCATTCAGTACTTCAATAGCTATGAGACTCGGGCGGAATTGGGATCCAGATGCAAAACCAAGTCATTCCCGCGATTCAACATCAAGCAAAGCCTCCAATTGCCGAATCTGCCAGCATTGTTCGCAAGCAGGATCGCTTCACCTTTTTGTGCGCCGGTTTCGCTGAGGAGGCCAGCTGAACTCGGATCCCAGAATCGAGTTTGGTTCTTGGGTTTAGGGACCTCAAAGCTCAGAGCATCTTCAGCGTCAGCTGTGTACTCACCTTACTGTCACTTGCTGTTCGCAACGGGCTTCTGCGTCTAAACTCTAAACCCGAAACCGCCCTAAACCCCTAAACTCCTATGTAAACCTTGGAGTCCAGGGAGCACGGTTATCAGACTTTTGATTAAGCTCAGATTGTTTTCGTCGTCATTCTTCTCAATCTCATTATTGCCAGCATGAAAGTCTCTCTCATTGGCCAGTAGTCTCATTGGCACCATTATTAAGACCATTACCATTGTTGTCATTGAGTCATTGACATCACGATCGTATTATCATCATTGTTGTCATTCCTTGCTGTGATTTTTTGCTGTTCTTGTCCTTATTCCCATGAGGATCGTTACGACCATGATTATCATTGGCTTCTTGGTTGGGGCCTAGGTCTTACGCGTAGACTTCAAACCCCGAAGTGGCTGTATTCCCTGCGCCCCAAACTTCAACTCTGGGTCAGCATGACGATGCCCCGAATGCGACTGCCAGGCCCTTGTCCAGAGGAGAATAAGCATAAAGGGCTTTGGGTTAAGGTTTAGGGTTTAGGGTTCAGGGTTCAGGGTTCAGGGTTCAGGGTTCAAGGTTTAGGTAGAGTCTTTTTGGGCTTTCGGTGAAAGTGCCATGGATGGCACCCCCCCACACTTGCAAACGCGACTGCCACCCTCTGCGCTCGGAAGTCTCGCCAGCATGCAGTCAGCCAGATGGCCAGCAATTGAGCCAGGTCTCGACCCAAGATTCCTGCTGTATCGTGCTGTATACATGTACCCCAAACCCTAAACCCTAAACCCTAAAACCCTAAAACCCTAAAACCCTAAACCCTAAACCCTAAACCCTAAACCCTAAACCACCTGCCGAGAGGCATGCGACCAGCTCCTGGATGCCATAGAATCCAAGCTTCGCAGCTGCAGAGAGCATGGCGACGAGCTACTCTTTGCTTAAGCACCCCCCCCCTAAACCCTAAACCCTAAACCCGAAACCCTAAACCCTAAACACTAAACCCTAAACCCTAAAGCCTAAACCCTAAACCCCCAAAAAAAAGAAACGATTATAACCCCTGCATGGCCCTTATGGGAATGATAATAAGAATAGTAGTCGTAATCAATAGAATCATCCCTACGGTACGCTTCTAAGGAAGAACATCTATTTTTTTATCCACCACTTTCGGTGTGGGGCTGTTAGATTTTAAACTCAACTCTTCTCCTCGCCGGAACTCTTCTCCTCGCCCGGTCTACTCCTAGAGACTCCCTGGAGTGCCCGACCCCAGAGACTCCCTGCAGTGCCCAACCCCAGAGACTTCAGCTGAAATGCCCAACCCCAAATCCCTAAGGCGGGGATGTTCGAAGTAATATATGTATATATATATACATATATATATATCTTCTATTTGTTATTTGTTTTGCTTTTGTTTTTTTCTTTTGGGGGGGGGGGGTTCTTAAGCAATTAGTAGCTAAGAACCCACAGTGGCATCATAGTGGTTTCCGACAAAGTCGGAGGGGTACCTTATTGGGGTCCTTATTGTAAGCGGGTCCTACTATTTGGGGGTCTATATCAGGGGTCCCTTATTTTCGTCGCCTCCCATATGGGGCTTATAAGCCTGATGGGGCTTACGTGGGATGATTATCAGTGCAAAGTGCTGGGCTTACATGTGGGTATGATTTTGGCGTGTATAACGGTTTCTTCTTGCGTTTAGGGTCTATGACCCCCTAGAGTGGCACTTACATTCTCTTCTAGGGCTTCTGGTTCTCTGATTGAACCTCTTGTTGGCAAAACGAAGGTTCTCTTTTTGCCTAGGTTGTTGGGGAAACGAGAAGATGAATCTCTCTGTTCAGCGCGTTCGTTGCAATAGCAACAAGGGTTTAGGGTTTAGGGTGATGTGTAGGACATGTAGGTGTGTCTCGCTAGAGCCCTCCGCGGTGTGGTCGTCCGCGCTTTAGTGTTTCTCAGAAGAAGAGTCGCCCAGCTCCCGTGTGATGTAGGCATACAAGCCATGTGAAGGTGCTTCGACATTGTGATCTTGGACAGCGTGGGTGCCCTCACCCCGAAGGACGAGCTGGATAAGGACATGACGCAGGCGGGTCCTCACCCAAGTCTGGGGTAGCTTTGTTTAGGTCTTGAGGAGAGGATGGCGGGGCTCCTTAGATAGTGGTGGGTGGGTTTATCAGTTTTTCTGTGAGGTTTCCCTTTCGGGGTACTAGTACTAATACCTGGCTACCTGCACAGATTCCACTAACTCTGAAGCATCTGACTCCACGATCCTTATTTCGATTTAGGGCTTACATTTTAGGGTATAGGGTTTAGGGTTTAGGGTTTAGGGTTTAGGGTCTAGTTTCTTATGGTTCAGGGTGCGGCGTTGGTTAGCTGAACCCAGTGTTGTGAACATGCCTGCCAAACCCCATCCAGCCAAACCAAATTTCGCATCCAAAAGGACTGCTCTCATGGAAAACGGCTCCACAAGCATACCGAAAAACAATGTGTCTGGTAGGCAAGTTTAAGTTGCAAGGTTCCCCCGGGGGGGGGTATTCTAGGGCCCAGGGTCTTCTTCACCGAATATATCTTTGATTTTTCTGAACACTTTTTTACGTTCGCATTTCGGCACTCCTTGTAGCAAGCAATTGGTCCGCTGCCTTCCGGGCCCTCCAGGGTCCTCGGCATGACAGGATCTACCTGAAATGGAAGGTTTCCATCCAAGCACAAGCAGTAGGCACTTGGAGTGTTGAGGGGTTGAAGGCTGGTCCTCTCCGGTGTTGGTGGTTATCCAGGGTACGATGTGTATGCCGCCTTAATAGCACTCCGAGCAGCTCAACCCGCCTTGCTAGAACACCATCGGACTCCTGGCGCGCACCATGAGCAAGTTCTTGCGGAAAGCCGTGCACCTCGTCAGCATCAGATGATTCAACAGCATTCCTTATCAGGTCGCCTGCTCAAAAAAGACACCCTTCCCAGAGCAGTTTTTGCACTGGGCAGTGGGAGTAGCACTGGACACACCCAGCAAAGAACGATCCAGTTTGGAACGGGCTCACAGTAAAACCCACACTAAGCCCTAAACCCTAATCGGCTGTCTGTCATCCCAAGCCCTAACCGCGAAGCTCGAAACCACGATGCTGAGGAAGGTTGTAGCGGACTCTGACACCTGCCTCTTGATCATCAACCAGCTCAGAGCCAACATTGGAGGCATCGGTGCACTTCCTGGTGGGGTTATTTGGGGGGAGGTGGAGGGGGTGGGGGCGCGGTTAGGGTTTATATGGTTTAGGCTTTATATGGTTTAGGGTTTATATAGTTAAGGGTTTATCCCCGAATGTCGGGCAAGAGGGATGATGCTTCACCATGTACCGCCAGTCCGTGTACTCAACAAGAGCTTCTGAATGATCTTGCCATTGACGAACCGTGACACACTAACACCAAATCCTTAAACCCGCTAAGCCCAAACCTAAACCCTCTAGCAAATCTTACACCTCTCTAAACCCCAAACCTTTAGACCCTAAACCCTAAATGGGCAGTTCTCAAAATCATGGCCTTTTTTTTTGTACCCTAAAATTGGGCCGCCTGATAATAGCGACCCCTAAAGGGACCAGAATTTAGAGAAGTAGACCAAATGTGGCGAGGCTACGGCAATCCTGAGACAACCTGCGGTGGCAAAGCCCTTCCTTATCATGCCAGCATGCGCCTGGAGGCCGGCGTTGGGTCAGGGAGGGTTTCGGGTTTAGGATGTAGGGTTTAGGGTTTAGGGTTTGGGGTTTAGGGTTTAGGATTTAGGGTTTAGGATTTCGGGTTTAGGGTTTACCCCGTTCACTCAATCCAAAACACTCCCAGGGTGCAAACTGAGGTGGTGCATGAGAAGACCGTGTATAAACGACCCCACACACACCAGAGCAATATAATAGTAGCTAAGCCCTACATGATCCCCCTAAACCCTAAACCCTAAACCCTAAACCCCAAACCCCCTAAACCCTAAACCCCATACAAGCCCCCTAAGTCCCTAAACCCTATACAACCCTAAACCCTATACAAACCCTAAACCCTAACCCTAAACCCTCAACCCTAAACCCTAAACCCTGAAACCCTAAACCCTAAGCCCCAAACCCCGAAACCCTGGTGCTCTCCCAGGTCCGCTCTCCGATGTCCGGAAAGATGGGACCTGCGGAGATGCTTGACATCCCCACAAATTAGGGAGTTTAGGGAGTTTTGGGTTTGGGGTTTAGGGTTCAGGGTTGAGGGGTGTAGGGTTTAGGGCCTAAGGTTTAGGGTTTAGGGGCACTTTGATTAGGTTTCGAATCTGGTATGTGTTGATTCGACAATAAAGCCAATGCTAGTGTCTTGATTTTGTCTGGAAAGTATTGATGTCCAGACTTCATTTGCCAGCACGTACTGTTGGGTCGGGCTGGCAAAGACGGAAACATGCGGAAGTGACCGACTATGTTTCGCTTCCTTTATAAACAGTAGCCAACGCGCAGAAAGGGCCCCCCTCATTACTACACGGCTTCTAGGCTGCCACGAGGTTACACAGTTTGAGACAGGAGGGTTTAGAATCCCCGACCCTGAACCCTTAACTTTGAGACCTTCAGAGAACCTTGAGCTGAGAAGGGGTCTTGGCATCTTTCCCCATTGGGGGGGGTGGGGGGGTCGGGCTGCCAGGTCGAGATCGGATGGCTGCCTATGTGTTTGTATTGGTTTCGACTTCGAGTGAAACCACTGCCAGGGGTTTGATCAGACATACATACATACATACATACATACATACATAGTTATATGAGTTTTTAATTTACCATTGGTTGGATTCAATTGGTGCCCAATACAGTGTGGGCTGTGTGAAGGGCTTCGGGTTCGTGATTTGTGTGCTGCGTGAACGCTTGGTAGGAGACATCAGGTTTCAAGGGTTCCAAGCTCAAGCGGCTTAGAATTAGGGCTTGGAGTTTGGGCCTTAGGGCTTCAGATGAACCCTGTCATGCACCGAGGGAGCCCACCGGAATCCGCTCCGTCGTCCGAGTCAAGAAGAACAAGCTTGCCGCTCCGCACCGGAAGCACAGAAGCATTGTGCGGGAGTTGCTGGCATGTCTGGCCATTTTGGGAAACGCGTGTTTCCTGCATCAAGGGACTAAAGGAGGGACGCTTTTTAGGGACCTCAGGGGTAACATAGGGCAAGGTAGTGGCTATTCCGGGTCCCTAAACCCTAAGCCCCTAAACCCTAAACAGGGGCCCCTCCTTATACCCCTTAAGATCAATTGCCTTGTAGGGGCCGTAGGGTCCTGCGCTCCGGGGCTGTACAGGACTTAGCCAACCCCAGGGTTTGGGGTTTAGGGTTTAGGGTTAGGGTTTTAGGGTTTAGGGTTTAGGGTTTTAGGGTGTTAGGGTTTAGGGTTTAGACAAAAATAGTGTATGGAAGCTTGTAGCCCCAGAGCCTACCAAGTGATTGGGTGAGAACGCAACATGCAGTGAATGTTACCAACAGAGCAGGCAATCTGAGCATTCTGAGCGAGTTTGTCAAAATGCTGGCAGGTCATGGGTACCCCCAAGGGAAGTAGGACCTACAAATCGTGGCCCCATAGACCCTAAACCCTAAACCCCAAACCTTGTTTGGGCTTCCATCCCCCTCTGCCTAGGAGCCTTAGGTCCTAAACCCTAAACCCTAAACCCTAAACCCTAAACCCTAAACCCTAAACCCTAAACCCTAAACCCTAAATTTAAGAGCCTCCGGCTCAAGCCGCCGACCCCGCTGGAGCAAAGTTGAAAGGTTTAAACGCGCTCGTCAGCTCAAAGGATGCTAAAAGTTGATTTGCTTGAGCCTCTGTGAAACGTTGGGGGGGGGGGGGGGTAGGGGGTAGCACCAGGACCCCAGCAGGAGCGAGGGCAGCCCCATCAATTCAAGCCCAACAAATGGAGAGGGGGGGGGTGGGGGGGTAGGGGGGGGGGAGGGGGGGGGGGGTTAGGGGTTTAGGGCTTAGGGTTTAGGGTTTAGGGTTTAGGGTTTAGGGTTTAGGGTTTAGGGTTTAGGGTTTAGGGCTTAGGGTTTAGGGTTTAGGGTTTAGGGTTTAGGGTTTAAAGTTGTTTTTAAGCTTTAGACCCTTCACCCTCAAACCTTGTCCCTTTAACCACCCCTTCCTCCCCCACGAAAACATGCGAGCTTCCTAAGAGCATGTGTGTCTATTTCAGTTGATTCTTTTCGTTGTTTAGGAACCACATGCAATTGAGGTGTTCATGGTGTTCCACCCATTATAAACCCCCAAAACTCCTAAGTCCCAGAGCCCGAACACCAGAAAAGTCCTAAAGAAGAAGGGTCTAAAGCCCTAAAACTCCTCAGCACGAAGCCACTAACGAGGAAGGCCGAGTTTGACATCATCTTCGGCAAGGGCATCTCCTGGGATACCCGGTCGGCTTATACAGGGTTTGGGGTTAGTTTTGAAGGTTTAGGGCCTAGGGTCCCTAAACCCTAAATCCTAAACCCTAAGTTTTAAGTCTGTTGGGTTTTTGGGGCTTCGGCGGGGGAGGCTTAATTAAGGGTTTGGGGTTTCAAGGGCTAGGTTTTGGTGGTTGAAGAGGGCTTGTGGGAGCTTTTGGGCCCAGAGTCTGGGGGTTTAGGGCTTAGCGTTTGGGGTTTAGGGTTTAGGGTTTAGTTTAGGGTTTTGGGTTTTGGGTTTTGGGTTTTGGGTTTTGGGTATGTGGGGCTTCGGGTTGGAGGCACTCTCGGGCCCGGGTTGCAAGCATCACCTGAGGGGAGCGTACTCCAAGCACTTTACCCCGGCCCTTACTCCCTTGTTTTTTTAGGGTTTAGGGTTTAGGGTTTAGGGTAGCCCCTTTTTCCCCTTGTTTAGGGTTTAGGTTCCCTTACAAGCCCCTTGCAACCCACTTGGGCACCTTTTATTCTTACCTTACTCTTGGGTCTAGTGTGTGTGTGGCCAGCCCCAGAGAATCCAGGAGAACAGCGTCGTGGAGGCAGGCATTGACACGGGGCTGATCCACAAAGCAGGCTACGGGGCAGCATTGCAAAGAGCAGAGGGCTGAGAATAGAGTGAATTGGCCACCATGCGGAATCCCTGAACTTAAACCAAGTTGGGTTTAGGGTCTAGGGTTTAGGGTCTAGGGTCTAGGGTCTGGGGTTTAAAGGTTAGGGTTTAGGGTTTCGCGGTTCCCCCCTGCCTCTCCCCCACACACCTTCCCGAAATCTGCGGCGAGCAAGGGGTCATTAGAACCGCGAACCCCTGAGGGTTCAACATCCGGTCATGACACCCTAAACCTTAAACCCTAAACCCAAAGCCCCAAGCCCTAAGCCGCCCTAAGCCCTAAGCCCTAAACCAACCAAAAGGAGCCACTTGGGAGCAGGTAACACACACACCGAACAGACCTGCCCAAACCCAAAATCCTACACCCGAAGCTGGCCCTAAGCCCGATAAGCCCTAGTAGCCCTGCAACTGCTATACTAAGCCCTGTAAGCCCTCTAAGTCCTATAAGCCCTATAAAGCCCTATAAGTCCTATAATATGCCCTGTAAGCCCTCTAAGCCCTAAGAGTCCTAACAGCCCAGAAGCCCTAGACGCCCTGAGCGTCCTAAACCCAAGGGCCCCATCCCTAAACCCCAAACCCCAAACCCCAAACCCCAATCCCCAAACCCCAAACCCCAAACCCCAAACCCCAAACCCTAAACCCTAAACCCTAAACCCTAAACCCTGCTTTGAGCGCTGAGGCGCTTGGATGAGCTATGGCGAGCATCGAGTGCAGGGCAAGGCATGGCACCCTAAGCCCCAAAAGTCCGAAAGAAGCTCCCGAACCCCTGGGAAGCTTGAAAAATACTTGTAGCTCCTGACGCCTTACATAGAGCCCTAACCCTAAACCCTAAACCCTAAACCCTACTAACCTCAAACCCCAGGGTTCGAGGCCGCGCATGTAGGTTGTCGGGAAGAGGGGCTCTTCCCATCCTACCTCCCTGGAACCTAATGTGGGGGGTTCTCCTACGGTCCGAAATAATGCCCTTAGCCCAAAACGTTTACCCCTTAAACCCCCCAGTCTAGCCGGAGCTCACACTTTTATGGGATTTGTTGCTTAAGCCTCTGCTTGATTGTGCTTCTCAAGACGCCATCGACTACAGTTCTTCCAAGGATAGACACTCCTTCCTTTATCAATAGCAAGGTAGACCCTTTGGATGTGTTGCATATTTCCTGTATTGGGTGGACACCTTGTAATGAAGGCGTGAAGGCACCCCTCTGACCCCAGGTTAGGACCAACCTCCACACATGGGGGTTTACGACAATAAATAGACTCCAAATAGTAGGAATCCCTTCTAATAAGGACCCCAATAAGGTATCCCTAGTTGAGGACCAACCTCCACAACTAAGGCTTAAAACCCGGATTCTACTCTCAAGCCTCGAACTACAGCTGCACCATCCTCTTTATTATTACTCTTATGATGATGATGATTTTTATTACTATGTAATTTTTTCTATTTTGATTACTGTTAGTAGACTGGTATGGTGCATGATTGAAGGAGAAGATGCGTGACCTCCTGGAGGAGCATCCGGACGTGTGCAAGCGGCTTGGATGCGCCCAAGGGATGCCAGGGACACAGCATGGGGGGGTTTAGGGTTTAGGGTTTAGGGTTCAGGGTTCAGGGTTCAGGGTTTAGGGTTTAGGGTTTAGGGTTTGGGGTTCAGGGTTTGGGGTTTAGGGTTTGGGGTTTAGGGTTTAGGGTTTAGGGTACCTTATTGCGCCCCTTGTTGCAGGGGGATCCTACTATTTTGGGGGGTCTACATAAGGGGTCCCGTATTTTCGTACACTCCCGCATGGTCTCCAGCATTCCAAGCAGAAGGCAGACAACATAAATTCAAAACCAGCTGGACAGATCGCACAAGGCTTTGCCATAGACTGCTGATGCTTTTCGTGCGCCGTGACATCTAATTATGCACTTGCACGGTTGGAAAATCCAAACAAGCAGCGATCCGAGCTTCCCTCGGGGAATTGTGCTGTGGATTGACTTGGCTTTTAATACTAGAGCCCTAAACGACTAACCCTTGGCCCCAACCTCCTGAAACCTAAATCCTAAACCCTAAACCCTAAACCCTTGAGGAAACTGGAAGGTGACATTCGATCTGCCGAGCGACTTGTGCAGCAGCTTAATCGCTCACGCCCAGCGGGTTTTGAAACTTTGGGGTGTCTTTGGGTATAGGGTTTAGCGTTAGGGTTTAGGGTTATGGGTTAAGGGTTTAGTTAGGGTTTAGGGTCTAGGGTTCCTTTGGACGCAAGTTTCGGGGAGAGGGTTCGGGGGGCTCAGGGTTTAGGGAAGGACAGGTGCACGTACTTGGAGGTTCATGGTACGTGTTTACCACTGAGAAATGTACTTGTAATTGTACTTATAGCCATATTAGGGCACTTAAGGGGCTTTTAAGTACAGTTACAAGTACAGTTACAATTGGTGAATAAGTACCATGAACTTCCAAGTACCTTTGCCAGAAGTGAAGGAACTCGTGGCTACCTGCTGGCTCGGCAGATGCCATGCTGAGATCCTAAGAATGGGGTTTAGGGTTTAGGGTTTAGGGTTTAGGTTTTAGGGTTAACAGAAGCACCTCCAAGTAAAGACAGAGACTCCCCTGAACAACCCCAGCGGTTCCCTTTTTCCGTTTCTTGGGGTTCGGCTCCGTTCATTATCGCAGGGTGCCTGTTAAGGAAAGGGGCAGAATCCTAAACCCTAAACCCTAAACCCTAAACCCTAAACCCTAAACCCTAAACCCTAAACCCTAAACCCCTCAGCCGACGTCGGCCAGGAAGACTGAGGGAAGCGAGCTGGAGGAGAAGGTGGAGGTGGGGTCAGGGCCTCTTTAAAAGGTTGAAACAAGGGCGCTTGGGGGAGTCTAGGGTAGGTTTTGTGGGTATTTGGGCCTGCAGGGCCCATGGACCCCAAACTAAATTCAGGGTTTAGGGTTTAGGGTCATTAGAGGTCTTTGAGGGTTCGGTGAGCTTTTTAGTTTTTTGCCTCCACGCATCCTTGGCCACCATTTGCACAACCAGCTTGTAGGTGGTTTTTGAGGTTAAGGTTTAGGGTCTAGGGTTTAGGGTTAAGGGGTTTAGGGTTTAGGGTACTCGGCTTTCGGACCTCAAGGTTGCGGGGTCAGGGTGTCGGGCTGCTCCTGGTAGCCAGGTTTGAAGTCTTTAGGTTTCGGCATCTTGGTCACATTCTGAGTGACACCCTCTTCTTCTTGTTTTAGGGTTCGGGGTAAGGTCCCCTATGCACCCCTCTCAGCAAGAAAGGGTACGTACCCTGTTGAAGCCTAGGTTGCCGGGGAAGCAACAAATGATTTCAACCCCATGCTTTCCAAACCAGTTCTGCTCTTTGGGTTCAGGGTTCAGGGCTGCTCTCCAATGGCTATGTGCAAGGCTGAAAGGAGGCTGAGCATGAAAAACAGGGTTAAACTCCTTATCCGTTGGCAACGTGCACGGATGGCTGCAGACGTACACGTTCGTACTTCAAGCAGCGCCGTGCACGCGCGCATGTCGCAGCCAGGCGCCTCCTGCTCCGGAGCCTTCAGCTTCCTCCGCCGTCCCAGCCTGACTGACAACCGCCACACAGCAGTACATCGTCTGCTTGCAAGCTGCCACGATGGCAAACCCCAAGCTCGAAGTAATTCTGTGCGTCATGGGCGTTAGCTGCGTTAGCCTCATGTTCAAGTCCCAGACAAGCCTGAGCCTTCGAGCCCTGACAGCTTTGCCTGTCTGATAAGGTCGCTGCCCCAGTACTAGTGGAGAAGCTGCAATCGAAGGCACCCAAGGCTCCGCTCTATCTTTCGCATCATCCAAGGTGGTACTCAAGGCTTCTCTGGGGTTTAGAGTTGAAATTGCGCGGAGTGGCGTTGATCGAACGCTTTGTCTTCCATGATGAGCTCGGTTTCCAAACGTGCTCCGCTTCGGGAGCTCCGCGAATGGCTGCACGGAAAGAAGAATGGGGTTAAGTATGGTAGGATGATCTGTGGAGATGTTGAGCATGTTGCATGCAGTGTTGCCTTCTACGCGCGCACGCATGTCGCAGCCAGGCACCATCTGCTCCTGAGCCTTCAGCATTCGCCGTCCGACACTGAATGAGAACCGCTGCAGCTTGCACAGCTGCCACGATGGCGAACGCCAAGCTCGAAGTAATTCTGTGCGCCGTGGGCGTTAGCTTCAAGTTCAAGTCCGAGAAAAATCCCTCAGCCTTCGAGCCCTGACAGCTTTGCCTGTCTGAAAAGGTCGCTGCCCCAGCGGAGAAGCCCCAGTCGAAGGCACCCCAGGCTCCGCTCTATCTTTTGCGTTAAGGTCAAGGGGTTAGAGGTTGAAATTGCGTGAAGTGGCTTTGATGAAAAGTTCTGTCTACCATCCATCACGAGCATGCTTTCCCAGCATGCTCCGCTTTGGAGGCTCCTCGAAGGGCTGCACTGACTTGCTCTAAACGAACTGGAGGATTACGGAATGGCTGGCTCCGTGATTCGGTTCGGTTGTCTGAGGGTCAGAGGAAGTAAGCTTCATTGGTTCTGAATCGATCCAAATCACTCCTGAACCCCAGATTTCGTATGATAAAGCAGAGGCATCTGAGGACTGCACGGGCCAAAAACTTTGGTTTTGGTTGTGGGAGTTAGGCGTTAGACCATGTTTTTGCAAACTTGCTGTGTTAGCTGTACTTACAGGCGTAAAGTAGTTGGTTATTATATGAGATACCACTACACAGGGGCCGCAGCCATTCCCTGTTCTAGTTATACGGGCCCTCTTTTTGGAGCAAGGGTTTCCTAGAGCCCTTCAAGCTCCCGAGCCCTCTAATTAAACCCTAGACCCTAAAGAAACCCTAAAGCCTAAACCCTAAGGCCTAAACCCTCAACCCTCAACCATAAACCCTCAACCCTCAACCCTAAACCCTAAACCCTAAACCCTAAGCCCTAACCTGACTCACGTTTTGGAGGTGCCGAAGAAGATGAACGCGGCCGACCTGAAAGACGAGCTGCGCAAGCTTGGGCTTCCCACGACTGGCAACAAGGTTTCGGTTTAGGGTTTAGGGCTTAGGGTTTAGGGTTTAGGGTTTAGGGTTTAAGGTTTAGGGTTTGGGGTTTGGGGTTTGGGGTTTGAGGTTTTGGGAGTGCTCGGGGTTGAGGCTTTACCAGAGCATGCAACTGCCCTCGGCTAGCTCCTTTGTTTAGCGGGGGTTTCGGGTTTGGGTTGAGAAATTGTACTAACCCCTACGAACCCTGAACCCCGAGAGTGCGTCGAGGGCCCTAAAAGCATCTAAGCCCCCAAAACCCTAAAGCCCTAAAAAGTCCTAAGCCCCTCAAATCCCCAAAAGTCGTAAACCCCTAAGGCCCCTATTGTAACAAGTCCCAAAACTGAACCTCTAAAGCCGTAAAGAGCCCAAGCCCCCAAAACCCTAAATGTCATAAGCCCCTAAAACCCTGATCAGACGTTAAAATCTCTAAAGCTCAAAAAAATCCTGAGCCCCTGAAACCCAAACAGTCCTTCGCCCGCAAAACCCTAAACCCTAAACCCTAAACCCTAAACCCTAAACCCTCATCCCAAGATTTTGGCCAGGCGGAGCTCACGTCTCGGCTCCAGGAGGCCCCTCAAAAAAGCTCTGGCAGAGGGGAGTGGGGGTTTAGGGTTTAGGGTTTAGGGTTTAGGGTTTAAAGTTTAGGGTTTAGGGTATGGGGTTTGGGGTTTCGTGTTTAGGGTGTGGGCTGTAGGGTTTGGGGTTTGGGGTTTAGGGTATGGGGTTTAGGGTTAAGTGTTTAGGGTATGGGGCGTAGGGTTTGGGGTTGTTACAGTAAGGGTTAGGGTTTAGGGTTTAGGTTTGAGGCTTGAGGGTTTAGAGTTTAGGGCTTTCAGGGTTAGAGTTCTTGGGTTATAGAGATTTGGGTCTGGGGTTTTACGGGTTAGAGTTTTGGGGTGGCTACCTCCAAACGCAGTTTGGGGTCGACGCCAGCGTCGAAGCCGACACGATTTGGCAAGCTGTTTTTCTGTTGGGAAGGCAGGGTTAGGGTTTAATTTCGGGTTTAGTGTAGGGTTTAGGGTTTAGGGTTTAGGGTTTAGGGTTTAGGGTTTAGGGTTTAGGGTTTAGGGTTTAGGGTTTAGGGTTTAGGGTTTAGGGTTTAGGGTTTAGGGTTTATTGGGTTTATTGGGTTTATTGGGTTTCTTAATAAGGCAGCTAAAATTTTGATTTTTAGCTACCCTCCTAAGTGCAGCCAAGGGAGTTGAGGGGTTTATCTTGGGGTGCACCCGCAGCTCTGACATGATAATGCAGTTTTTGTCAAACGAGGAGCACTGCTTCCTTCTCGCCCAACCCCTACCCACTCGACCCACTCTACCTACTCACCCTAAACCCGAAACCCCCTAAACCCTAAACCCTAAGCCCCCTAAACCCTTAACCCCACTTAAAACCCTATTAAAACCCTAAACCCAAAAACCCTAAAACCCTAAAACCCTAAACCCTAAACCCTTCCCCATGTACCGCTTTGCCTACCGCCAGGCCAAGCAGCCAGCAAAATGAATGCCAGTGGTGAGGCGGGGCAGGAACCCGAAAGGTCCCAGACTCGGGCAGTCCCCTACTAAGCCCCCCTAAACCCTAAACCCTAAACCCTAAACCCCTAAACCTTGTAAACTTTCAAATTACGGACCGATGCTATCAGGGGGTAACATCCCAACCTAAACCCCTGAACCCCCCCTTAGCCAAGGGACTCGAAGCCTCTAGCCCTAAACCCTAAACCCTAAACCCTAAACCCTAAACCCTAAACCCTTGTGCGCAGATTCCCGCCATATCCGGAGTTCCTCGCCTTGCCGAAGGCGCAGGGCGGAGGGGGGGGGAGGAGCCTCAACTTGCCTCTGAGTGAGAAGGCATTCCTTCTTGCTTTTGGAATACCTCGGGTCTCATAGCCGCATAATGGCAGAGTTCTGGGGTGTAGTAACATAGTAAGATTGCTGAACAAGAAGATCCCCAAACCTGATCG
Organism: Symbiodinium natans; assembly: GCA_905221605.1. Taxonomy (NCBI): domain Eukaryota; class Dinophyceae; order Suessiales; family Symbiodiniaceae; genus Symbiodinium; species Symbiodinium natans. The sequence continues at coordinate 1,057,897 of CAJNDS010002424.1, forward strand.
GAAACCCAAGTTTATAGGCCTTCGCTGGCACTCCACGAGGCTTGCTGATGCCCAAATGATCGTCGAGCTTAAGTGGAACATGACGACCACAGCGCCATAGTGCCCGCCATCAAATCAAATACCCTCCAGTACCGAGTTTCGCACCGGGTGGCCTTGGCATGGTTCCCTGGGTGGACAGGTCGAACAGCTCCTGCTGCTTCCTGTGTGACGGGCACCCGACTGTGTGAGTGTTTATGAGCCCACTTGCATGCCTACATTCCGTATGCTTTCCTTGTTTTCCTTGGTGGAATTTTGGACTCAACCTACTTGCGAACTTTTCTCAGAGTCTTTAGCAAGAGGGCTTCAGTTGCCAATGCCAGTGCGCACCTTGATGCGCAGTCCTTAATTAGTTGACGCTCGTCCGTCAACACCAGTTGACGGAGTGCAGCGCGCACGTGTGAAATGAACGAAGAACTTGGCTGATGACAGCCCTCCATGGCCGTGCTCAAAGTTGGCTTGCATAGGTGTACCAAGTGTGCCTCAAACCTAACCTCCAAGCCCGAACCTTATTTCGGCCCTACTGTAACCCCCATACCCCCCAAGCACTCCTACGCCTGCAAGCCCGGCACACTGCGCCACGGAGTTCGGAGCAAGAAGCGGAAGAACCCATGGAAGAAGCACAGGGCATCCTTCGGCCAGTAGTTTCTGTCCCTTAATCGGAAATGATAGCGGGAAAGGAAGAGTGTGTCCGATCTGGCCTCTTAAATGTGTGTGAAGGCATATACGGTGACGGGGCAGTATGAATCTCAGCTTTTTTTTTGTGTGGGTTTAGGGTTTAGGGCTCAGGGAGCTGACCTTGTGTGCGAGAGGCCGTTTTCATCTTCTCCTTTTTCTTATTCTTATTGCTTTTGCCTATTCCTACTATTGCTACTAATGCTAGTGCTATTGCTATTGCTGCTATTGCAACTCCTGTTGTCAGGGGAGCTAGCCCGAATCGCATCTAGCAGGGAAGAGTTGGGGGGCACCCCCCCTTGAGGGGCGGTACTGGCGAGTGCTGTGAACAAACTCTTCTGAGGCCGTATCAGCTGAGCCTGGAGCTCGATTCGCGTCTCTTCGGGGTTAAAGCCCAAGCCCTAAGCCCTCAACTCAAACCCCAAATCCTGAACCCTAAATCTTATGGCGACTCATGTGGCAGGTATGTGTGGCCAGTTCTCTAGAGGATGGTGCCGCTCTAGAGGTCCCCTGATTAGCTTGGAGCGTTAGGCTACCCCCATGAGGGGCCATAAAGTCCCAGCCGGAGCTGCCTGGGAAGAAAATACGCCACTTAAGGTGCTGAACAGCTTCGGTGTGTGCAACGTACCCTACTAGGTAGGCCTTTGGGGCATTTTGTATTCTCCCTTATTGGGTCTAAGAGGATAATATTTCGTAACATTTTTTCAGATGGGGTCTTATGGGCCATCCTAGCCAAAACCCCAAGCCCTAGGCCGTGATTCGGGGTTTAGGGTTTAGGGTTTAGGGTTTGGGGTATAGGTTTTAGGTTTTAGGGTTTGGGGTTTAGGATGAGCCTTGAGGCTTTGCTTCTTCCGCCGACCAGCCGACGACGCCACTTTGCTTCATGGGATCAGAAACCCTAACCCTAAGGCTCCAAGGACTCTTATTCTAAGGTTTTCGGGCCCAAAAGGTCTGTTAGACCAGGTTTTTGGGCCTTTTGAGCCTAAGGGTAACCCCCCCTTTTTTGGGGGGAGTCCTAAATCAAGGCTCCGCATGGCCGTAGGCACTCCAAAGGGGACAATGGTCCAGAGAGAGCCACATTGCAGTTGCTTTGGCTAGAGGGCTGGGAGACTTCCGGGACTGCAAGCGATGAAGGTTGCGGCTCTACCGTCAACTTGCAAACTGTGGTAACCGGTAGTTTGAGAACAAAATCAAGTACCTTCCAAGAGCTGCGCAGATCTCACATCCCAGGAAGCGCCCCGACTGCTACCTGTTGAGCAACGGCTTGCTGGTTGCGGCTGTGGCGTGCTGGGGCAGCTCCGGAAGTCTTGCCGGCAGAAGTTTAAGGGACGGTGTGGTTTCGGGGTCGGGCAGAGTGAAGTTTCTGCACCAAGACTTTAAAAGGTGTTGGGCTCCGACATTGCAGGAAGAGAGAGATATGTGACATCAGCCATCACGGCTTAGGATTTAGGGGGCTTGCGGTTCACGGCACTCGGGAAGTCACCAGAACCAAACCGTTTTCGATGCGATCACTTACTGGGCTTGAGTACTGACATCAGCCAAGGACCCTGCACTTTAGCCAAGGGTCTGATCCCACATTGTGCTCTCCGGAAGCCCAATGAAGCCCAACGCATCACTTTGCGCCAGGCTTCGGCCGTTCTACCACAAGCTGGCTCGAGGAGAGGGTCCGGGCCTTCAGTTCCCAGGTAAGTGTCTCCTTGCGTGAGGTATGGATTTTGAGGCTCTTCTTGGCGCTTATCTTGTTGTGGAAAAGTTACCCGATGCACCTAGTTCTGGCATGTTCTGGCCCCACAGATTCCAACCCTGAACCTTGTCCTTGACCATGCTTCCCCTAAACCCTAAACCCTAAACCCTAAACCCTAAACCCTAAACCCTAAACCCTAAACCCTAAACCCTCTGCGCTGTGGAAGGCCCCATGCCCTCAGCACAGCTGCAATGGCAGGCCTGGGATTGCCTGGGAGAGCTCCTGTGTTGGGTTTGTCTCTGCCATGGTCTGCCTTTGAGGCGGTTTGGTTTAGGGTTTAGGGTTTAGGGTTTAGGCTTTGGGGTTTAGGGTTTAGGGTTTAGGGTTTAGGGTTTAGGGCTTAGGCTTAGGGTTGAGACGTGCTGGTACTTGATTGTGCAACTCTGTTTGTGGTAAATTTGCTGTCGCGCCGCCCTCAGAGGTAGTGCCCAACGCATCCACCCTAAACCCTAAATCCTAAACCCTAAACCATCCTAAACCATGTTTTTATCTTCATGTTCATCTTCTCGTCAGTGAGCCAACTTTTGGAGTCGGACCGATGCCTTTGTCCAGGCTGACTGCAAAGGTGCCTATATTCTCCAGGGTTCAGGGTTTACGGTTGAGGGTTTAGGGTATAGGTTTCAGTGCATCCTGAGCAGTTTTCCCAAGTTCTTGTTGGTTGAGCAAGGGTGAATTCTTGCGTGTGCCGCAACTGCGAAGCTTTGCATGTCGAATCTCAGCCGCTGCATCCTCACATCCAGAATTGTCGTCGAAATATGTGAGGTTTAGGGTCTAGGGTTTAGGGTTTAGGGTTTTAGGGTGTAGGGCTTAGGGTTTAGGGATTATAGGATCTTGAACCAGAATTTTGGTTTCCGTTCTTCGCCTTGCATGGGATGGCCCTACCCACAGGGAGTTTGCAGCACCGACTTGCACTCCCTGCGCACCGTTGGCCGGGTGCGGGGCTGGACACATATCCGGGTCGAGGAGCCGGGGGCCAAAGTGATTGACGATCACGCTTGAGTGGTACGCCACTCATTCATGGTACCTGCCCTTCTGGCCAACGTGTCCAGGTGCGGGACACATGACGGCAGGACAATGGGCTAATGTGCCTGCTGGGGGCTATGCCCATATAGGGCTGAGGCAGACCTGGGTACCAAGGCAGGGGAGGCCTTAGCGAAGTACGTAACTTCGGCGACACAGATCTGCTGCACACTCTGGACCTCCATTTGGTGTCGCACCGCCCTCGAAAGTAGTGCCATTTCATCTGTAGTTCGAGAATGTCATGTTCAACATTTTGTGAACAAGCTAGCGTTTGGAGATGGACCGATTTCTGAGTTCAGGTTGACAGCAAAGGTTCCTAGCTACATCCGCACATCCCGTATTGTGTCAGGAATGTGTGAGGGTTGTTCTACAGGTCCGTGTCTTCCGCTATACTTTGGGGGCTACCTTTTTGAGGTGGTTTCAAGGGGGCGCGAAAGAAGATGCGAAAGGAAAACACGTTTCTGCGAAAGGCCCAACACCCAAAGAAGCGCAAGATGAAGCTAGCTGGCTCCGAAGTTGTCAGGTGTCCGTAGGCTGTAGCCGAGATGCCGCCCAGTGTTCAGCCAGGCTGAGCCAAGGCAGCTCAACCGTTCCAGGATTGCTCAAGGAAATTGTGCGAAAGGCCCCCGCGCAAGCCTTGCGCTGCATTCCAGGCCTAGGCCCATGAGAGCTGCCAGACCTTTTGATGTTGATGCTTAAAGATAAGGCGGAATAAGGCGAGATCCGTAAACAGGTTCCGCGAAAGCTTCGCGAAAGAAGGCGCGGAAGGAATACATTTTTTCACGAAGGTTGGCTATATTTCCTTGTAAAGGAATGTTGAACAACCACCATGTGATAGTGAGTGTTTTGAACCAGAATTTTGGTTTCCGTTCTTCGCCTTGCATGGGATGGCCCTACCCACAGGGAGTTTGCAGCACCGACTTGCACTCCCTGCGCACCGTTGGCCGGGTGCGGGGCTGGACACATATCCGGGTCGAGGAGCCGGGGGCCAAAGTGATTGACGATCACGCTTGAGTGGTACGCCACTCATTCATGGTACCTGCCCTTCTGGCCAACGTGTCCAGGTGCGGGACACATGACGGCAGGACAATGGGCTAATGTGCCTGCTGGGGGCTATGCCCATATAGGGCTGAGGCAGACCCGGGTACCAAGGCAGGGGAGGCCTTAGCGAAGTACGTAACTTCGGCGACACAGATCTGCTGCACACTCTGGACCTCCATTTGGTGTCGCACCGCCCTCGAAAGTAGTGCCATTTCATCTGTAGTTCGAGAATGTCATGTTCAACATTTTGTGAACAAGCTAGCGTTTGGAGATGGACCGATTTCTGAGTTCAGGTTGACAGCAAAGGTTCCTAGCTACATCCGCACATCCCGTATTGTGTCAGGAATGTGTGAGGGTTGTTCTACAGGTCCGTGTCTTCCGCTATACTTTGGGGGTTACCTTTTTGAGGTGGTTTCAAGGGGGCGCGAAAGAAGATGCGAAAGGAACACACTTTTCTGCGAAAGGCCCAACACCAACCACTAAAGAAGCGCAAGATGAAGCTAGCTGGCTCCGAAGTTGTCAGGTACCGAGTGTTCGGCCAGGCTGAGCCAAGGCAGCTCAACCGTTCCAGGATTGCTCAAGGAAATTGTGCGAAAGGCCCCCGCGCAAGCCTTGCGCTGCATTCCAGGCCTAGGCCCATGAGAGCTGCCAGACCTTTTGATGTTGATGCTTAAAGATAAGGCGGAATAAGGCGAGATCCGTAAACAGGTTCCGCGAAAGCTTCGCGAAAGAAGGCGCGGAAGGAATACATTTGTTCACGAAGGTTGGCTATATTTCCTTGTAAAGGAATGTTGAACAACCACCATGTGATAGTGAGTGTCTTGAACCAGAATTTTGGTTTCCGTTCTTCGCCTTGCATGGGATGGCCCTACCCACAGGGAGTTTGCAGCACCGACTTGCACTCCCTGCGCACCGTTGGCCGGGTGCGGGGCTGGACACATATCCGGGTCGAGGAGCCGGGGGCCAAAGTGATTGACGATCACGCTTGAGTGGTACGCCACTCATTCATGGTACCTGCCCTTCTGGCCAACGTGTCCAGGTGCGGGACACATGACGGCAGGACAATGGGCTAATGTGCCTGCTGGGGGCTATGCCCATATAGGGCTGAGGCAGACCTGGGTACCAAGGCAGGGGAGGCCTTAGCGAAGTACGTAACTTCGGCGACACAGATCTGCTGCACACTCTGGACCTCCATTTGGTGTCGCACCGCCCTCGAAAGTAGTGCCATTTCATCTGTAGTTCGAGAATGTCATGTTCAACATTTTGTGAACAAGCTAGCGTTTGGAGATGGACCGATTTCTGAGTTCAGGTTGACAGCAAAGGTTCCTAGCTACATCCGCACATCCCGTATTGTGTCAGGAATGTGTGAGGGTTGTTCTACAGGTCCGTGTCTTCCGCTATACTTTGGGGGTTACCTTTTTGAGGTGGTTTCAAGGGGGCGCGAAAGAAGATGCGAAAGGAACACACTTTTCTGCGAAAGGCCCAACACCAACCACTAAAGAAGCGCAAGATGAAGCTAGCTGGCTCCGAAGTTGTCAGGTACCGAGTGTTCGGCCAGGCTGAGCCAAGGCAGCTCAACCGTTCCAGGATTGCTCAAGGAAATTGTGCGAAAGGCCCCCGCGCAAGCCTTGCGCTGCATTCCAGGCCTAGGCCCATGAGAGCTGCCAGACCTTTTGATGTTGATGCTTAAAGATAAGGCGGAATAAGGCGACATCCGTAAACAGGTTCCGCGAAAGCTTCGCGAAAGAAGGCGCGGAAGGAATACATTTTTTCACGAAGGTTGGCTATATTTCCTTGTAAAGGAATGTTGAACAACCACCATGTGATAGTGAGTGTCTTGAACCAGAATTTTGGTTTCCGTTCTTCGCCTTGCATGGGATGGCCCTACCCACAGGGAGTTTGCAGCACCGACTTGCACTCCCTGCGCACCGTTGGCCGGGTGCGGGGCTGGACACATATCCGGGTCGAGGAGCCGGGGGCCAAAGTGATTGACGATCACGCTTGAGTGGTACGCCACTCATTCATGGTACCTGCCCTTCTGGCCAACGTGTCCAGGTGCGGGACACATGACGGCAGGACAATGGGCTAATGTGCCTGCTGGGGGCTATGCCCATATAGGGCTGAGGCAGACCTGGGTACCAAGGCAGGGGAGGCCTTAGCGAAGTACGTAACTTCGGCGACACAGATCTGCTGCACACTCTGGACCTTCCTGGCTTCTGGTTGCAGTTGAGAAGTAGCTTGCGATTCAGGCGCATGTGGGCATGGAGGGATGAAAGCCCTGGAAGGGGGTTACAGCGGTTCGGCTAGCCCAAGATCTGTATGATGCCTAGACCCTCAATTATAGTTTTGTTTTTTGGAGGGGGGCGGGGTACCTACCCAAACCCCCGAACCCTGAAGTTTGCCCAAAACCCAAAACACACTCACGGTTCAAATGGTCTCGAAAGCAACCGGGCACAGGTCGAGGTTGATATCCTCGCAGCCTCGTCGTCTCCCTAACCACAGTGGGGCGTGGGTGGTTTCAAGGTTTGGATTTTAGATGCTTTCTTGGGAGGTAGGGGTGTTTAGAGTTAAGGGCTGAAGGGCTTAGGGTTTGTTGGGTTTGTTGTAGCGTCACATCTGAAACCCTTCAGTGATTAGCATCGTAGGGTTTAGCCCCTGACCCTAAACGCCCCTTTAACGGCCCGTTTTTGTTCAGCTGAATCCCCCTGAACCCTGAACTCCTTTAATTTCACCCTAACTCCCCTTGAATGATCCGTTTTTTGGTGAACCTAACTAAACCCTAAACCCTAAACCCTAAATAACCTTCGTCTTTTCCAGACTCTTAGGCGCCAGCTCTGGCCAAGCGCCAGGAAGTGCGGGGAGCCGAGGCGCCAGAGTTTAGAGAGTGCCTTAAAGGGTCATTTAAGCCCTGAACCCTAAGCCCTAAACCCCAAACCCCAAACCCTAAGCCCTAAACCCCAATCCCTAAACCCTAAACCCTAAACCCTAAACCCTAAACCCTAAACCCTAAACCCTAAACCCTAAACCCGAACTCTAAACCCTTAAGCCCGAAGCTTTTTTCCAGGTTTGGGGGTTTCGGGTTTCGGTCTACATGGGCCCCATGAAAAGGAGAAAATCATCGTGGGCATCCGTGGAACGCCTCCCAGACCCACCCCCCCCGCCAACTGTTGCTCCCAGAAGGAATATTGGGGGGTTTTCGATATTAGGGGTACCTCATTGGGGACCTCCTTCTAAAGGAATCCTACGAGTTGGGGTCTAAATTAGGGGTCACGTGTTTTGGTAAACCCCCCATATATATATATGAATATATACATATATATATATATGTATTCAAACTAAAGCATAGAGTTTTGGGTTGCATGGGAGTGCGGGGCCTGTGGGTCTTCATAGACTCAGCTTTGCACAGTCAGGTCCACAAAACCCTCAAGCCCGAACCCGTGCCAAGCGCCGCCTCAAAGCCTGAACCCCCCCCTCCCCCCTTCCCAAAGCAACAATTGGAGTCTAAGCCCAGCAACTCTGAACCCAAACTCTAAAACACCCAAAACTCTGAAATCCTGAGCCCCTGAGCTCCTAAAACCCACAACCCTAAACCGCCACCTCAGGGAAGACGCCGCGCCTTTGAGCGAGAGCCGGCGACATCCCCTGCCCTGACCTCACAACAAGAATTACGGGATCATCCCCTAAACTCAGGGTTTAGGGTTTCGGGTTTAGGGTTTAGGGTTTAGGGTTAGGGTTGTGCTACAAAAACACTCTGCCCGAAACACCCTAAGCACCCTCAAGTAGTAGAGTCTGAGGATCCCATGAAACCTTGCACCCCTAAACCCTCAGCCCCCCAAGTGTCCAGGAACAAGGCACTCTAAAGCCTCGCCCCCTGAGGGCTGCATTCGAGTTTCAAGGCTTCTGAGCTCGGGCTTCAAGGTTCAGGGTTCAGGGTTCAGGGTTTAGGGTTTAGGGTTTAGGGTTTCGGGTTTAGGGTTTAGTAACTTAGTAGGGTAAGGTTAGGAGTTTCATGCTCCTTGTTGATGGCGTGGTGTCTTGGCGTGTAGGGTTTGGGGTTTTTCAGGGTTCAGGGTTTAGGGTTTAGGGTTTAGGGTTTAGGGTTTAGGGTTTAGGGTTTAGGGCGACTGAAGGCTTTGCCCGGCTTTTGGATGGCGGGGTTGCTGAAGAAATTTTGACCGGCGACGACTTTGCCCGCAACTCGACTCCCGAAGCACGGAAGCTGTCTTTGTTAGGGTAGTTACATGGTCCCTCAATATGGTCTCTAACCTTCTGTAAACTTCAAAGGGTTCTGAAGTATGGGCCCTTGAAATTTCTAAGGGAAATAAGGGCTCCACACTTTAAGAGCCCATATTGAGGGACCATGCATCTACCCCAAGACTCTTCCCCTTGTTGCTACGTACTCCCCTTGCCCAAAACACCCATTCAAATAGTAGTCATAGCTTGTTCCCTAAACCCTAAACCCTACACCCTAAACCCTAAACCCGAATTGACTGAATATTCTTCTACAGTATCCCGAGACGCTGCGTTGCGAAGGCCGTGCCACATCGCCACCAGTGAGATTCTCGAGTTCATGGAGCTGCACGGTTCCAAGACGTTGGCCGATGATCATGGGGTTGCAGGCGCAGGGTTTAGGGGTTAGGGTTTAGGGTTTAGGGAACCGGGTTTCGGGTTGAGGTTTTAGGGTTTGGGGTTTAAAAGCCCTAAACCCGAAACCTTAAGGGCTCGGTTTAGAGGTGGCCACTTTATGGCGCGACTGCCCATGTAAAAAAAGCAACCTCCCTCCCATTCTCCTCAGCATAAACCCTTTGCCGCACCTCTCCCCTACAACACTCTCTAGGCCGTTAACCTGCTGTAGTAGGAGAATATACATTGAGTAGAGTCTTTGGGAATGGGGGTTTGGGGGCTTCGAGGGGTGTGTCGAGGGGTCGTTTGGTAATATGGCTGTAGGTTTAGGTCCAGGTTGCACTTAGATGAGTACAGGCTTTACACAACAGACAGCCTGTCCTTGCAGAGCCTCAACAAATGCTGCATCCTCTGCAAGTCAATGTGTTCTTGTTGTGAGAACAAGGAGGGGGGGGGGTGGCGCACAAACTTTAGTGGGAACATTCCACACACTTATCCATGTATATATATATATACATGTGTATATATATAAATTGATTTATAGCTGCACACATAGTACAAGCGTATAGTGTAAGCGTATAGCATCTCACAACAGAAACAACAACCGTGCTTCTTAGGCGCGAACTGCCCAGTTGGGTAGCAAGTCGCAGTTTCTACGAGGCTGCCAGGGCCTTGAGACTGAGCATCCCGGGTCGGGCAAAAATCCCAAGTCTTGGTGTTCGTTATTGGGCTTGCAAGGTTTCTAAGGCTATAAGCATTGTAGGTTTAGCGCGTACTGAAGGGTCTAAGAACTTTACGGATTGGGAGTTGAAGGATTGTGGCTTAAGATTTTATTTCGCTGGTGGTTTGAGGTTTTATGGTGTAGGGTCTAGAGTTTGAGTGTGTAAGGTCAGATGGTTTAGGGCCTAGGGTCTAGAGTTGGAGAGATTATGTTTCGGGGGTCAAGATTCTGAATGTGTGGCGTTAAATCATTTTTTTTTTTTTGGGGGGGGGGGGGTTAGTACTTAGGGTCGAGGCTTTAAGCCCAAAATCCGGCTTAGAGCCTGAATACCTACAGCAAGCCATGAAGTGTTCAACCCTGCACCTAAACTGAAGCCCCAATGCCGCTCCCTCCCCCGGTAGAGCCGCCTTGGGGTCGAAACGGCTTTGGTCAGTTCCCAACATATTGGTTTCGTGGTGGCTCATGGAGCCTTTTACATGTGGGACCCCTTGATGATCTACAAGGTATGGCTGTATTATGAGAGGCATCCGGAGACGACCCCAAACCCTAAACCCCAGACCCTAGACCCTAGACCGCAGACCGTATGCAAGCATCAATGCTAAGGCCGCCGATCGGGCCAAACAGGTGCGAAGTCTCTGAGAAGCCTCCCTTAACCCAAGGGTTTAGGGTTTAGGGTTAGGGTTGAGCCCTACTAAACCCTGAATCCTTACGCCCCATCGGTAAGCATTCTGAGGTCCCTCAAACCTAAGCCGTTCAAAATGCCTCTTGTGCAACACCCCCACAGTTGAAGATCAGGGCCCTAACATGCTACAACACTCGCAACAGAAATACATGTACATCTGTGTATATATGCATGTGTATATATATATATGTATATATATAGATATGTATATATATATATGTGAGAGGGACCTTTTGGGTCCATTTCACGTATATCACTTGTATGAGGAATTTAATTTATTTACCTATTAATTTCTTTAATTTCTTTAATTTCTGGGGCTCTCTTAGGGAAATAAATGAAATTAAAGAAATTAATAATTTCATTAATTTCTTTAATTTCTGGGCCTCTCTGTGCGAAATTAAAGAAATTAATGAAATTAATTAATTTCTTGAATTTCATTAATTTCTTTAATTTATTTTAATTAGTCCCGTGAGCCGGGGGGGCTCCCCCAATTAATTTCTTTAATTTCTTTAATTTCTGGGCCTCTCTGTGAGAAATTCAAGAAATTAAAGAAATTAATTCAGGTAGCCCTTCGGGCTTGCGAGACTAATTAAAAGAAATTAAAGAAATTAATGAAATTAAAGAAATTAATGAAATTAATTAATTTCTTTAATTTCTTTAATTTCTGGGCCTCTCTGTCAGAAATTAAAGAAATTAAAGAAATTAATTAATTTCATTAATTTCTTTAATTTCCGGGCCTCTCTGTGAGAAATTAAAGAAATTAAAGAAATTAAATAATTTCATTAATTTCTTTAATTTCTGGGCCTCTCTGTGCGAAATTAAAGAAATTAAAGAAATTAACTAATTTCTTTAATTTCATTAATTTCATTAATTTCTTTAATTTATTTTAATTAGTCCCGTGAGCCGGGGGGCCCCCCCCAATTAATTTCTTTAATTTCTTTAATTTCTGTGCCTCTCTGTGAGAAATTAAAGAAATTAAAGAAATTAATTCCGGTAGCCCTTCGGGCTTGCGAGACTAATTAAAAGAAATTAAAGAAATTAAAGAAATTAAAGAAATTAAAGAAATTAACGAAATTAATTAAATTAATTAATTTCTTTAATTTCTTTAATTTCTGGGCCTCTCTGTGAGAAATTAAAGAAATTAAAGAAATTATTAATTTCATTAATTTCTTTAATTTCTGGGCCTCTCTGTGAGAAATTAAAGAAATTGAAGAAATTAATTAATTTCATTAATTTCTTTAATTTCTGGGCCTCTCTGTGCGAAATTAAAGAAATTAAAGAAATTAATTAATTTCTTTAATTTCATTAATTTCATTAATTTCTTTTAATTTATTTTAATTAGTCCCGTGAGCCGGGGGGGCCCCCCCAATTAATTTCTTTAATTTCTTTAATTTCTGTGCCTCTCTGTGAGAAATTAAAGAAATCAATTAATTTCATTAATTTCTTTATTTTCTGGGCCTCTCTGTGAGAAATTAAAGAAATTAAAGAAATTAATTAATTTCATTAATTTCTTTAATTTCTGGGCCTCTCTGTGCGAAATTAAAGAAATTAAAGAAATTAATTAATTTCTTTAATTTCATTAATTTCTTTAATTTATTTAGTTTATTTTAATTAGTCCCGTGAGCCGGGGGGGCTACCCCAATTAATTTCTTTAATTTCTTTAATTTCTGGGCCTCTCTGTGAGAAATTAAAGAAATTAAAGAAATTAATACCGGTAGCCCTTCGGGCTTGCGAGACTAATTAACAGAAATTAATGAAATTAAAGAAATTAATGAAACTAATTAATTTCTTTAATTTCTTTAATTTCTGGGCCTCTCTGTGAAAAATTAAAGAAATTAAAGAAATTAATTAATTTCATTAATTTCTTTAATTTCGGGGCCTCTCTGTGAGAAATTAAAGAAATTAAAGAAATTAATTAATTTCATTAATTTCTTTAATTTCTGGGCCTCTCTGTGCGAAATTAAAGAAATTAAAGAAATCAATTAATTTCTTTAATTTCATTAATTTCATTAATTTCTTTAATTTATTTTAATTAGTCCCGTGAGCCGGGGGGGGGGCCCCCCAATTAATTTCTTTAATTTCTTTAATTTCTGGGCCTCTCTGTGAGAAATTAAAGAAATTAATTAATTTCTTGAATTTCTTGAATTTCTGGGCCTCTCCGTGAGAAATTAAAGAAATTAAATAATTTCATTAATTTCTTTAATTTCTGGGCCTCTCTGTGCGAAATTAAAGAAATTAATTAATTTCTTTAATTTCATTAATTTCATTAATTTCTTTAATTCATTTTAATTAGACCCGTGAGCCGGGGGGGCTACCCCAATTAATTTCTTTAATTTCTTTAATTTCTGTGCCTCTCTGTGAGAAATTAAAGAAATTAAAGAAATTAATTCCGGTAGCCCTTCGGGCTTGCGAGACTAATTAAAAGAAATTAAAGAAATTAAAGAAATTAATGAAATTAATTAATTTCTTTAATTTCTTTAATTTCTTTAATTTCTGGGCCTCTCTGTGAGAAATTAAAGAAATTAAAGAAATCAATTAATTTCATTAATTTCTTTAATTTCTGGGCCTCTCTGTGAGAAATTAAAGAAATTAAAGAAATTAATTAATTTCATTAATTTCTTTAATTTCTGGGCCTCTCTGTGCGAAATTAAAGAAATTAAAGAAATTAATTAATTTCTTTAATTTCATTAATTTCATTAATTTCCTTAATTTCATTAATTTCTTTAATTTATTTTCATTAGTCCCGTGAGCCGGGGGGGGGGGCCCAATTAATTTCTTTAATTTCTTTAATTTCTGGGCCTCTCTGTGAGAAATTAAAGAAATTAAAGAAATTAATTCCGGTAGCCCTTCGGGCTTGCGAGACTAATTAAAAGAAATTAAAAGAAATTAAAAGAAATTAAAGAAATTAAAGAAATTAAAGAAATTAAAGAAATTAATTAATTTCTTTAATTTCTTTAATTTCTGGGCCTCTCTGTGAGAAATTAAAGAAATTAAAGAAATTAATTAATTTCATTAATTTCTTTAATTTCTGGGCCTCTCTGTGCGAAATTAAAGAAATTAAAGAAATTAATTAATTTCTTTAATTTCATTAATTTCATTAATTTCTTTAATTTATTTAAATTAGTCCCGTGAGCCGGGGGGGCTCCCCCAATTAATTTCTTTAATGTCTTTAATTTCTTTAGTTTATGGGCCTCTCTGTGCGAAATTAAAGAAATTAAAGAAATAAATTCGGTAGCCCTTCGGGCTTGCGAGACTAGTTAAAAGAAATTAAAGAAATTAAAGAAATTAAAGAAATGAAATTAATTAATTTCTTTAATTTCTCGAATTTCTGGGCCTCTATGTGAGAAATTAAAGAAATTAAAGAAATTAATTAATGTCATTAATTTCTTTAATTTCTGGGCCTCTCTGTGAGAAATTAATGAAATTAATTTCTGTAGTTTCTCTACTTTCAGAGCCTATCTGTGAGAAATCACAGAAACTAAATACATTAATCAATTTCTTTAATTTGATCAATTTCATTAATTTCTTTTATTTAAACTAATCCCGTGAGCCGGGTAATTAATTTTTGTAATTTCTTTATTTTCTAGGCCTCTCTGTGAGAAATTAAAGAAATTAACAAAAAACATCCGGTAGCCGCGTGGGGTTGCGAGACTAACTAAAAGAAATTAAAGAAAGTAATGAAATTAATTAATTTCTCTGGCTTTTTAATTGCTAAGCCTCTCTGTGAGAAATTAGAGAAATTCAAGCAATTAACCATCCTCTTTAATTTCTTGATTTTCTGGGCCTCTTTAAGCCTTCGTGCATCTTTATCGCGTTCCCTTTTCTATTCCCTTACTTTCGTGCTGAAACCATCACCCTTTCTTTCCCTTAATTTCCCCATTCATCCCTTAAAGAAAGGGACGCCTTCAAGATGTAGGAAGGATTTTTCATATAGTTGTGTGTACAATGGCTTGGTACTAGCGCTCTAATTTTCAAGAAGCTGTTTTGCATGTAATGTGTGTCACGAGTTTGCTACGTTCATAGGCAGACTATGTAAATACACCCTCTCTAAACAAACCATTTTCCCTAAACCCTGAACCCTAAACTCTAAACCCTAAACCCTAAACGCTCAAAGACTCCTACGGCCTCCAGGCCCTCTAAGAATCCCAAGTTCTCTAAGACTCCCAAGCCCCCTACACTTCCTAAGGCCCCGAAGCTCCCCAGGCCCCCTGAGCCCGCCAAGCCTCCTTAAGTCCCGTAAGCTCCCTAAGCTGTCGAAGCCCCCTTACTCCCTAAACAATTTCGCAGAGCAAGCAGACAGAATTTCAGGACTACAAGCAATCGGTCATGAGCTGTCCTGCAGGCAACGCCTCCACCCAAAGCGTAACTTAAAATTTCCCTGATGTTTCCCTGTTGCGCTTTTTTTTGGCCCCGATTGTTTCAGGGAAGTTTTCCCTTGAAACCCCTGTGTAGTGCTAGAATTTCCCCTCGAATCCCTTTAAGGCTTCGTGTATCTGTACCGCGTTCCCTTTTCTATTCCCTTACTTTCGTGCTGAAACCATCGCCCTTTCTTTCCCTTAATTTCCCCAGTCATCCCTTAAAGAAAGGGACGCCTTCAAGATGTAGGAAGGATTTTTCATATAGTTGTGTGTACAATGGCTTGGTACTAGCGCTCTAATTTTCAAGAAGCTGTTTTGCAAGTAATGTGTGTCACGAGTTTGCTACGTTCATAGGCAGACGATGTAAATACACCCTCTCTAAACAAACCATTTCCCCTAAACCCTGAACCCTAAACTCTAAACCCTAAACCCTAAACGCTCAAAGACTCCTACGGCCTCCAGGCCCTCTAAGAATCCCAAGTTCTCTAAGACTCCCAAGCCCCCTACACTTCCTAAGGCCCCGAAGCTCCCCAGGCCCCCTGAGCCCGCCAAGCCTCCTTAAGTCCCGTAAGCTCCCTAAGCTGTCGAAGCCCCCTTACTCCTCCAGCTTTTCAAGCAGGAGAAAGGCTCTTTCGTAAGGGGCGGAGGAGCTCTGTCATTCCCTCAACCAGAGGGAGGGGAGCCCTCTCATGACCTATTCAAGAGAGAGGAGATAGAAGAGCTTGCTCATTGCTCTTTAGGATGCGGAGGAGCTTTTGCACAAGAGGCAAGGAGCTCTTTTACTTCTACAAACGCATAGAAGAGCGTTTAGATGACCTGTTACGAAATAGAATAAATGCTGTCTCACGTAAGCGAGAGAGACTGATGAGTTATGCGACGCTCCATTTCAGGGATAGGCCTTCGAAACCTTCAATTAGGGTTGATCTCTCGCAAAAAGGTAAAAGAGCTATGTCATTTCCTACGAAGCGATAAGCAGCCTAGAGACAATCGGCTTCTCTCATGTTTGCTTCATGGATAGAGAAGCTTTTCTCAACCAAAACCAAAGAGACGGATCATGTCCCATTGAAAGATAGACGAGTTCTGTCTTTGTACGTTACGAGGTGGGGGAGCTCTTTCACAAGAGGTAGGTAGAGGACTCTCTCATGTCCGGCAAAGAGATAGAGACGATCTTTCATGACCCGCTACGAGATAGAGAGCCTCTTTCATGTAAAGGGTAAGATATAGAAGAGCTGTGAGCTCCTTTACCTATCGACGGGAACTCTTATAGCTTTCATGAATGAGTTCTTGCCAGTGAACAAAGGGAGCTCTTTCACAAAGGGTAGATAGAGACCTCTCTCATTTCCTGTAAAAGAAAGAGGAGGTCTCTCACGACCTGATTATTGCGAGATAGAGAAGCTATGTCATATAAAGATAAGAAATGGTAGAGCTGAGGACTCCTCTGCCTAGTGACGGGAAATCAGTTAGATAGGACATGAGAGAACTCTCATACATTTCTTATGAATGAGTTCTTCAATCTCTGAATAGAAAATGAATGAGCTCCTGTGTCTTCGCATACGAAATGACAGTGTGGAAATGAGCTGTCTCATGACCTGTTAGGAAACAGAGGAGATAAAGAGCTTGCTCATTGCAAAAGAGGAAGCGGAGGGCTCTTGCAGAAGAGGCAAGGAGCTCCTTCACTTGCTGCAAAGATACAGAGGAGCTTTCAGATGACCTATTCAGAGATAGCGAAACTCGATCACGTAAACGATAGAGATTGAAAAGTTATGTCATGCCCCATTTCAGGGATAGAGAATGGCCTTCCAGACTTTCATTTCGAATAAAGGAGAGATCTGTCACAGAAAGGTAGAAGAGCTATTCATTTCTTATTATATCACGGGTAGACAAGCTTTTTCTCAAATACAAACAAAAAACCTGGCTCATGCACCATTGAAAGATAGACGAGTCCTGTCACTCTCGATCACAAGGTGGAGGAGCTCTTTCACACGAGGTAGGTAGAGCACTCTCTCTTTTCTTGCAAAGAGATAGAGAAGATCTGTCATGACTCCATGAACCGTTACGAGATAGAGAAGCCTCTTTCATGTAAAGGATAGGTCATGGTAGAGCTGAGAGCTCCTCTGCCTAGTGATGGCAAACGAGAAATAGGAACCAAAGGAGATAGAAGAGGTTGCTCATTGCAAAATAGGAAGCGGAGGAGCTATTGCAGAAGAGGCAAGCAGCTCCTTCACTTGCTGCGCAGACACAAAGGAGCTTTCAGATGACCTGTTCAGAGATAGCGAAACTCTCTCACGTAAACGATAGAGACTGATGAGTTGTGTCCCCATTCAAGGGATAGAGAATGGCCTTCCAAACTTTCATTTCGGGTAAAGAAGAGATCTGTCGCAAAAAGGTAGAAGAGCTATGTCATTTCTTATGCATCGATAAACGGCTACTCGCATGATTTCTTCATCGATAGAGAAGCAGCTATTTCTGAATAGAAATTCACAATGGAGCTGTCTCATGTCCCAGTGAAAGATAGACGAGTTGTGGCATTTGATTTTGAGGTGAAGGAGCTCTTTCACAAGAGGTAGGTAGAGGACTCTCTAATGTTCTGCAAAGAGATAGAGACAATCTTTCTTGACCCGCTACGAGATAGAGGAGCCTCTTCCATGTAAAGGGTAGGATGTGGTAGAGCTGTGAGCTCCTCTACCTATCGACGGGAAATTAACAAGAAAGTACATTCGAGAGCTCTTACAGCTTCTATGAATGAGTTCTTGTGATTGAACAAAGGGAGCTCTTTCACAAAAGGTAGATAGAGACCTCTCTCATTTCCTGCAAAAGAAAGAGGAGGTCTCTCATGACCTATTGCGAGATAGAGAAGCTATGTCATATAAAAGATACGAAATGGTAGAGCTGAGCGCTGGTGACGGCAAATGAACTAGGTAGGACATGAGAGAGCTCTTATACATTGTATGAGAGATTTCTTATATCTATATCTCTTGTGAACGAGTTCTTCAATCTCTGACTAGGAGATGAATGAGCTCCTGTATCTTCTCATACGAAATGACAGAATGGATATAAATGATGTCCTCTAGCTGTTAACGCAACATGAAAAAACCTCCTCTATCCCCGAAAAGAGAAGGAGAGAGGGAAGCCCGCTCATGACCTATTAGGAACCAGAGGAGATAAAAGAGCTTGCTCATTGCAAAATAGGAAGCGGAGGGCTCTTGCAGAAGAGGCAAGGAGCTCCTTCACTTGCTGCAAAGATACAGAGGAGCTTTCAGATGACCTATTCAGAGATAGCGAAACTCTATCACGTAAACGATAGCGAGTGATGCGTTATGTCATGTCCCATTTGATGGACAGAGAATGGCCCAGAGTGGCCTTCAAAACTCTTCATTGATAGAGAAGCTGCGAAGCTATTTCTGAAAATCGACATAGAAGAGAACTCTCTCATTTCCTGCAGCGTGAAAAAGGAGGTCTCTCATGACCTATTGCGAGATAGAGAAATTTCAGGTAAGAGTTAGGTAATGGTAGAGCTGGGCACGCCTCTGCCTCTTGACGAGAAATGAGCTCGTGTATACTTCATGAATGCGTTCTTCTATCTCTCAGATGAAAGAGCTCCTCGATCCTTCTTATAGGGCATGAAAGAAATCCTGTGTTCGAAATGAAAAGACCCTTTGATAAGCAAAAGAAAAAGGGAAACGAATCGATGCCTTCTATCTTTTAGTGCAGAGCTTCTCACTTCTAATGCGACATGATAGAGCTCCTCTATTCTCTTGGAAATGAAACAGCTTGCGTTCTCTCCTGAGTGAAAGATGTCTCTGTCGTGGAAATGAGATCTCCTCTATGTTTCTAAGAAATGAGATAGCTCACCTCTACCTCGTAATCGGAAATGAGAGAGCCCTTCGCCCCTCTTCAGGCTATGAAACAACTTGTCTATCTCTTACTTCAAAGTGTGCTAGAGCTACATGGCTGCACTTGCTGGCGCCGGTGCACACACAGACCAAACCTTCACTATTACTGTTACTACTACTAATACTATTACTAGGATTATTACTATTCCTATTCCTATTACTATTACTAGTACTATTATTATTCCCATTACAATTACGGTCAGTATTATTATACTCATAATAATATTAAAATATTATTATTATTGCACTACTACTGAAAGAAGAACCAGCCGTGAAATAGACCCTAAAGGTCTCGGCCACATATATATATATCTATACATCTATGTATGTGTATATATACATATATCACCTAGGTCCGACGGCTAGGTGAGGGGAAGGCCAGCCGACAGTTTGGCCACAAGAAGTCGTGATTTACCTCTGGGGTTTTATCGGGATCGGGCAGTATCCGAGACATTCCTAAGTTGCTGAAGGTTCGGGAATTCCCGTGCCCGTCTCACCACAACTAGAATCTCTTTCTAGCCCAGTCGCACCCTTTTGCCCTTTGTTGCTTTATGGGTTCCCTTGTGACCAACTTCCCCAAGAAGGTTGCCCTTGCTACAATTCTTTACTGGGTTACCGAGGTTCTGTGTTCAGGGAACAAACCGCAGTTTGCGAAGGCCGTGATGGAGGAGGCCCTGATGCTCTGAGCACGAGAAGCTTCTTTGCAAAGACATGTTCCCGTTTGTCTGCCGTTTGGTTGCAAGGCAGGAACTGAAAACTATGGAGCTTTCGTTAAAAAAAAGGTTGTTCGCTCTCAAAGTACTGGGCGCAAAGGATATTTCGTCGGCAAATGGTAGTACTGTCGACTAGCTCTGTATGTTTCGGCAGAGTTCGAGCATCATCAAAGCTTATCGGTTTTTATCCGTGATGCGAAAATGCCTAGTACAGGGTCAGAATAATTACTGATCATATTCCCTTATGGTCCCTTTGTAAGTATACTAAAATGACCCCCAAAACCCTAAACCCGAAACCCTATTCTAATTGTTCATTGAAAGAACGGCCACCTCACAGTCGTTGAGAGCTTGCCTGATATCGATTTCAAGCATCCGCCGCTGCACAGTCCTCACGGCATGCTGTTTGTGAATGCTGCGTGTGGCTGGTGCGGAACCTTTTTTTAAGCAAACTATTTAAGGACCTGCTTCAGCGCAGATTGCGCACTGAAACAGCAGATCATCACCTGTTCCAGGTTCGTGGCAGATGTATGTGTCCCAAGTCATAGCCGGCATACTTAGCAAAGATACTGCTGTGCACAACGTGTCAGCGTTGTGATTGAGTCCGAGGCAGCATCCACTGCTACGCACCTACCTATGCAGATTCCTTTCAGCAGCGAGCTGTTGTACATAGGTCGCGCAGCCATAGGTATCCATGCTTTTAATCGGGCTCTTTCTCATGTTCCACTCCCACACACAACGGTACGGCAACCAGCCAACAGGTGCCAGCTGAACTAAGCTATACATGCATATGTATATATATATATATGTATATATTAGACACCTCGTATGACAGCTAGATTGTTGTAAGTCGCAGATTTGGTACCTGCTCTATATGCATATTTGTAGTGCAGCATAGACGTGTAAAGGATGATGTTCGCAGTCGAAGCAGTAGGCACGTGGAGATACAGGAGCCTTATCGAGAAGCCTGGTTGCGCAAGGAACAGCTGCTTTGCAAAACCAGCGTGTTGTGCGCATGGCCTACGCGCCGGTTCTTGCCCACTCCGCGCCTTCACGTTTGCAGAGCTCCAGAACCATGCTCCTTCTCCCCTCGCGAAACCCTAAGGCCTTACACAAACCCTGTAAACCCTATAAACCCCACAAACCCTGTAAATTCTGTAAACCCTTCGAACCCTATAAGCCCTATAAAGCCCTATGAGCCCTATAAACCCTTCAACCGATGCTTGCCCACGTAGCCCTGGAGCAGAACTTTTCAGGGCCCGGAACCACCCAGTGCAAGCCAGCGAAGTGTACCAGCCCGGGTTTAGGGTTTAGGGTTTAGGGTGTAGGGTTTAGGGTTTAGGGTTTAGGGTTTGGGGGTTAAGCTTTGAGGATTCATGGATTTCAGGGCGTGGGTTAGGCAGGCCAGACTCTACCCCTTTCCACTCTCGACTCTTTCACCCCAAGCGATATACCCTGAACCCTAAAACCTATGCCCTAAACCCTATACCCGAATTCCTAAACACTAGACAGAGGTTAGCTCTCTCAGAATATGTAGGGTGTGGGGGTGGCTCCGAACGGTGCCCCCGCCCCCCTCCCCCCCTGCCCCAGAAGCCAAAGTTCAAGGTGGTTTCACTTGGGGTTTAGGGTTTAGGGTTTAGGGTGTAGGGTTTGATTAGGGTTGAGGGTTTAGGGTTCAGGTCTCAGGGTTTAGGCTTTAAGGGCTTAAGGATCTTTAGCGGGTGATGGGTCTTAGTCTCTCCAAGCCCTTATGAGGCATGAGGGCTGTTGGGGTTTAGGACTCTCGGGGCTCACCAGGAGCTTTGTTACTTGGCTTCAGGTGCGATGGACTCAAGGGATGTAAGGCAAGGAGGGAATCTTAGAAGGTACCTTTAATCTAATTCCCCTACATAGCCCCTACATATACCTTATATGGTCCTTATATACCTAAGTAGACCCCTACATTGCCCCTAAACGCTCTTATAAGGGTTCCTCCTCTAGTCCATTGATTGAAAGAAGCTTAGGGATACTTGGGAATACGTTTTAAGTTTTTGGGGCACTATAATCCCCAAGAAAGAGCTACAATTCGAATCTTTTGGGTACTATAATTCCTCAGAAACAGCTAAAATTCTAATGTTTGCTCAGGTTCCAAGTTCAGTGAAGGAAGTGTCTGGGTCCCGCTTCTGGCTCTCAGCGCCTGTGCTCTCTGTCCCCGCTCCTGTCACCAGCTCAGTGTGCGCCTCTCGGTACTGTGGACGAGCCATAAGGCTTGGGATGTTCCCCCTTATACGAACAGTCCTTTCTAGGGATTAATTAATAGGGGGGGGGGGGGGGGTACTAGAATCCCTATTCAGGACTGTCAGTATAAGGGGGAACATCCCAACATAGGGCCAAAGAGGCCCCAAAAACACCCAAAAAGCATCCTAGACGGAATCCCAACAAAGATTTCACAACCCCCTAAACACCCTGCGACCCTGCAGGCCCAGATCCCTCAAGTCCAAGCCTAAACACGGTCACTCGGCATGACGAGCCTTAGGGTGTAGAGTTTAGGGTTTAGGGTTTAGGGTTAGTCTCTGACAGTCTTGGCAGGTTATGTGTAGGCCCAGTCCATTAGCGCGCCCCCATCGGAATCAGAGTCGCAACCACTCAAACCCAGACCCTAAACCTAAACCCCTCTACTCAACGACCCCCAAACCCCTGAACCACTGAACTCGAAGAACTTTATCCCTCCTCACCGTCACACCCTCAGTTCTACCCCCTTGTAAACCCAAAAACCCTGAACCCTCCAAGTTCACAGAATGTTTCTCTCGTTCTGCTGCGAGCCAAGAAAGACGCACGCGAACGAACGAACCCTGCAAGACAAGGCGGCGGACGCTTCGAGCCGGCAACCCTCCGGAAACGAACATCCTCGACCGGCCACTGTAGGCGTGGGATGCTTCGGGGCTATGGGGCTATGACTCGCATAAACCCTATGCCCTACGTGCTACAGAGGGGGCCCAGCTTTTGCCGAAAAAAAAGTCTGGCAATAAGAAACATACCAAGGGTACCATACTTTAGTTTCCCTGCCCCCCAGGACTGCCGATTAAGTACTCAGAGCTCCCCAATCCCCAAACCCTAAACCCTAAACCCTAAACCCTAAACCCTCCTGTCAGGCTGGCGCTTATGTGATGGGTGGAATCCAGTTCGACAATGGCTTGAAGGCCGAGCTGCAACGCACCAGCGTGTGGCATTGGTTGCTGTTAAGGAACTTAGTTTATCTTACCAGATAATATATGTACATATATATATATACACACATACATGTACATTTGTACACATCTCTCTCTCTCTCTCTATATATATATATATATATATATATGCACGTATATATGTACGCATAGATTGCAAAAACACTCCTTCCTTGAGACGGTAACTTGAATGTCGAAACTACGAATGTGCCGGCGTGATGTGCCCCCATGAGATCAGCCAGAAACTTCCTCAAGTTCCGGAAGTCCAGAAGGTACAAATTTAAAGGTACCACCAGAGGAAGTTGTGGTACAGTACAGTAAATGGTGCAGAGGAGAGTTTGTGCAATCCCCATATCATTCACATGACCAGTGGCTAGAACCCTCCGTTTGTGCACTCTGCTTAAACCCTAAACCCTAAACCCTCGTGAGCCAAGCTGCGGCCCTGAGCAGGTGCCGGCAGAGCAGCGAGCGCTGCTCTCACGCGCTGCGCTTGGACTTGGTAAACTGAAGAGTGGGGCAAAGTTCTTGCAGTAGCCATGCGTATACGTGTGTATATGTATATTTGGTGTATGTGCCCCAAAATCTCAAGTTTTCAAGGGTCCATGTACCTATATAGTAGGTACATGGGCCTTGAAGGGGTTCCTATATGCAGCTTTAGGGCCCATATGTATACAATATAGGTACATATAGAACCTTGGGGATTGCGGTCGTCGAGCTGCCCAGAGGTCGGAACTACACGCTCAAGCCCCTTAGCTCCGCAGGAGCTTTGGGGCCATGGAAGGCCGGCACCATGGATTTGGGGGCGGTCTGGGTTTGTGGGCGAAGCGCGTGCCGTGCTTCTGGTTGTCGTGGGGAACGAGCTGGAGCTTTCAAGATATCCCTAGGCCCCGAACCACGCGAAAAGCTTGCTTGAATATGGTTGAATAATTAGGGAGATGGCTGCGTGGTCTCGAAGCTCGCAAAACAAGTCGTAGAATCGCAGGCCTAGCCCAGCATGGGTTTTTACAGAGACTATGAGAGGTTGATACTGGAAAGTGCTCAGGCTCCTCTATGCCCCAATGCCCAAGCCGGCCCAAAATTCAGCATCTTTTGCCTGCATTGGCATTCGGAGTTTTCGGGCTTCGGGCTTGTGAATGTTAATGCTTTGCAGCATCTTGGGCTTGTTCTACTCCGAAAGTCATTAATTACTTTCCTAGTAGTAGAGTAGGTAACCTTTAACCTTTTTGGGGCAATCTAATCCCCTCAGAACCCTAAAGGTTAACCTTTAGTTCCCCCAGGTTACTGGACAACTAAGCTTTCGTTCCGCAGGTCCTTCAAGTGGCATGGCAGCCGGAGCCTCCCAGGGATTCAGATGCGAGTGTAAGGGTTTAGGGTTGTGGATTTAGGGTTTAGGGTCTACAGGGTCTATAGCGTCTTCAGGGTCTATAGGGTCTAGGGTTTAGGGTTCAGTGTTTAGGGTTTAGGGTTTAGGGTTTGGGCAACTTGGGATGGCTTGGGGTTTTTGGAGTTTAGGGCTTTTTCTGGAGTTTGAGGGCTTAAGAAAGGGATTTAGGAGTTTAGGGGTTTGGGCTGGGATTGTACTAACAGTCCTTCATAGGGAGAAAAGCACGCCCCATTCAAATCCCTATGAAGGAGTGTTCCTATAAGGGGGAATATCCCAAGGTGTGTGGTTGAAGGAATGAGGGGTTGAGTGTTTAGCATCTCGGGTCACGCAAGAAGCGGCCCTAAGTAGCTGTGAGGGGCTTAGGGTACAGCTTCCTTTTGATGCCTTTTGGCACCGGGCTTCTTCCGAGCAGGAGCTGCACGGGGAACAGACACAGTTCCGAAAGCACTTTGCTCTCGACCAAGGCCCGCCGCGATTTTCATTCTTAGCATGATCGCTCCGCCCTGAGGATTGGAAGCATCACGTTGGTAAGCAAAGTGCTTCGACGCCATCTAGTTGTCGCGTGCCTTTTTCATCTGCAGCTTCATGAGAGGGGACACCTGTCGCACGTCGTAGCATGTCGTGGCTGGTTCTTAGTGGGGAATGAGGGAATTCGGGCCCTATACAATCCCTTACGTAGAGAATTTGTATAGGGCCCTCATCTCATTCCCTACTAAGAATGAAGGGGCGTTGCGCCCATGCTCGCCCACCAGACGACCAGAGATTGCTTTGCCCAGGTCCAGGCAAAGCTTCACCTGGCATCAACCTCAGCTCCGGTCCTTTTCCGACTGCTCCCTTGTCACTTCCAGTCCCTTGCTTTGTGGCGAGACATATGGGGGTTTCCGAAATTAGGGGTACCTTCCTGTGGTCCTTATTATAAGGGAATCCTACTATTTTGGGGCCCCTTATTCTCGGACGCCCCCCATATCAAGACGCGGTTTCCGCATGTGCGGATATTTTGGGGGCATCGGCAGCTCCTGGTTGCTGCTTTTTTTCATAAGGTATGATGCCTAGAAGCCGCCTCAAGCAGTATCCGATCCTGGTTTGATGAACCCTGAAACGCACCGCAGAGTTGCAGAAACGCCTTCGAAGGGGTATGGCTTACGAGGGTTGTGTTGTTCTTCGCGCACTTTGGGAACCAAACATCGCGTCTCAGAGACATGAATGAAAGGCTACGTCAACGTGGCATACTGTGAGCACGTCGCCATGTGTGCAACTGCAGCAAGTGGTGTTGCATGTCTCCACACTTCCACTTCTGTTCACTCCCAGCTCCTACACTCCAAGAACCTGTAGAATAAGTTGCATAGGAAACTTAATTATTAATGTCTCCGGCGCGTCGGATCTAGGGACTTGACCCAGGGCTCCAACCATGTGATTTAGGAGAAGCCCCTTCACGTGAGGCTGCGGTGACTGCATGCGTCCTCTTCGCCTTCCTGGTCTTTCCCACCATGGAGCTGGTAGTGCTACTCATCGGTCCGGCCCCTCAGCTCCTGGGCATGGGCTTTTATTAATCTCAGTAGCCCAGTGGTACCCTTTAGTTGTTTTTTTTTGGGTTCCGGGTTCTCTTAGAACGGTACCCTTATTATAAGATGGTTGTTGGGCTACCAAGTGTTGGTTTTGGATTAGGCCTGCTTAGGCTTGAGGGTTTGGGGTCTATAGGGTTTGGGGCCTACCCAGAGTCCCCGACTACGTCTAGCAGGGTTACAAGGCAGGTACTGAGCGAACTGGTAGGGTCCAGAATGGTGTTAGCAGCTGCCACTCCTGTTGCAGCACAGTGAGGAGAGAAGGGAAGGAACGGCAGGAGAGACGCAAAAACCTGGCATGGCGTTGTTTAGAGGGATCTAGAGGAAAGAGGGAACCGGAGCAGTTCCGCAGGAATCGTGGCCACTATCATTTGGCGTGGCGTGCGATGGCCTTCAGTAGTGCTGGGCACCCAGCCAATGTCTCGTAAGGGCTGTGTTCGGGGTAGAGGGTTTGGGGCCAGTTTAGGGCTGAGGGTGCAATGCAGGAGCGTAAACAAGCGTCAATAGCATGCCCTGTATTCCTGTTTGTTTGTTGCTACACTGTCTACTTTCTACCCAACATACACAGGCTCCTACAGATGAATTGGGTTGCTGAGGGTAGTTTTGTGGGACCAACCTCACTGGCCAGACTACAGACTCCGCAGCTCAGCCCAGGCATCCTAGGACACATTAGGACACAGAAGCACCCGTTCAAGCTAAGCGCGCTGTCCAAGAACCGTCCGGCTGATGCTCAGAAGCTCCTTCTGCTCCAGCCCTACAAGCCCCACACCCCCTAAAACGCAGAACCCTAAATAAACCCCAAACCCGAAACCCTAAACCCCAGAACCCCTAAACCCCAGCTCCCTCTCAGATTCTGGACCTGGTGGCCATTCTGGAAGTTCGTGCTTTGTGTCGGGGCGCGCTCCTGAGACCTCATGTGCTATACAGGCTGGTGGTCTCTTTAAGTAGGTTTGTTATGGGGCATATATTCGGGGGTAACAGGTAAAGCGGCCACTGGCCGTTATAAGTTATGTGTGGCCCACAGCCTAAGCTTTCGGGTTGGGCGGAAGGGGCCCAGCCGTTGTAGCCCCCCAAGCCCCTGGAAGCCTCAACCGCGCTGTGAAGACCGGGCGGCACAGAGTACCCTGCGAGTTGACTGTTTAGGGGTTTAGGGGTTTCGGCTTTGGGGTTTGAGCGGGGGGGTTGTGGGGAAGGGGCATCCAAGCTCGGCCCCCTTTGTCTGCCTGGCCTCGGGTGTTTTGGGTTTAGGGTCCGAGGCACTCCTCCATTCCCCCCCCCCCCGAGGCACAGATGAGTTGTTTTAGCAGGTTCCTTTACAACAGGGGTGCGGACCAGGGGGACACCCGGAGACCTTGGCTCAGAGCAATCCCCACTTGCATCTGCGGGAATTCTAGGGATCAGGGTGCCCAGCAACCCCCCTCCCCTGCCACCTTGAAACCGGAAATCCCGAAGAACCACAAGCCCGAAGGCTTTGATCCTTTACAGTAAGCCCTATTGAAACCTTAATCCTCCAAGAACCATGATCCCGTTTGCTCCGTGTTTAGTATCGAACGAAACCTTACAAAAGCGCCCACCTAAGCCACCCAATGCACTAAATCCCTGAAGCCCGAATGCCCCCAAACCCTAACTAGTACCCCCAGGCCTTGCGCCCTTTTAGGGTTTAGGGTTTAGGGTTTAGGGTTTAGGGTTTAGGGTTTAGGGTTTAGGGTTTAGGGTTTAGGGTTTAGGGTTTAGGGTTTAGGCCCAAGCATCCGGAGCCGCTTTGAGGCAGCCATCTTAGGGTCGTCCTTGGGTGGCTCACTCTGGCGGGGGGCCACAGCTCCTATTTGGAGGTCTTAGGGTTTAGGGTTTAGGGTTTAGGATTTAGGGTTCAGGTCTTTGGTTGGGTCTTATGGGACACAGGGTTACGGGGGCTGAGTGGTGTCCTCGAGTCCGACGCAGTATCACTTAGACTTTCCACCCTTGTCCCATGCCCTTAAGCCCCAAATCCAGACCCGACTCTGCATCCTTGAGGCAGCACAGCTACCAGCCAAGCCAGCTGCTCGACAAGATGCAGGCGGGCTCCAATTAGCTTGTTAAGTGTAGTGCATTATCACCGGTGCCAGTACGTATATGAACAGGCTTCAGTTCACTTGTCTAGTGGGTTGGAAAAAGTGGGCTTGGGGAGTGGCATCCAGACTTGTGAGGGAATGGTCTTCAATCCCTGAGTGACCAGGTACTGACAAACTCAAGCAGTATTTAGAGCGCTTAGCATCTAATACTCCCGACTCCCGCCCAGCGTCCAAAGCTGATTTTGGCAGATCTACGAAAACATCAGCCCTGCCAACGTGGCGACCCAAGCTCAAGTGCTATGGCATGTTGTGACGGACGATCGGGATGCGGGGGAACATCCGTCAAACCTGGCAGCTCGTCCTTCTTCGGCATGTCTAAGGCCACAGGCCTTCGTTTGCAGGATGCCGGCCAGATCACCTTTGTCGCGGCCTCATTCAGCCTATTGAAGCAGAGTGCATTAGTTTGGGTCGTCTCTACTATGATGATTTAAGGATTGTGAGGGAAACCTTCTGTCCTCAGAAGCGGCATTTTTGGCACCATACAGATGCGACTACAGGCCGCTGCTCCAAAAATCTACCAACATTATCCCTATCTATTCCCAATGTAAAAAATTAGTATTAGCCGTACGAGTCTACTCAGAATACCATTTCCAATTGAGTAGGCCCTTCTCTTAATCACTCGTTGCTGCACTGTTGATGTCAGGCCTCACAGTGTGGTCTACCTACTCTTCTTTCTCTACTTGTAGTGAACTGCCGTGTGAGCATTCGCCCGTGAAGATCTTGAAGTTTTTGTTGCACCTGTTTGGCTTGGGCCAGCTACGTGCTCGAGCAGCCAGGGTATTGAATGCTGGCACTGTTTCTGATTGCCTGTGTGGATGTGAGTGTCTACTCATGAAGGGTTGTAAAGAGGCCTAGTTCAGTAGCACTGTGAGTGCCACTGTAGAAGTCTCAGCAACGCCAAGAACTCAAAGTTCTGAACGCACGACCCAAATCATTCCGAATGGCCCGCAACTACCTGCACCAACACAGAACCGTAAGTCCTGAACCAAAGCTTTATGAGTTTAGGTTTCAGGGTTCAAGGCCTGAACCCACCTAAACCCTATGACGCACTAACAAAAGTTCACCAAACCCTAGGAGCCTCAACCATGAAACTTCCAACTGACCTGCCGCTTC
This sequence comes from Symbiodinium natans, assembly GCA_905221605.1. Lineage (NCBI taxonomy): Eukaryota > Dinophyceae > Suessiales > Symbiodiniaceae > Symbiodinium > Symbiodinium natans. The sequence continues at coordinate 1,086,776 of CAJNDS010002424.1, forward strand.
TGTGCCCGCAAGTCCAAAGGCTTCCGCTGTCGGCGTAAACCGGATGATGGTCGAGCCGCTGTGTATTTGGTTTAGGGCTTAAGGTTTAGGATTTAGGGTTCAGGGTATCGGGCCCGTCTTGGGACCTGTGAAGAACAGGGTCAGAGTCTCGAGAAGAGAACTGCGCAAATGACTGTAACCCCAATTCTTGTGTTGTGTAAAAGGGCCTTTGATGCACAACTTGGCTAGCCAGTTGTTGCTCACTAAAGGCTGTTTTAGGGTTTAGGGTTGAGGTACGCCTAGAAGGCAATACGGGGAACGTTTCTGTGTTAAGCTTATGTTTTTGTCGAACTGTGACTTGCGTCTCACTTGCGATTGGCTTTCACATTCTTAGAGCCTTTCTTACTCTTCTTTATAGTCTGATTCAGCTGGTTGTGGTAACCAGCAGACATTGTCGGTTTTCAGGGTGTGACTTCGAGCATGCCATTTGTGCTTGCATTGTGGTGACTGTTGGATTTTTACAGGCACAACTGGTAGATATCGACATGCCCTTCAGCATGCATTACACTACATCATCCATGAAGCCAGTGTGGCTGTGATCTTGTGGTTGAGCGGACTCGGTTGAGTCGGGGTAGCACGCAACGAGCATGAACGCTCTTTCACCTGGACTGGATGCCAGACTGGATGCCTGAAAGATGGACCCACATTCTGCATCGCACCGATCGTTGCTGTGGCCGAGCAGGAGACTGATGACCCCACAGGGACGTTTTGTGCTCGCTTTAGGCGTAGGGCTTTGAGACTTCAGGGTGTTAGGGCTGTTAGGGCCCCAGGGCTGTGGAAAATCTTCTTCTTGTAGAAAACCAAACCTCGGACAGACGATTGCCACACCCGTTGGACCTTAAATCCAAAACCCCTTAACCCTAAACCCAGAACCCCTTCATCCTAAACCCTAAGCCACAAACCTCCAAACCCTAAGCCCCTTTAACCTTAAACCCAAAACCCCACCCCTGCACCCTGCTAGGCCTCAGCTATTCAAAGTGCAGTTTGTCAACATACAAAGACAAGGGTGCCCAGTTGGGCTTCTATACACTACGGTAAGCACACCCCAAAGCAGCAAATACATCGCCACATGTACGCCTAAACCCTAAACCCAATACGCCCGTACTTATTTCTTGTACGGTTTCGATGCGAAGGGTGGGGTCAGCAAACCTTAAACTCTAAACCCAACGTCCTTGAAACCCCAAACCCCAAAGATTCACGAAACCCTCAGCTTCATTCTACTATATGCTTAAGAACCCCCCCCCCCCCCCCACAAAAAAAAACATAATAACAAAAATGAATTAAAAGAACAAAACACCAAATAGCCATAATGATCCCTCTTTGCCCCTAGTAAGGAAGAATCATTTTTTAAGTTCTTGGGCGGTTCTTAAGCAAATAGTAGCAATCCTCCTAACCTTGTAACCTCAACCCTAAATCCATAAATGCTAAGTGCTGCAGGAGGGATTGCGGATTCCGGCCAACATGTCACAGTACGATCTCTTCATGGTCGGCCTCACTCCCAGAGCGTTGAGATTGCGGAAGTGGAGTAGGGCTTAGGGTGCGAGAGGCCTATAACATGGTTGTGCGTGGATTTCAAAAGCCGGCCTAGCCCTAAACCCTAAACATGTTCAGTTTCCAGCAGACAATGGCCATCCAAGAGTACTCGGGGCAGCTGGCGCCAAAAGCACGACTTGCAAGTAAATATGGTGGGGGGGGGGAAGTGCTTTCCCCACATGTAGTAGTCTTGTGAGAGATCAGAGGCCGAATTCAGCGACTGAAGTGTTTTTGGTACTTGTCCTGTTTCTGCCCTGCCACACAGGTGTCGATTGCTGCGAGTGTCCGGGAGAGTTCCGCTGTGCGCCTGTCAGCTTCGTTCGCATTTAGGGTTTAGGGTTTACGGTCTGGGGTCGCAGAACACCGCAAATTTGAGACGGCTCTAGTTAATGCAGTCGCTCACGATCCGAAAGCCATCTTGAGTAGTGGTCTCGGAGCTTGCCGGCCAGAAAGTCTGAATTGGGGTGCCATGACTGAGAGGTTCCGCTGTTTGCTCCGATCCCCCCCCCCCCCCCCCCCCCGCTGACAAATACCTTCAAAACTTAAACGATAAATAAAAAAATAAATAAATAAATAAATATATATATATATATGCCCCCCCCAAAACCCAAACCCCGGAAAACCCACAACCAACTCGCGACTTCTTTCGTGTGGGGTCAAGACACCATGGCCCAGCTGAGCCTCGGGAATGGATGTGGGTTCTGACGATTTAATCGAGGTTCTATTCCAACTTTTCTGGAATCTATGAATTGATCAAATCATGAAAACTAGCTGGAGTTTCTTTCGGTTTGTTGGAGCCTAGGCTGCAGATTCCGACTCGCACAGGCGCTACATCTGCCCATCACGCTGTCCATCAAGATCTTGTAGTGGTCATCCATCAGCAGGGTCACGAATCCCGGTGTAGAGCCCTATGCTCCCGAAGCCCCCATAGCCCTTGACTTGCAAGCATAATGCGGTTGATGCAGCTGGTGATGTCTGCCGCAACCCCTACACCGTAGACCCTAAGTCTCATGCCCAAAACAGGCCCTACCCCCACAAACTTAATGCGTTCCTCTCCGGCACCTTGGCCAATCAATCCCTCTAGCCATGGAACTCGACAGCTGGGATGTCGATGCGGTGGGCCGCTGGCTGGAAAATGTCGGCCATGGTAGCGCCTTGTAGAACAATGGAAGTTGCGGTGCGGTGGAAGTATGCGAGGGTTTAGGGTTTAGGGTTTAGGGCTTAGGGTTTAGGGTTTAGGGTTGCGGCATATAGGCACTCCCCACGTAGTTAAGTACAGTACATGGTGCTGGAGCAGGAAGTGACATAATACGAGATGATGCAGCTGCAGTTCTCTGAATCAAGCTGCGTTGTCCTTCCTTGCACCCCTAGACGAATACTCCAAATGTGGCGATGATGGCTTTCCAAAACTTCCAACATGTGCACGTAACCCTAAACCCTAAACCCTAAATCCTAAACCCTAAACCCTAAACCCTGAACCCTGAACCCTGAACCCTAAACCCCAGCAACAGTCAAGAGTCCAACTATATCTACAACCCCAAGCCTTATCAAGCCTTGCCTCCCTAAACCCTGAGAGCTTAACTTCTTCCCTTGTTTGGAGGGTCGAGGTTCTTGTAATCCCCTTTAAAGGATGCCCAGTACTGCCCGCATGCTTTTTTTTCTGGGGAGGGGGGGCCAGGTTCCCTTATGTAAACCACTTTCAACAAAGAAGGGGCACCCTTTTTGAATCCTAGGTTACTTGGCAACCTAGCAACCTAATTCCTTGTCACATCTTTCGGTTTGTTTCCTTCAAATGTCAACTTGCTTCTTTCCCTCAATTCACCATTCGACTCCCTGCTAAGCACCCTTGAGGTTTAGGGTTTAGGTACAAAAAAACAGGGAGCCATTTCTTCTGGGTCTTTACGTAAATACGGGAACCCCAAAATAGAACCCCAACATAGTAGGATTCCCTTAGAATACGGACTCCAAGAACGTACCCCCCTCCCCCCCCCCCCCCCTAATTCGGAACGCCCATTTGGTACCCTGAAAGGGACCATGATTAGAAACGAACCCCCCCCCCCCCCCCCCCCCCCCCCCACGCATTTGGTTTGCGATGTGCGACAGCAGGTGACAATGCCAGACCCGAGAGCCCCCGAGAACCTCGGGTTTAGGGTTTAGGGTTTCGGGCTTAGGGTTTAGGATCCTTCAAGGAAACCCCCCCCCCTCCCCCCAAAACCCTAAACAAACCTAGAAGGAACACACCCCCTCCCCCTCAAGACACCCAAAACCTAAAAGTCCAGACAGAACTAGGCCCCGCAAGTCCCCGGCAAGGAAAGACCCTAAACCCCCAAAACCCTAGACCCTAAACCCTAAACCTCTCTTTCATATATAATTTAAATGTTAAGGAGTTACTGGGCAAGGTCGCCGTTTTACTGGGCAAGGTCGCCGTTTTACTGGGCAAGGTCGATTTTTTGACCAAAATCGACCTTGCCCAGTAAAACGGCGACCTTGCCCAGTAAAACGGCGACCTTGCCCAGTAAAACGGCGATATTCGGTCACAAAATCGACCTTGCCCAGTAAAACGGCGACCTTGCCCAGTAAAACGGCCGTTTTACTGGGCAAGGTCGCCGTTTTACTGGGCAAGGTCGCCAACCCCCCCCCACACCACCCCCCCTCCCCCCCGCACCCACCCCCCTCCCCACGCCCCCACCCCCCCCCGCACCCCCCCCCCCACCTCCCCCACCCCGCCCACCCCCACCCCCCCACCCCCCCCCCCCCCCACCCCCCCCCACGCCCCCCCCACCCCCCCCCCACCCCCCCCCACCCCCCCCCACCCCCCCCCCCACCCCACCACCCCCACCCCACCCCCACCCCACCCCCCCCGCCCACCCCCCCCACCCGCCCGCCCACCCTCCCCCCCACCCCCCCCCCCCACCCCCCCCCCAACCCCACCCCCACCCCCCCCACCCCCTCCCCACCCCCCCCCCACCCCCACGCCAGCCCCCCCCCCCGCACCCCCCCCCCCCCCCCCCACCCCCTCCGCCCCACCCCCCCCCACCCCCCCCCCACCCCCCCCCCGCCCCCCCCCCCCCACCCCCACACCCCACCCCCCCCCACACCCCCCCCCCCCACCCCCCCCCCACCCCGCCCCCCACCCCCCACCCCCCCCCCCCCACCCCCCCCCCCACCCCAAAAAAAATGAAGGTGACCCCAGATCGGCCAGGGTCCCTATTAAAAATGCGATTTTTTAGTACTGAAATCGACGGTTTTGGGTGGCCTGTCGTTTTCCGGATTTTCGACGAAAACCGAGCCTTCACAGACACGGGCTTTTAAACCGTGGGGTTTAGGGCCCCCCCCCCCCCCCCCCCCCCACCCCCCCCCTGGGTGACTCCAGGATCGGCCCGTCGTAACGCCTCACCCCTTCCAAGCACATCACCCCCCGATAAGCAAGACCTGGAATCATGCACTTTCACTCAAGGGGTGAGGCGTTACGAGTGAAAATGCATGATTCCAGGTCTTGCTTATCGGGGGGTGATGTGCTTGGAAGGGGTGAGACGTTACGAGTGACAGTGAAAATGCATGATTCCAGGTCTTGGTTATCGGGGGCGATGTGCTTGGAAGGGGTGAGACGTTACGGCATGGGTGCGTCGGACTAGAAATTAAGAAAAACTTTTTATTTTCTTAATGTTATGGGATTCTTTGGGCGGGTGGTTTTTTTCCGTTGCCTACACAAACTGCTGGCCTAGTAAATGCTCGAACTTGAGATGCTGAACCCTAAACCCTAAACCCTAAACCCTACAAATCAGGCCTCGTCGAGACTTTTCGGCGCGAGCTCATCAATGGCCAGGCGCTCCTGAGCCTGTCGGTCGCAGACCTGCGGCCTGGCTTCATGCTGTAGGGATGCTTTTAGGGTTTAGGGTTTGGAGTTTGGGGTTTGGGGTTTAGTGTTTACGGAATGAACTTAATGGGTTTAGGGTTGGGATGTTCTCCCTTATACTAACAGCCCTTAATAGGGATTCTAGTACCCCCATGATCATCCCTCTTACGGACTGTTAGTATAAGGGGGAACATCCCAGGGTTTATGGTTTATGGTTTAGGGTTATGGAGGGTTTTCAGGGATAGGGTCCTGAGTTCATTTTTTTTGTTGTGGGGGTTTAGGGTTCACGTGCTCAAGGGTTTAGGGTTAGGGTTTCTTAAGGGAATTAAGGTTGGGGGCCTTGCGGCTTGGGGTACTTCAGGTTTTGGGGTTTTGGAATCGAGGCTAAGGGCTTAGATTTCGGTAGAGTTTGCACTGGGAGCTTTGGGTACTGGCAGCCTCGAGGCACGATTCAACATTTCGAGACACATGGTGCCACTTGTATACAGAGAATGCCAGGATGGCTATATAGCCATCATACGCGTGCTGACGTGGACTGGGTTCTTGCTCGTGGTTTTGTTGAGTGACCTTCATGCATCAATTGGGTGTTGTTTATTGCGTACATACCGGCCAAATGTCTGCTGCATCATGTACGTCCTCATCTTCGTTATTGGCATGCGTGCGCGTGCAGCTGTCCTCCAGCTTGGACTTCGGAAATCCATGATAAAGGTGCGCAGCGTTTAGGGTCGCACATGTCCAGGGCTTTGTGCGTCACAGCGGCCCCCAATCCTTGCCCCCAAGACTAATTAGACCTAGAGCACGAGGAAATACTTGCGAGTTCCATCCTTTGGGCGGGGAGGTCTTGGGAACCCCTATGAGGGCATGCTCTTTAGGAAGCAGATCGACGTGCCGCTGGGCCAAGCAACTTGGAAGCGATTGGGTTGGCAACCCTACATTATAAGCCCTAAACCCTTAGCCCTCAATCGCAGGTAGGTTTCAGTTCAGAGGTCCCATGCCGCCCCTCGGCATACACAGCTGTGGCATCAACAAGTTCACGTGCCCACTAGATATATCTCGCAAGTGTTGTTGGTGTCTGGGCCGCCCCGCCCCCAGTGACACTTGTAAGGAAAAGCAGCCGAATAACTTGTAAGCACAAAAGTTGGAACAGCTGTAGGTCAGCCTAAACCCTAAGTTGAAAAATGCAAAAGAGGGGCCTTTTTGTTACAGAGAAGTTCGCTCGATTTGAGGGCTCGACCACGTTCCTTAAGGACTCTTGTTTGAGGGATTTTTCCCTCTGTGCTATTTTGAGCCTAAGGGGTTTGGTGACTCAGCAAATGGCCTTGTTGACGACTTGCCAAATTCTGCCGGTTGCCCACCCGCAAAAGCTGATGCCAAAGACGTAGGGGGTTCAACAATGGTGGGGTGGGGGCTTCTTTCTGCAAAGACATAGCAAATACTCCGTGTGGCCCTGCGCCTTCAACTCCTAAACCGCCTTATAAGCCCTATGCGGATTGCAAAGCCCTCACGAATCCCTCAACCCCTTAAACCCGCCAAACCCCTAAACCTCCTAAACCCCTAAAACCGCAAAGCCCCTAAACCCCTAAACCCCTAAACCGGCGTCTGTCAAACCCAGAGGCTAAAAACTTGCTGGCAGCCGTGGCCGAGCTTCGCAGCTACCCAACTTGACTTCGTTCTTTTGCTGAGGGGGCCTTCGGGTTTGGGGTACGATGTAGGCTACAGCAGAAAAAACCTATATAGCGTATGCTCGGGCCTTATATGTATATATGTATGTATGTATGTATGTATGTATGTATGTATGTATGTATGTATGTATGTATGTATGTGTATGCCATGTGTATGTATGTATTTATATACATACATGCACACACACACACACATATATATATATATATATATACACACACTGTGTATAAAACAGGTGTGGACCCTTAAGGCCTTTGTCTGCAAGGCCTGCAGCGTGGGGCGCACCGCCACGCCACCTGGTCCACAGGCGACCCACCGCCGCCACCGCCACCGCCACCTCCACCTTCAGGAGCCGCGTGCTTTAGGTTTTTGGTTTCAGTGTTTATAGGGCTTATGGGATTTTAAGGGTTTTTATAGGGTTAATGGGGTTTATAGGGTTTATGGGGCTTATAGGGCTTAGGGTTGCCTAAACCCGTAAACCCTGTAAACCCTAAACACCTTTCGGATGTCGGCGGTTTTCTGAGGGCTCCTCAGCGTGTGCAATGCGCTGTAGGGCGGCGAAGCTTCCACGCATCTTAGGGTCGTTACATGGTCCCTTCATATGGGTCCTTGGGGTACCCCTTATACACCCCTTTTCTACCCCTTATATACCCCTTATATACCAATTATGTACCCTATACAACCCAAGGGCCCCTACTTCTGAGCCCTGCAAAGGAGGTAAGGGACCATATGAAAAGGCCTCAGATACGGGACGGGGTGGAGAGAGCAGCTGCTGTCCAAAGCCCGGGGGCTGCCTGGTTTAGGGTTTAGGGTTTAGGGTTTAGGGTTTAGGGTTTAGGGTCAAATGCCCTGCCTTCTGTCGTGCAGCTGCGTGGGGCATTCAGTCATCACACCGGCAGTCACATGCACATCCCGTTTTTCATCAACGAAGACAGACTCTCGGACACTTTCAGCTCTCCCCCCTGTCGCATCCCTTGCAAGGTCCTTCTTTCTTCATCCTTTGCCGACGAAGGTACCCTCTGGAAGCCATAGCTGCCCATCCAAAAAGCGGCCCCTAAATCCAGAACCCGAAGCCCTTGAACCTTAAACCCTACATTGCCCTAAATGCAGCCGTCTCCTGAAACCTCTGAACCTCCATTCCCCTCTCCAAGGTGTCTTGGGCTAGTTGCATTTGGGGTTCGTGGGCCTTTTGGGTGACTTCTGCTTGGGTTTCGGCGTTTTTTCTGGGCTTCTAGGCTTGAAATCTCACGCGCCCCAAATGCAAACAACCAACCGGCTGTCTTTCACAGAAAAATGGACACAGCCATCTGGTAGGAGCGGGGCCGCCGCCCCCAGCTGCCCCACCTGCAAGCGAGGCTTCTCCTGAATGAAGACTCCCCTTCACCCTAGGCTTAGGTTGCGATGAACAGCCCCGAATTTTGAACCAAAAATCCTTAAATCCTAAACCCCTAAACCACTACACCTCCACATCCCTGAGTCCGGAACCCCTAAAATTTCTCATCCTAAACCCAATCTGGTTTAAAGGCATGAGGAGCGCAGCGTCTTTGAACTCTTGCCCTTAAGCCCCAGGAAAATTTGAGGATGCCACCACGGGTTTAGGGTTTAGGGTTTAGGGTGATTAATTATACCCCGAAAGGTTTAAGGCTTTAAAGAATTCCCGCCCCTGCTCAAGCATCTCCAGGAGCTAGAAGAGCCCTTCTGTATGACGCTGAACGCTCTCCCGAACCCAAATTTCTTTGCTTTTGTGCCCCCCCCCCTGGCACCTTTCTGAAAACAAGTAGTGTTGGGATGCTACAAGAAGGAAGCACCACACGCAATGCAGGGGATGGGGCCTAAGCCTCCATCGGGTTTTAGTACCTCAAGCTCTGTAGCTATTTGGGGTTTAAGGGTTTACCTAACAACCCAAAACCTACCTGTTTTGAAGGTTACTAAGAATATACCTCTTACAGGCTTCGTAGGTTATCTACAAACAAGCAGACTTCGGGGCTCTTAAGGTTTAGGGTTTAGGGTTTAGGGTTTAGGGTTTAGGGTTTAGGGTTTAGGGTTTAGGGTTTAGGGTTTAGGGGCCCATGCCGTGGTCAGGCTTGCAAGGTGGTGTTGCTGATGGGCCCCCCCGGAAGTGGCAAGCCACGTGGCGGCCGAATTCAGGCGCCCTTACTACCGCCCTACAGCGCCCTACAGAGGCTCCCAGAATTTTCCCCAAAAACCCTTAAGGGTTGTAGGGTTTAGGGTTTGTAGGGTTTGGGGTTTAGGGTTTTGGGGTTTTTAGGGTTTAGGGTTTATAGGGTTTAGGGGTACCCTTTACCCCCCTTTTTTGGTTCTGGGTTCCCTTGTAAAGCAGCCAACCCAAAACAAGCGACACCCTGCCCTTCTGTTCTCTAAACCCCTAAACCCGAAACCCTGCTAAATCCAAGGGGGGACGGGGGAGGGGGGAGGGGGAGGGTGTCTGTTCTAAATTAGGGGTGAATTTGGTCTCCTAGACCCTTAGCTAGCCCTTCCCTTGGTCGCCCAGTGGTACCCTTTGCATTGTTTGGTTCTGGGTTCCCTTATCAAGCAACCAACCAAAAACGGTGCCCTTACTATAAGATGGTTACGGGGCGACAGAGCCTTCTAGTCTCACTTAAGGGTCATTTTTGGGATATCCTAGACTTTGTATAGGGGTCACACCACAATCGAAGCCCGACAATTCACCCAAGTCAACCGAGTAAGGCCATGAAACCCCCAAGTCTACCAAGCAGACCCAAAGCCTCCCCTAAACCATGATAAACCCTCAACCCAAAACCCTAAACCCTAAACTAAACCCTGAACCCTGAACCCTGAACCCTACCAAGCTTGCTTGCTCATGGACGCCCTACATAGGCTAAGACTCTACTGTTCTACTTAGAGCTTGTGGTTTCCAGGCCCTGAACGCCTTTGAAGCCCTAAACCTCCATATCCTGGTCTCTTAGTTCGGAACTTGGTACCTCTTATATCCTCTTACATAAAGCCGCTACAGGGTCATACAGGGTACCTACATCCTTAAGTACCCAAGCCCCCAAGCCCTATGTACTTAAGTCCCGATTAAGAACAGGACCTGCACATCCCCAAACCCTGAATCCCCTTCCAAGAGCACGTAAGCAACCTTAGGCCCTGAAAAGCTAAAGCCCCATAACCCGAATACCCGCAAATACTAACCACCCCACCTCCCCCCTCACCCCAAAAAAGCTTAAAAGGAAATAATTAACAACACAAAAAGGATCCCAAAGCCCCAAACCAGAAACCTGCCTAAGGTCCACTCTTGGAGATGCGCTGGCACTCAGGCCAGTGCTTAGAAAGGAAGGGCTGGAGATGCACTGGAAGTGTTTCCGCATTTTTGAGGTTTGGGGTTTCGGGTTTAGAATGTCGTTTTTGGGATTTGTGGTTTGGGGCTTAGGGTCTTATAGGATCCCAGGTGAACCCGTGTAAATCTGTAGAAGCTACGCGACCACCCTTTCCTGATTTGATTGCATGTTGGGCTGGCGTGGCAGAACATTGACGATGGCTGGCATGAGTGTGCAACAGAAGGCATTGTGTCGCAGCCCCAAACTCCGAACCCTCAGCCCCATATGGACCCCGAACCCTCAACCCTCAGGCAGCTCCCTTGGCCGATTTTGAACTGCTACCGAGAATTCCCTAAGCCCAGTAAAGCCCGCGAAGCCCTAAGCCAAATTGTTCTCGGCAATTCGGGAACAAGGAGGTGGTTCTCAGTTGCAGCTAATTCCCTTAATTAAAGAACATACTAGCACCCAATTCCCTTTTTCAAGCACATAATAAAAATTGGCCAGCTCTGCAGTTACTGTTTGGTTTCAACGTGGCCCCTTACAGGCTTACAGGTACAGGATGGGCTATTCGGTCTGATAATCCCAATACTCAACCCTGTAAAAGGGCCTTTGTTCAACGCTTCTTTTGGGTTTAGGGTTTAGGGTTTAGGGTTTACGGTTTAGGGGCATGTTTGCCCATCCTGGCAAGCAGGGAGTACCCGGCCCACAATCCATGAACCACACAAGCGCAGTCATGGCCTTCGATCTCATGACTCACTTGGGTTGTCGCCCTAAACCCGAAAACCCTGTCCCAACCCCCCCCCCCCCCCCCCCCCCCCCCCCAAAAAACCCTAAGCTCCAAACCCTAAATACCAAACCCTAAACCCCGAACCCTAACCCTAAACCCTAAACCCCAAACCCAGCAAGCCCTTTTAGCACGGAGGTTCCACGGCACCCACGTCGACCTGGGGCGCATTCTGCGTAGCGAGGAAGGGGGCGCCAAGTCGGTCCAGGCGCAGGGTTGAGGGGTTTTCTAAGGTCAAAAAGGTTTATTGTTTAGGGGTTACGGTTTCGGTTTAGGGGAAAGGGTTTAGGGTTTAGGGTTTAGGGCTTAGGGTTTAGGGTTTCGGGTTTAGGGTTTAGATGGCTGCAGGGCTTCGGGCTATGTTTTGTTCTGAGTCAACCTTAGCTTTGTGCGAAGCTCCTGCGTGTACCGGCCGGGATGTTTGTTAGTCAGGGCCCCTTCTTATGGTGTAGTTTTTCAGGTTTACGGAGGTTAGGGTTTAGGGTGAGATCCCTATACTTTTCCTATAGTCTCACAGGGAACCCCAGTATGGACCGCCCCCCTCCCCTCCTCTGCCCCATATCTCGACGCTTGACGCAGGCGATGCTGCTGAATGCCCTTCTAGCCGAGATGGAGGCTAGGGCCCTCAAGGGGGTGCCATCAGCCATCAGAGAAGCTACAATTGGAGGTTCCGAAAACCTGCAAACCTAAACCCTGAAAAAACCTCAACCCCAGAAACCCAGAAAACTCTATAGACTCTAAAAACCCCTAAACCCTAAACCCTAAACCCTAAACCCTACACCCTACACCCTAAACCCTTAAACCCTTAAACCCTAAGCGCTAAATCCTAAACCCTAAACTCGAAACCCTAAACCCTAAACCCTACCTTCAGGTCGGTCAACAGAAAGTTGAGGCGGGCCAGGGCTCCCACCTCGTGTTCGTCAACGGCTTCCCTCGCACCCCGGACCGCCGTTAGGGTTTAGGGATTAGGGTTTAATTAGGCCAGAATTTTTAAGAATTGAAGAAGTATCCCTGAAGTGTTTTTAGGGTTTAAGGTTAAGGAAACAGGGTTTAGAGTTTATGGGGTTTAGGGTTTATAGGGTTTAGGGTTTAGGGTCAGGGTTTTTAGAGTTCACGGCTCAGGGCTAATCAAGGTTTAGGGTTTAGGGTTCAGCGGCTCCGCAGGGTTTATCGGGTGTGCAGGGTTTATAGGGTTTAGGGTCAGGGTTTTTAGAGTTTACGGCTCAGGGCTAATCAAGGTTTAGGGTTTAGGGTTCAGCGGCTCCGCAGAGTCTTTTCCCAGGCTTCAATGCAGGAGTCATGGTGTGATGATCGCTTCATGGCAGGGTTTGGCTGAGGATGCCAACTTCTGTAAGATGGTACCCTCAACTGCCCCAAGCCCAAAAATCCCGAAATCAACCCCCCAGCCCCCACCCTCCCACTACCATCTCTTATTCCCTAAGTACCACTGTTCAGGGCCCTAAAATTTTTTTTAGAGCCCCTGAAAGTTTTTTTGGAGGCCCTTCTTTGCCACAATCAGGTAAGGACGACGGGTACCACTTCTGGGACAGCCTCGATGCCGTGCCAAAGCATCCTGGAGAGCAAGCTGGATGTCTGGCGATTTTAGGGGGTTGCAGGGTGTCAGGATTTAGGGTTGGGGGGTTTCCTCCACCCTAAACCCTAAACCCTAAACCCTGAACCCTAAACCCTAAACCCTACAACCTAAACCCTAAACCCTAAACCCTAACCTTAAACCCTAAACCCTAAACCCTCAGAGTCTGCACTTTGCAGCATCTTGCAGAAGCGTATGGTGTTCGGGCCTGCCAGAGTCCGTGGTGGTCATGGGACATCCGGGTGCAATGCAACACCCCACCGAAATTCTTCACCAGACATGGCCATTAAACGAGCTTCCCCAAATCTTAAACCCCTAAACCCTAAACCCTAAACCCTAATTCAAGGATGCTTGCGAAGCCTTCGAAGTCATCAGGCCTTCTCTCTGCCTCGTCCTCGAAGCCCCAGACGACGTGCTCCGCGCGCGTGCGCAACAGCGCGGCCGGCCGGACGACGACATCGAGGCTCAGAGTATCGCAATGACATTTATAGTACTGGTAGCAGTTTTTTGCTGGCATGTAGTATGATTCTAGGATTTACTGTAGTTATACAGTAGGTATAGTGCGGCCCATTATGGCCACGCGATGCTTGCAAGTTTCGAAAATCAAGTAGCGACATGCTGTTGGATCTCTGTAGCCTGGGTTCTGAAACATCAGCTCCGCTGCTTTGCTGATGTCTGGTGGACATGTGTTTCTAGAGCTTGACTCAAACTCGAAGCGTGTGGCCTCCTTCTCAAGTAGACCTCATCCTTCGTATTTCCCATGGGTTTCTGGGGCGGACTCTGGAAGGGGATCAAGGCGTTGGGCGGCTTCGTTGCCCGTGGCTTTGGATGGACCTCGAAACAGATCCAGGCGCCCGCTGTGAATCTCCCTCGGGAGCCAAAGCCTTTGCAGGTAAACCCCCCACCAGTAGTTGTGAATCAGCCGCCTGTCAGCGGGATAGTCGACGAGCTGAAGCATCTTCGCAACACATTGGTCCATGAGTTGCATCAGATTCGCGACACGCTGGCCACGCCAGAGCCAAAACTGCCATTCGATGTGGTGGAGCCTTCCCAACCCGGCAAGATCAACGAGAAGGCGTTTGAACATCTTGTGGGAATGCCAGACCAGCAGCTTCGTCTCGAGGTGGTATCGTCGATGATGTGGCATCATTGGCGCAAGGCAGAGTCCATCATGCGCATGGAGTCTAGGCAGAGGGTGGCGCTCATGCTCTTTACCGGGCCCATGGGCACAGGCAAGACGGCACATGCGAGAGCATTGGCTGACTTCTTGGGCATCCCGTGCATCTTAATGAACTCGAAGAATGCCACCTTCGTCGGATCCGACGGTTTGTCCATGATGCACCGGGCACTTGCGTATGCATCCAGGTGCAAGTCGGCGGTGATCTTGCTGGACGAGATTGACGTCTACGCCAAGGATGAAGGTGTCATGGCAGAAATCAGGATGGCAGTCGATGGTGCCACTAAGATCGAAGACAACGCAATCCTGTACATCATCGGTGCGACTAACAAGGGTATCGACCAGTTTCCACCAGACTTGCTTCACCGCGTCCTGATGCAAGTCGATTTTGGTGGTGGTCCGACCTACAGCCCCAGCCGCCAGGGCTATGGCTTCAACTCTGCACAGTGCCGCAACTTCTGGGACCGCAATGCGCAGTGCTTGGCTGCAGCTCGGCTTGCTAATCTTCTAACCTCCAGGATCCGAACGTAACTATCCTGACATATCATGACCCCGTTCGTTGCCTCTTCAGGAAGACGAGCGGAAGAAGCTGGCCGAGGCATCGCAGGGCTGCGTTCCACGTGACCTACAGCTTTGGGCCCAGAGGGTGCTTTTGAGTTTCTGCCGCCGGGCCATGGAGAAAGGCCTGAATCCTGATGACATGGGCAAGCCATCGCTGAGAGACTTCATGGAAGCGAATCCGGACAACATCACAGGCCGCAAGGCTGCGGCCATTCTCCCATGTCTTGACCTGTCCGAGCACCTACGTGAAAAGGTTTTGGAGGTCACAACCTTCCTGCCCGAATGCCCGGATGGCGGGCATGGTCGCAGCCACTACTCCTCCGACACAGGCGAAGTCAAACTCAACGGTGAGCCAGCAAGGAAGTGGTTGATTGTCGTCACAGCTATCGACCCAACAGGAGACGAGGTTGTTGTGAGTGCATACTACGAGTTTCGACCGAAGCGGATGTCCTGGTTCGCTCGACCTCAATATCGCCGTGTAGAACTGGTGAATCAGCCAACCGTACCAAGCTCAAAACTCTGACAAAGCTCATTGCATCAGATTCTCAGAGAGAGTCGTCTTCCATCGGCTCTCAGGGGTCAGTGCGCAGCAAGTCTTGCTGTCCTTACCACTAGCAGGACATAGCCGAAGGCAGAGCAAATTTTGGAGGCTGAGTGCGTGGGAACAAATGCAAGACGCTCTTTCTTCAATGCAGTGGCTATTGTTTGAAGGCCCTTTAGTGCATCTCATTAGGCGAGCACTGTACTGAAATGGCTCTGAAAACTGCAACGGGCCGTCGGTTTCAATGTGGGCTCCCGGCAATGCTGGCTTCTGTGCAGTACTGAAATGGTACACAACCTTGTGTTCTACTCATTTCTGCTTTGTCTACGCACAAAGCACATCAGACAGTGGTACCGTGACAACAAGCTACGGTCAGGATCCACCCAAGGGCTACAAAACGTAATTTGGAAGATGCAAGCCGACAAGTCTTCCAAAATTTCATGTCAATTCAGGTGGCGCACAAATACAGAACTGCAATGATCTGAGCTGAGGGTTTATTTGGGACAACCTCGGGTTGTGTGGCTTGGGATATGGGTCCTTGAAATTGAAGCATCATTCCAGCGTTGCCGGCAAGCCTAAGATAAATACGATACCATGTTGCTCCATGCTTGAGAGAGTAAGCTGGGTGGGAAGACAACCGTTTGCCCAAGAATTTTTCTGAACCTTGACTCAAAGCCCCACGGCCTGCCAGGTGCAACCCTGAAGTTAACCCCAAGGCTCTGAGGATCTTATTTTAGGGTCTTTGGGACCTCAGGCCCCTCCTACATCAGGTTTTTGTCCCATTTTGAGCCTAATGAGGATAAGGTTTCAAAAAACAACAAAAGACCCAAAGGCTGGAAGAGCCTAAGGGCCCCTTTTGCCTCCAGGGGAGGTTCGATGACCGGCTGGCCTACTTCCGCACGGAAACGGCAAAGGCGCCGCGGTCCTCACCTGGCCTAGGGTTGACAGGGTTGGCCTGGGGACCTTTCCTAAGCCCCATCATTGTAATTATACCACAAGAACCACCCCCCCCCCCCCCCCCCAAAGAAAAAAAAAATAAATAAACATGAACATAACTATACTAGAAACTAGCAGTAAGGCCCTCATGTTAAGCCCTCAAGGCTCTTTAGGTGTAGGGCTCTTAGGGTTCTTGGCTCCTTGAGCTTCAGGGCTCTAGGGTTCTTAGGGCTTGAGGGTTCTTAAAGTCCTAGAATCCTTAACCTTCAGGCGGGGTTATGGTTTTGGGTTTTGGCCATCACTCTTACAGTTGATCCCTAACCCCAACTGCCCTTGTCCCTCAACTCTCGACCCCCAAGGCCACACACGCTCAAAACCTGCCCTAACTAGCCTGAACCTGTAGATCCTTAAGCTCCGATTCCTAAGCCTCAAATCCTTAAAGGCAGAAACACTACACCGGGTTGCTGTTGAGGCAAAGGGTTTAGGCCTTATTCGGGATGTATAGGTTTTGGAGTCTAAAGGAACTTGAGTCAAGTTATCACAATACTGGAGGTTTAGGGTTTATGGCGTTTAGGGTGGTTGCCTGATTATGGTAGTTCGGTTGAAGTTCATTGCCAGCAACCCTGTACAACACCCTGAGCCCTAAACCCGAAGCACTGCCCCAAACCCTAGACCCTAAACCCTAAACTTCCCTAAGCCCTTCCCTAAGCCCTAAACCCTAAACCCTAAACCCTAAACCCTAAACCCCCTGAACCCCCTAAACCCTAAACCCCCTAAACCCTAAACACCGCGAGGTCGTCAACAACTTCCACGACACCGGCCTCACGCGATACGTCGACTCGACCGGCTCGCCAGCCCTCATGGAGGGCGCCGCGTCGCAGCACCTGAAACTGGCCTTGAAATTGGATATTATGTTAGTACATTATGATCAAGATTGTATTGTTCTGCCATTTTGCTCGTTTTGTTATATGGGAGTGAGTTTTTTTCCGGGCTTGTAACAGGCGCCGGGGGGTCCCTCCGCGACAAAGGTTGTAACAGACGGGCCCCGTCCGCGACAACCCTCCCCGCGACAAGGCTACAACCCCCCCCCGCGACAAGACAGCAATACCATTGAATTTAATCATTGCCAATCTCGATGCGACCTTGATGCGTGTCTGCAGCAACTTTCACTCTCAGTCCGCGACAAGGCCTGCGACAGGGCGCGACATACCCGCGACAACCCGCGCGACTGCTCGAGCCAGCAGGTGCCCATCCGTAGGACAACCTTGAACCAGAAGCCCAGGGTATATTTTTCCAGTGTTCAGGGTTTCATGGCTCTCCGGTAAAATCCCTGCGGTCCCTAAACCCTTCATCCGAAACCCCAACCCTAAACCTAAACCGTTTATCCTAAACCCTTACAAAACCCAAATAAGAAAATTGGGTTCAAAGTAGCGGCGCGACAAACGTATGAAACAACCTGCCCGCGACAAGGCTTGTAACAGAGGGGGTGGGGGACCCCCCGCGACAACCCGAATTTTGACCCACCCCCATATGGTTGCATTGTTGAGAGCTTTTCAGGTTTGAGGGTTTTCCAGGGCGTCGTGCTATGTACTAGTAGGCCGATCTCATTTTGCATGTTGCAGTTTGTTTGTTTTTCCAGAGGGAGTTTTGAGCCAACCTCGTCTGTGACTCATTTATGCGTGCGGTACCGGTGACCTTCCGGAGCATCATGTTGAATTTCGCCTAGTTGAATCTGGACATAGCCATAGTGCTTGAATCCTTTGCGTCCGTCTTCATGAAGGGCTTACGGGTAGATGAAAGGGTTTTGGGATTAGGATTTGAACCTAGACACTCTTGGATATCCACCCTAAATTGGTCCACCCCCTCCGAGAAAAATCAGAAAATAGGATGATCTCCAAATCCACACCACGAAACACTAAAACACCAAGGCGGGCAAAAAGAACCCTACATAAGCCCTAAACCCCAAACACTAAACCCCAAACCCTAAACCCTCAACCCCCCAACACTCCTACAAGCATCCCGAAGTCCCAAGTCCCAAGCTCCTAGCCCGACACCACACCACAGAAAGCCGCAAACCCTAGCGCCCTAATCTGCCCGAATCTCTTACTGTGTAGTGCTTTGGGATAATTTTGAATTTCCCTTCTTTCCCTTTTTAAGGGAGCCTATTCATAAACAGTTTTGAAAGGGCTTTAAAGCACCACTCAGCTTCTGGTAGTTACCTGGTCCCCTGAATCTGGCCCCTTGCCATCCAATAAAGGGTTCTGAAGTATGGGCGCCGGGGTTTTACAGGGTATGTAAGGGGTAGATAAGGGGTCCCTTTTAAGCGCCCAGATTCACGGACCATGTAACCGAGGCAAGATTGTCCCCTAAACCCCCAAGTCCCCTGAAGCCCCTAATAACCCGAAGACCGCTACCGCCCTCAAGAAATCCTAAACCCCGAAGACCCCTAAGCAAATCCTTAGCCCCTCGTCATACACTAAGAAATCCCAAGCACCTATAGAGCCCTTTCACAAGAACCTGAGCCCCTAAAACCCTGAAAGCACCGTAAGCCCTTAAAACTCCCTCAACAAATCCTAAGCCCCTAATACACTAGGAAACTCTAAGCACCTAAACCTCTAAAAAACAGAACCTAAGCCCCTTAAAAGCCCTTAGAGCACCCCCCAAAAAGCCCTAAACCTCCAAGCAAAGCCAAGAGCAAACACATCCTAAACCCTAAACCCTAAACCCTAAACCCCAAACCCCAAACCCCAAACCCTAAACCCTAAACCCTAAACCCTAAACCCTAAACCCTAAACCCTAAACCCTAAACCCTGCCCAGGAGGCCCTCTCTGGTCTTCGCCTGCGGAAGGCCTGAGCTCATTGAGGCGACAGCCTGCGCGGTGGCCAAAGAGCGGCTGGGCTTCAAGCCCTACGTACACATGGAGTGAACAAGAGAAATACCTAAATATAAATATAAATATATATATATGTGTATATATATGTATGATTGTGCTGTATTAGACATATATACATATATGTATATATGTATATATATATATTATATTATATGTGCTTTCCTTCATACTCAAACAAAAGGTTAGAAGTGCGACTTTGTCAGCCTTGACGCGGTCAATAAAGATGTGGGGATCGTCTTTTGTCAGTACATTCTGGGTTTTTAGAGATTCTGTGCAGTTGTTTACGGCTTGTACTCGTAGGGTGTTTCGGTGCATCTTTGGCTTTAAGGGTGTTTAGGCCTTGCAGGGTCGTTAAGGGTTTAGGGTTTAGGGTTTAGGGTTAGTTTTTTGTTCAAGGTTTAGGGTGTCGCTTAATGTTGCCCCAGGCTGCCAGCAAACTGCCTGCAGCGGCTTCGCTTCGCGGACCCCGGCGTCGCCAGTGCCACCTCTGAGCAGGCTCAGGAGGGTTCAGGCTTTTTTGGGGCATAGGGTTTGTGGATGTAGGGATAGGAAGTCAAACCTGAAACCCAAAACCCTCAAGCACCTCCCCTGGCCTCCGAAGTGAGTAGGTCCTTGGCTACGCCGAGGCTCCGAAGATGATGCGCTCCTTTGTCCCGGACCATCCAAACGCATCTAAAGAGTACCCTCTTCTGAACCCTGAACACGAAACCATAGCCCCCTGAACCCCGTGTCTCGGTTGCTGAAAAATAAGTGGTTCGTTTTTCGGGGGCCCTTAATGTCCTTGTACGGCGGATGATAAGGCTATACTTGGGGGGAGGTAGAAGCGGGTACCCTTATTTCGAGACCAACCTATCTACTCAGGATCAACCCCTTGAAGCCTTAGCCCTTGGACTCTAAGCCCTGCTCATCCACCCCGATGCTGGGCAGACCAGGGAATCACCTTCCGAGTCGCTGTGTCGCTCTTGGAGCTTGTTTTGGCGCGTGTGAAACCCAACCAAATATAGCCTGTGAACGAATCCGTGAACCAGGAAGCGAAGGAAGAACACGGTAAAACTACTGTATTTAGCGGATCTTTGGTCAGGATTTAGGGTTTAGGGTCCATAGGGTTTAGGGCTTAAGGTGTCCCAGCCACACGACTTGTCTTGGGACAGGCAGCGCTTTCTCTTCAACAGCAACTGCGCGCTCGAGGCACGGCTTGCCCTCATTGCGCATGTGTGGTCCACTTGGGGATCGCATTGCAGCGCCTGAGAGATGCGAGGAAGATACGAGAAAGAGGAAGCCCAAGGGTTAAACGCTGCAACCTGAGATTTTTGGGGCTCAAGCCCCGACATGGTTGGGTGCTAAACTAAAGTCTGCATGTCTGAGTCTGATCCTATACACGTGTATATCACTGTATATGGGCACATGTGTATATATGTATATACATACATATATATATATATATATTTATTTTTATATATATCTGTGTGTGTGCGCGCGTGTGTGCGTGTGCGTGCGTGCGTTGTGTTGTGTTCAGCTTCATTTTACTAGTTTGTGTGCTGCTGCAGGTAGCTTTTGATGTGTATACAGCCCTTGGGAGGTTACCTCGGCCAGCTGGTGCTGGTGGAGGGCTTCCCACGCACCCGCGGCGATCTCCAGGCAGAGAGGGCTCTTAAGGGCACTTAAGGGTTTAGGGTTTAGGGTGTAGGGTGTAGGGTTTAGGGTTTATTTTTTCGGGTTTAGGGTTTAGGGTTTTGCGGTCTTCTAGGGGTCGTCAATGCTACACCCAATTCTCCCTGTACCCGATACTCTAAAGTCTTTAAAACCCTGAACTCCCTAAAAACCCTAAGCCTTGTACCCCCTACACCTTTTACCTTACATGCCGAGATGTCCTGAAAAAAGCATAAACATCCCAAAACCCTGAAGGGCCCAAACCCTGAAGTGCCAGCAGAGCCGCTGTAACTGTAGATCCCTGCTCTGTCAGCCTGAAGCCCTTAACACCGTTAAGCCCACAAAAAACTTAAGACCCTAATACCCTAAACCCTAAGGGCAACCCTAAACCCTAAACCCTGAACCCCCAAAGCAAGAAAATTTCTCACAGCTCGAGGCGTGGCGACAGCTGGAGCACCAGCCGCTGCTGACCCTGGACTTCGATTCGGGCCACTTGGGCTTCCAGCTTTGAGGGCATGTTCAGGGGATCAGGGTTTAGGGTTTAGGGTTTAGGGTTTGGGGTTTAGGGTTTGGGGTTTAGGGTTTGGGGTTTAGGGTTTGGGGTTTGGGGTTTAGGGTTTGGGATAGTTGAGGGTGTATTCGACAGGCTTGACTGTCGTTAAACCTTCAATCCCTATATCCTGACTATAAGCCCCTGAAACCCCTCACATGCACTAGAAGCCCCTTACCATGAGCTCCGAAAGCCCCTAAACCACCCCTTCAAAAAGCCTCAAACACCCTAAGCCCCAAAGCCGAAACCCTGAACCCTGTGTTCTCAGGCTCCACAGCCGAAGTCTCTTTGGTAGGGGCTCGGGGTTTCTATTCTCCAGCAAAGTGAATACGGTTTTTGCATGAAATCTTGAACCTTGCAGGCCCCGATGCTTGATGAGCCACCTAAACCCTGAATACTACACCTAAACCCTAAACCCTAAACCCTAAACCCTAAACCCCAAATCCACAACCAGGTCTCAATCTCTCCGGCAGCTTCGCAAGGAGCTTCGCAGATGCCTCGTCCACGACTGTCGAGGAGGTGACTCTAGCACCCAGATCTGGTGTTCCCAGGTTTAGGGTTTGGGAGTTTCGGGGGTTTAGGGGTTTAGAGGGTTTGGGGGGTTTAGGGGGTTTAGGGGGTTTAGGGGTTAGGTGTTTATAGGGTTGCCGGGTTGGGGGCTTCGGGGTTTAGGGCTGGATGTTGGAGCCCCCAAGCTTTTCGTGAACTTCTGAATCCTAAACTTAAGGGAACGAACAAAGAAGCCCCTAAAAGAAACCTTACGGGCTCTTCTGGGGCTGCATCTACTCTGTCTCTCTCTCTCTCTCTATATATATATATATGTACACCTATTTTGTATGTACTTATACATGTGCGTGTATTTGTCTATGTCATATTTGTTTTTACCATTCTACCTGAAAGCCCCCTTGAGCCCCTACTCATTCCCTGAAGCCCCCGACCGCTTTGGCCCTCTTAGAGCCCAGAGGTGACCAAGCTGCTTCGCAGCTGCCAGCCGCTTCATGCAGCTGTGCCTCAGGCCGCCTCCTTGCCCCGGGGCCCTATAGGGTTTCGGGTTCGGGGTTCGGGGGTTTGGGGTTGAGGGAATGGGGTTCAGGACCCAACAGCATGACAGAGCATACATGTTTTTCGGCGCACAGGGTTTTTAGAGGCTTCAAGGTTTGCAGCATGAGCTGCAGCAGGGGTTCGAACAAGGGGTTTGCCATTTGCAGGGGGCGATTCGTTGGTGGGGAGTCTCAATCCACAATCCTGACAAAGCTTCACCCCTGAAGGCTTCCCTTACCATGCATGTTCCCAACATTTGTGTTCCCTATTGTGTCCGCCAAAGAAAACCAAAGTTACGGGTCTCTCAAGGTTCAAGCACAATCCACACACGAAAACGCTGCAGACATCTGCAGACCCCGGCGGGAGGGGATGCTCTGGCACATGAGGTCAATACCTTCCCGTTTTGGGTCCCTGTCTAGAAGGATTCCGGTTTTATATGGTACCCACCCGCAGAAAAAAAAGGAAAACACTCGAGCCCTCAGTGTTTGTTACACTCTTAAGATCTCAAACCTTGAGCTCTACAAAACCGTTCAGTGTACTCAACCCACCTAAAGCGAAGAACACAAACGCAACGGCATCCTCAACCCCTAAACCCTACAACCCTCCAACCCTAAACCCTAAACCCTAAACCCTAGCCCTAACACCCTAAACCCTCAAACTCGACCCTCAGTCCTAGATTTGGGTCTGGGCGGATCGAAACCAAGGCTGCTCAAGCACTGGCTCGGCGCGGCTCGGTACACGAATCTGGGCTGATGCAATTGGGGATGTAGGGTTTAGGGGTTTAGGATTGAGGGTTTAGGGTTTTGCACAGAGGTGTCAGGGTTTGGGATTTTGGTTTCATGGTGTAGGCTTGAGATTTGTCAATTTGCTACATGCTCTAAAGCTTGAACCTACGGATGCGGGGCCCATATCGACCACGCCCATGGCGCGACATCAGTTGGGCCTTGCAAAAGTTTCGGCGTCAACCTCACGGACTTGGGTCCGAGAAAGATTTAGGATGATTTAGGGTCTGAGGGGTTCTAGGGTTGAGGGTTTGTAGAGCTTAAGTGCCTCTTGCACACAACAAAAGTTCCCTTAAGTCCCAGGCTGGCCTTTCGACCCCAAGCCCAAGAGCCTGAAACCCAAACCCCAACCCTAAACCCATCCTTAAACGCAAACCCCCCCCCCCCCCCGATCCGGAGCCTTAAACCCTAAACCCGCTCCGGTCCTCAGGAAGTGGTGGGACCCAGAGACCTTTCAGTCGGCTAAGTCCACCTACTTGGCCTACATGAAGAGCCAGGCCGCGCAAAGAAAAACAGACAAGCCGGCGAAACTTTTTGGGGTGTAGGGCTTGGGGCGCGTGTAAGATCTGAGGCTTAGGGGTTTGAGGTTCAGAGTTCATTGTGAGGTTTAGGTTTTGTTGGTTTATGGTGTAGGGCTTGAGGCTTGGGGTTTAGGTTGAGGTTCAGGGCTCATTTTTTTCCTTGAAGGATGCTAGCCCTTATCCGTATTCTAATTATTCCTCCGTATACCCAAGTGAGTTCTGGGTTCTCGGGCTTTTGCAACTATATGTTGGGTTTGGAAGCTTTGGGGTATATCACAACTACTTCACAGCCGAGTCCTCCAATCCTTGGGGGACCAAATGAACCCGAAAATTAGGGTCAGATACCCTATACTATACCACTATATCTCCAACCAACGGTATATGAACCATAAGCCCTTTTAAGGGTTCATGTGTCCCGAATCCCGCTATCCTCCAAGAGGTTTCCGCGCACAGCAGCGATCCTCGCTACTATGTCCGTCCCTCGTCGAGCCCGCCGTTGAAAGCCTGGCTGTGCTGGCTCGCTCATCTCCTCTACGCCGAGCCGCCGCTCGGCTGGCATATATACGTAGGGTTTAGGGTTTATACTTGCCGCAAATTTAGGTTTTTTTGGGCTTAGCTAGGGCTTAATATACTTTTTTCAAGGTGTAGGTTGGGTATTTTCGGAGTTTCTAGGGTTTTGGGAGGAGTTAGGCTTTTGACAAATTGAGGGTTCTAGATCTTGGTTCAGGGTTTGGGTGTAGGCGTTCCCTCAGCCCCGAAACCCTCTAAGCTGTCGGAGTCTGGCGACTTTGAAGCTGGTGTTGCTTAGGGTTTAGGGTTTAGGGTTTGGGGTTTTTAGGGCTGTTAGGGGCTTTAGGGTTTTTAGTGTTTTTTGGGGGGTTTATAGGGTTTTTAGGGTTTTTGGGGTTTTTAGGGGTTTTAGGGTTTAGGGAAGGACAGGTATTGTGAAGGACCGATCTGTGTTTCGATGTACCCTACCCCAAAACCTTTATGATCGTTAGGGACCCTGAACCTTAAGTCGCTGTCAACACCAGTTCTCCAGCGTAGGGTGCGATTTTTAATCACCATTGCCTGTGGTTGGTTAAGGGGTTAAGGGTTGATGGTCTATGGGTGTATGGGTTTATGGGTTAAGGGTTTAGGGTTTAGGGTTTACGGTCAGTAAGACACTGCGGCAGCAAAACGACAACAGAATGTCCACACCCTTCGTAGCACGGCCTTCTACCATCCACGCCCAAGACAATTGCTCGTGGCAGAAGGACTCAACGAGTCACAAACCACTGAACTAAACCCTGCCCAAAGCCTAAAACCTGAAACCCTCAAGCAGGTACCGGAACCTCCGCACCACCAAGTGCTGCAAGCCAGAATCCGAAAAACAGAATAAAAGAAACAAGTAAGCAAATCCATAAAGCAAAAAAGCTGACCCGATTACATGTCGTGGTCCGCTATGATGCGAAGTTTTTCCCACAAGTATTCTGTGACCCCTATGGCTTTGGATAAGGCGAAGAATTACAGCAAAAGGCCAGCAGGCCTTGAATACCCAGCTTCAGAGTCCCAAAAGCAATCGAAACTCCGTATAAAACCCGTTTCGCGAAGCAGGCAGTCCACGTGCGCGCGCCACCAAGCCCCAAGCCCCAAAACGAAGAAACCCGAAACCACCAAAGCCTAAATCAAAAACTTAAAGAATACACGCCCTGAGCCCTAATCCCTAAACCCCAAACTGGGTAGTGCTTTGTGGATAATTATTAAAATTTCCCTTCCTTCCCTTTTAAGGGAACCACTATTCATAAGCCAATTTTTTTTGAAGGGGCTTTTAAAGCACCACTCAGCAAAAGGTACCAGAACTTCTGCACCAATGTGGTCAAGCGCTCCATTGGGCCGTTGGCCCCGCCCAGCTCGGCGGGCTACACCAAGGCCTGCCGGATGTGCCCTGTGGGAGGGAGGGAGGGGGGTTTTAGGGGTTGAGGGTTTAGAGGCTAGGGGCTTGGGGTTTTAGGGTTTTTAGGGTTTTTAGGGTTTAGGGTTTTAGTGGTTTCAGGTTTAGGGTTTTCGCGTTTTAGGGTTTTAGGGTTCAGGGCTTAGGGTTTGTGGTCTCTTTTTTGCAGTTTACTTCTTGCACAGTATAGTGCAGGTCGATGGTTTTCTAAGGCTTAGTGTTTTGAGGCGCATGACGCCCTGCTGGCTGCGACAGTTCGATGCATGGGTTTGTCTGTGTCTGTTGGTGCATTTGCATGTTGAGCAGGCCGCCCGTGCGCCGTTCTCAGAGCAGCTCGGCCACTGATACCCTCTGATGCAGGGACTTGCTCCTGTAGATTGGGTTTAGGGTTTGGGTTTCGGGTTTCGGGTTTCGGGTTTAGGGGTTAGGGTTTAGGGTTTAGGGTTTAGGGTTTAGGGTTTAGGGTTTAGGGTTTTGGTTTCGGGTTCAGGGTTTAGGGTTTAAGGGGATTGCACTTAGCCTTGTTGCTGAGCCTGTAGGAGTGCTCTCCTTTTGTAACCGGAAGCTCTACAAAAAGCACGGGTGCCCGAAGAGAGCACCACGATCCAAAAAGCCGACCCAAATTGCCTCTTCATAAGTTAGGTCATGAGTCATGAGATCTTCATAAGTTAGGTCATGAGATCGAGCTGAAAACCGTAACCCTATTCCAGCGTCAGCCCATCCAAACAGCCCCTAGAAACCTGAATGGGACCTTACACCTCCAAGTCCTAATCCCCCAGCCTAAATCCCAACAGATCCCAAAAGACCTTCATTCTTGAACCTTCAGCTTCAGCTCCACAAATCCTTGAACCCCAGTCCCCCCCCCCCCCCCCCCCCCCCTGCAAAAGCTCCACGTCAAGCCCCAAGAGATTGTCCTTCACAGCTTCCGAGCCAAAGCACAAGCCGCAAGCGCCCTAAACTCTAAACCCTAAACCCTAAACCCCCTCTAAGGCAGCAAGTGCAAGCGCAGCGAGCCCACGTGAACCGTGTGGATGTGCCCTCGGACGCGCCGCGCGGGATGAATTGGGCTTGGGGTTTAGGGTTTAGGGTTTAATCCCTTCCCCCTTTTATTAAATGGACCCCTAAGAATAAAACACTTTCCGGAAAATCCTGCCGAAACCAACCCCGCCTTTAAAACCCTAGTCCGAATTAGGGGGGGGGTTCAGGCCTCCAAGAAACCCCTCAACACCAATAAAACCCTCAGAGGGTTACTTAAGTTGATTGCTTGAGAAAACCCTGAAGTCTCATGAATTTATGACATTTCGATAAGAATACCCCCTGATAATAAAAACACTTTTTTTTTAAAGGGGGGGGGGGGGGGGGGGGGCCCGTTTAATATTAGGGGGAAGGGATTAAGCGTGTTATTGAGGGTTTCGGGTTTGGGGGGTAGAGCTTTGAGGGTTCAGGGCTTCAGGAGTACACAGGACTTCACTTTCCCCAACAAAAACGGCTCAACCATGGCAACTCTACATCAACATTTAGTTGTACCCGAAAACCCTAAACTTAGCTATACTGAAGTTATACCCAACATGTAATGTAAATGAACGGCAGCCGCCTTCATGAAATACGGGTTTGGTCACGGACACCATTACGACTTCTAAAGTTACTTTAAAGGATTCTGGTGTATATATGGGGCTTTCCCCAAACTAAGCAGACCCTTGTTGGGGGTTCCTATCCGAAGGATTATTGCAATTGCGGGCAATATGGGGGTGCCCCTCTTGTCGGAAGCACCCATTTGGGTTTGAGGCTTCGGCTTTGCGGCTGCCATGGGCATGTCGGGATTGGACACAAGAGCCCTAAACCCTAAACCCTAAAGCCTAAACCCTAAACCCTAAACCCTAAACCCTAAACCCTAAACCCTAAACCCTGGACCCTAAACCCTAAACCCTAAACCCTAAACCCTATAAACCCTAAACCCTATAAACCCGAAACCTTATAAACCCTAAACCCGAAACCCTATGCAGCCCAATGCCCTACCTTGAAAAAGCTCGTTGAGTCCTCAGGCTGGCAGGTGTTCCTCTTGCTTTCGTCGATGGCTTCGCGGCGGCACCAAGTTCACGGCATGAGTTGAAGTCAAGAACACCTGTGAAGAAAGACCTTAAACCCTACCGTAGGAGCCCCAAAACCTACTGTTTTGTAGGTTCTTAGTCTAAAAACCTTGTAGGTTCTCAGGTGCGTTGCCTACAAAAGTAGGTTTTGAGTCTTGAGTGCTTAAGGTATACTCCAAGCACTCCCTTGGCTAGATGTGCAAAGGACTGGCCGTAGGTCCTACAGGGGCCGGGTCCTTGCATCTAGGGACCTAAAGGAGGGACCCTTATAAGCGACCGTAGGGGTTATTGTAGGTGATTTAGGGGCTACTTAGGTATATCGGGAGTATGTAAGGTGTATGCATCGGTCAATACATTCAAGGGCTGGTAACAGAAGGGTTGGGGGAGGGAAACAATTAAATAAACAGTGCGCTCGAATAAAATAAAGCCTCAACCCCTAAACCTTGGGGATGTTCCCCTTACACTAACTAGTCCTTAGTAGGGATTATTTCTAGGGAGGGGGGTACTACAATCCCTGTTAAGGACTCTTAGTAGGAGGGGGAAAATTCCAACCAAACCCCTGAACCAAAAACCTTGTCCACTCGCCTGCCTAAACGCTCTTTCAAACCAGGTCTGGCTGCTTTGGAGGCCGCTGGGTTGGCGCCGCTGAGCCACTTCTCCGCAGGGTTGAGGATTTAGGTTTTCGGGTTTCGGGTTTAGGGTTTCGGGTTTGGGGTCCGGGGTTTAGGGTTTAGGGTTCAGGGTTTAGGATATGTTAGGGGTTCAGGTTGTAGAAGTTTGGGCGTGGCACCCAGTTCCGTGCCCCAGAAGACGGGGGGGGGGGGGGCGTGAACCCTGAACCTGAACCTCAGCACCTCTTGGTCACCCAGTGGTGCCCTTTTGCCTTTCTCATGGTTCGAGGTTGCCTTTTGTAAAGTATCCCCAAGCCTTAGTGTAGTATGGGGTTCTGGGCTACCAACCTTTTCAGGATTATGTGTTTTCAGCTTTTCTTGGGCTTCAACTCTTACTGGGCAGCCTTTCGCATGGTCATTTGGACAAGCAAGCCCAAGGAAAAACCACAGCCCTCAACAGGTTTCAGGTGGAGCCCTTGGCGAACCCTAAGCCCTAAGCCTAAACCCTAAACCCTAAACCCTAAACCCCAAACCCTAAACCCTAAACCCCACAGGAACCCGTTTCAGAGGACTTCACCGGCCAACCCAGTGCCAAGGCGACCCCCGCGCTTTGATCTTCGGCATGGAGCAGGCGGTGTAGGGCAGTGTAGGGTTTAGGGTTTAGGGTTCAGGGTCTAGGGTTTAGGGTTTAGGCGCAACCCACATCTCCAGAACAAATCCTGTGCTCCCTGGGCCCTCAGTCCTTTTTCAAGCCAAGCCTGGTCCGGTGGGCTATCTGAAGCCCTGAGCCTTTGACCAGGATAATGCCAACCCTGCAGCTCGGATCATGGACCTGCTGGGCCTCTACTACAGGCGCTTCCTGACGCCTGGCGCGATGTTATACACCCTAAACCCCAAAACCCTAAACCCTATACCCTATACCCTATACCCTCAACCCTAAACCCTGTTGATGCTGCTGCCAGGTCGCTTTGTGTTTTCAGGGCTCCTGGAGTTCCTGGACCCGCGCCCCCTGTCTCCTTCCATAATATAGGGGTCGGAACGATTACTACTAGTTTTTTCCCCTATGGTCCCTTTATATTTTACCATAATAACCCCCCAAACCCTGTTCTACCTATTCAGGCCCCTATATTAGCTCCCTACATGAGTGGTTTTGTTTTCTAGGGGGGAACTCCCCTTATTGTGCACCCCGAAATACAACATTCCTTGCGCAAGCTCCCATATGCAACCCTAAACCCTAAACCCCTCTAAACCCTAAGCCTAAACCATCAACCCCTCAACCCTAAACCCTAAACCCTCAGCCCCTAAACCCTCAACCCTAAACCCTAAACCCCTAAGCCGCCAGCAAAGGATTGTCATGGGCGAAGCCGGGCCTAGCAGCCAGGCAGGGTGGGGCCTGGGAGCCTATCTACAAAACCTATCATTGGCCCAGAGTCAGGGTTTAGGGTTTAGGGTTTTGGGTTTTGGGTTTTGGGTTTTGGGTTTTGGGTTTTGGGTTTTGGTAGCCCAGTAGTAACCTTTACCTGTGATTTGATTCTGGGTTCCCTTCATCAAGTAACCAACTTTAAAAGGGGTGCCCTTATTATCATATGGTTGCAGGGCTACCAACAGAAACATGCTGCATCCCTGTAAACCAATTAAACCCGGAAATCGGGGTCATATAGACCGCATACTAATCTAGTCCCTACTAAGGTCTATGAACCGTAAACCCTTTTAGGGCTCATGTGGTCCCCCAGGATGAGCTTTGTTTTTAAGGGATTCGGGTTTATGGCCTAGGGTCTCAGGGTATCGAGTCCTCTTGTCAGTCGTTTCTGCTTTGGTTCTGGTGCCTGGTTGTATGTGCCACTTGCGGAGGTCTTTGGTTGCGGCTTGCTTCGGGATGATGCGCGAAGGTTGTGGCACTTTGTTTTGGGGTGCTTCATGTCTTTGGTTTTCAGACTGGCAGCCCTAGTCCCCTCAACCTCCAAATCCCTAAGCCCTAAACCCAAAGCCTCAAACCTAAACCCCACACCTAAATCAGGCCGGACCTTCGGCAGAGATCGATTGGATCTGGCACGCGCACACGACGCGGCCGGCCTGAAGTACAGGGCTTTGGGGTGGGGGAAACCACCCTAAACCCGAAACCCTAAACCCTCAGCCCTAAGCCCTGTAACCCTAAACCCTCTAAACCCTAAACTATATAAAGCTGCAAAGGGTTTCGGGGTTTAGGGCCCAAGGGGCGATCTTCCATCTACAACAGGATCAAGTGGTATGGGCTGCAGAAGGATATCTATATATATATATATATATATGAACTTCCCGTATACCTCGCACCTGACACCCGAAAGCCTAAAAACTCGGAAATGACAGCCTCAAACGCAACCCTGAAATCCTGAGCCCTTTTAAATCCCAAACCCCTAAATCCCTCTAAACTCATAGGAGTGGCCCGCAAGCCACACTTCAGTCGCACGAGGCTGACTAGAGCCCTAAAGGTCCCTGTACCTAGAATGACCTATATAGTATATACATGTGGGCCTTCAACTACAGGCTTGCCGATATATTTAGTAGCCTTACGGTCCAAACCCTAAAGCGTAATCCCTATGTACATAGGTCAGTAGGTATCTCAGCCCTGCAAACCCTATGAACCCTTCGGCGGAACCCTAGACCCTAAACCCTAGACCCTAAACCCTAGACCCTAAACCTTAAACCCTAAATCCCTAAACGCTATTAACCTTTGAGGGGGAAGCTAAGCCCCCCCGCCCAAGGCATCCCATGGTCTACGGCGATGATTGCCGGCGCTTGTTCGGGCATGTGCGGCTTGGCACGCAGCATCTGAGGGAGGTTGGGGGGTTTAGGGTTTAGGGTTTAGGGTTTAGGGTTTAGGGTTTAGGGTTTAGGGTTTAGGGTTTAGGGTTTAGGGCTATTATACCCTACAATCCCTTAAAAAGGCCCTTTATAGGGTTGATCAAAGGGATTATAGGGCCTAATAGCCCATCCCGGTAGGCGGGTTTAGCGGTTCGGGCTCAGCGTGCTTTTAGGCGGGTCTAGGGAGTTTGGGGGTTTAGGGGGTTTAAGGTTTGGGGTGGGTTTAAGGGGGGTTTCGGGCGTTTCGGGTGTTTAAGGGTTCCGAACTCCATCCCCAATCATGGCTCCAAAGACCCGAGCCTGAATTCCTGAACCACACGCCCTGATGGGGTCACAATCTTTTACTGACTTTGCAAGCAGCCAAGTGCCCAACTTGATAAAAGGCTAGGGTTTAGGGTTTAGGGTTTTAGGGTTTTAGGGTTTTAGGGTTTTAGGGTTTTAGGGTTTTAGGGTTTTAGGGTTTTAGGGTTTTAGGGTTTTAGGGTTTTAGGGTTTTAGGGTTTTAGGGTTTTAGGGTTATAGGGTTATAGGGTTTTAGGGTTTTGGGGTGTTAGGGTCTTAGGGTTTTTGGGTTTAGGGTTTGGGGCTGCCCATGTCACTTGGCCGAGGATTCCGCACATCCCATGCAAGCCCTCTGGCTCCTCCAAGCCGTCGGCGGCTCCTGATGAGGGCCAGGTTGCGATGTCCGCCATGACGAAGGCACTTCAGGAGGACCTGCCACTTGCCTGGATGCCAGCCCTAAACCCTAAACCCTAAACCCAAATAGCCCCTAAGAGCCCCTAAGAGCCCTGAAGTCTACTGCGCCCTCCGCCCCCACAAGGCAAGCCCTAAACCCGAAACCCTAAACCCTAAACCCTAAACTCTAACCCCAAACCCTAAACCCTAAACTTCCCCCAAGCTGCAGCCAAAACGAAGCCTTCGTGCAACACTCACGCTTGAGGCCTAAAGTTTTGGCCTTTGGGGTACATGCAGGGTCTAATGGCTTAAAGCCCTTAACCCTCAACCCTCAACCCTAAACCCTAAACCCTGAACCCTCAGCCGGTGCCGAGGATGGCGTTCGCGGCTGAGAGTTCGGAGCAGCTGGCGGGGGCAAACACCTGGACATTTCGCAGGGATCCGGCCGAGGAGTTCGGGGGTTTAGGGTTTAGGGTTTAAGGGGTTAGGGTGTAGGTTTCGTGGGTTTAGGGGTAAAGGAGACTCCTGAACTTCAGGGGTTTGTCAGGGTTTCGGGTGTAGGGGTTCAGGGTTTTAGGTTTGGGGGTTTTGGAGTTTAAGGTTCAGGGTTTCAGGGTTCGTTAGGGGTCCAGGAGCTAGGGTTTTGGCGTTGAACTGCCTGGGGCTGGCGGAGTGCGGTGCTTTGTCTGGGGCTGTTTATGTTGAGGGGTGGGGTGGGGAGTGAGGTTCAGGGGTTCCGTGAGCGAAACCTGCGTACGCGCCGTAAACACTGGTTTAAGGTTCAGGGTTTATAGCGTCTAAGGTTTATGGGAGGGGCATAAATGAGTTCTGGTGCGTTCTGTTTTAGTTGCCTGGTACATGATTGAAGCCGGAATAGCAAGTTTTTGTTGAGTATTATCGTCTCTGAGCGCATCCTCAAGCCTCGAATTACATGCACCCCAAGAAACCGTAGGCTGCCATCCTTGCCCTTTAAATTGCCACCTCCCAGGCAGGCCTTCAGGCCTACCCTGAGCTCCTCTACCCGCAGGAGGACGACATCATTACCCTGGGATGTTTCCTGCCTGGGGGCGACCGGTCGTGGCTCTCGGAACGCCTTCGGAGTGCGTCTTGGCCCAAGGTTAAGCTCACTGCATTTGGGGTGTGGGATTTCGGGCCTTCCGAGGGCTGCTCCCCCAAAACTGACGCAACCATTTTGAATTTCATGACAGAAGCTCATCTTCTTGGGGTTTTGTGTGCGAGTTCAGCGCACCCGAAACCCTAAGCCCTAAACACCTTTAGCCCTTTAAGCACCCAGAAGAAGTCAATCGCAACTCTCTTATTTTAGAGTACCCGGTCATATGTCTAACAGAGGTCTGTCCTTGCGTTTCCTCGTCTCAAGAACTGTGACATTAGTCTCAAGACCCATCCGGTCCCGCACAGTAGCTAGGCCCCAGCCATGCAGGTTAAAATAGATCCGATGGCTCGGCACAGTTCCCGAATGTTTGGTGCTGTTTCTAAACAGCCTCTGAGTTCCTGAGGGTTGTCTGACGATTCTAGAGCCCCGGTTGGCGCTGACACAGAAACAAGCCACCGGGTATTCCAACTCCTACGGACACTCACGTAGAGATCCTAAAACCCTAAACTCTAAACCCTAGATCAACCCTAAACTTCAATGATTTCTTGATCCGAAACTTCGGCCGCGAGGGTTCAGCAGGGTTTGGGGTTTAGGGTCCCCGTGGAACCTCCTGTAGGAAGATTCTATGAAGTCTTCAAGCGCGCTCCCGCTCCTAGTAGGCTCCTAGCAGTCTGAAAAGCGTCTTTTTCCCGAACCCCAAACCCTAAACCCTAAACCCTTAACTGGCCTCAGCCCTACATAACAACCCAACCCCCTCAAGCCCCCCCCCCCCCCCCCCTCCTCCTGTTTTACTGTCAGAGAGGTCGGTGGCGGCCTTGGGCAGGCGTTGTGGCAGTCTCTGCAGGAACCCGAAGCCTGGAGCTGCTGGGCAGGGTCTTTTGAGACTTTTTCACTTGGAAATTCACAATTGCCTTTATAGAAGTTGGGTTTATAGGGGGGGGCATGTTACAGTAGGTAGGTTCATGGTGTGGAGGGGCTTTTGTGGTCGCAGGGCTTCAGGCAGTCCGGATGTTTGGAGTCAGAGTGCGCAACAGGGGTCTAAATAGTTATCAGTGTCTGTTATTATGATGTTTAATTACGTTTAAGATATCCATGTATCTGTATATGTGTGTGTGTATAGATATATGCTGCCATAGATAAATAAATATGTAAATCAGTATATGCATATGCATATGTATATGTATATGTATATATGTATATGCAGTTATGTCTCGCATGACTAAGGCTGAGTGTTGGAATTGCGGCCCTTTTTTCAGCCTCAAGCGTCTGAAGTTCAAAGCATTTTCTCGATCCGACCGCTGAGCTGCCTCCCAAATATCAGTCTCCTCAAACCCCTTCACATATTGATGCTTATGATGCTAGGTTTGAGGGCCCCCTTTTGCTTGGGAGAAGTGCGCTCGCCCGAGCCGGATCTTCTACAAAACGCTTGCCTCTGGCAAAAAAGGCCGAATCTCCCAAAGGAAGCCTTGTATATGTATAGGTATAGGTATATGTATATGGATATGTATATGTATATGCATTTCCCCATTTCATAATCCCTATACAGGCATTTCAATACCAGCTACCCAGAACATCCGATACTCTTCCAATGTTGCGCTCGGTATTGTTGGATCTTGCCGGCATTCATGGAAGACAGCAGGGGGCATCAGATACTTAATTAGGGACTCTAAGCCCTTACGAAACCCTGCACCCCAAACCCTAGCCCAGCTTACCTCCAAGCCTAAACCCAAACCCTAAACTAAACCCCAAATCCCAAACCCTAAACCCTAAACCCAGGTTGTCCAAATCCGTCCGGCTCGTCCTTGCTGCGAGACCCAGATCTGGTAGAGGCCCTGCGGATGTCTCAGCGGTCTAGGGTTGAGGAAGTTTAGGCTTTAGGGAGTTTAGGGTTTAGGGTTTAGGGTCTAGGGAGTTCAGGCTTTAGAGAGTTTAGGCTTTAGGGAGGTTAGGCTTTAGGGTTTAGGGTCTATAGGGAGTTCAGGCTTTAGAGAGTTTAGGGCTTTAGGGAGGTTAGGCTTTCGGGAGTTCAGGGTTTAGGGAGTTAAGTCCCTTTGCGGTGATTCATGGTGGTTCCCGTGCAGGAAAAACCGGAGAAAAACGGGGGGGGGGGGGTGGGGTTGTGATCGGGATCATCTCGGGATCCCTACTCCCAAAACCCTAAGCACTGAAAGCATGAAGCCCGCACCATTGAACCCTCAACCCTGGGCCCCTAAATCCCGAAACTCTTAACCCCTCAACCCGTGTATATATATATATATATATATACACCCCCTTCGTGGGGGGGCTAGAGCGACAGATGAGGCGGGGTATGGACACAGCCGTTTTGCCTGTTGTTCGGCTATGTCGTGTGGTTGCAGGAAGGCTGTGTTCCTAACCCCCGTTGTCTCCCGTCTCAACGC
This sequence comes from Symbiodinium natans, assembly GCA_905221605.1. Taxonomy (NCBI): domain Eukaryota; class Dinophyceae; order Suessiales; family Symbiodiniaceae; genus Symbiodinium; species Symbiodinium natans. Next base: position 1,121,874 of record CAJNDS010002424.1, read on the forward strand.
TGCTACTTGCTGTTGGTCTGCCCAACAGCTGCCAACACGCCGGGGCTAAGTCCCCCTGCTCGGCTTGAAGACTCTTCGAAGCCCGTGAGTGAGTGATATATATGTATATATACATACCCTGAACCCAGGAACCCCCAAGCCCACAAGCCCTTGAATCTCAAGCGCAAACGCGCGAGGTCGTGGTCCGCCTCCTCTCCGGCGAGACGCTCCTGGAGAAAGTTATGGCCAAGGATTGAAATCCTCCGGCGGGCTCAGGGTTTATAATAGGGCTCAGGATTAAGGCTGTTTTAAGGTCACCAGGTGTGTTTCAGGGTTTTGGGCTGAAAGTCTCTGGAATGCTGGTTTGAATTGTGTGTTTGGTTGTTGCAAATTTGTTCTTTTCTCCTGAAGATTGAAATGCCTACCTAGCTTGCTGATCGAAACACGCTGAGCCCTAAGCCCTGAAGGCCCTAAGCCCCCGCCATTCCCCCCCCCCCCCCTCCAGGTTCACATTCAGCTTTAGCCCCTCCCCTCGCACAGCCAAAATGGCCCTTTTCTGTGAGGGCTTCTGGCAAGGTTTGATCTTCAGGGGTTCTAGGGGTTGGGGGGCGGGACTTGCAAAGAATGCAAGTATCAGAGTTGTTTGGCAATGGGCTTGCATGCCATGTGAGTTTCAGGCCTTTGCACACGGGGGTCTAGGGATCGATGCCGAGAAAGATGCGTGAGGACACAAAGATCTCGGAGATCGAGGTCCTCTTGCGCGAGAAAGGCAGCGAGCTGCATGTGGTTTGCCGGCTCAAAAGTCGTATCGTCGTGCCCTGAACCTTCTTCCCTGAAGCCTCTCAACGAAAGACAGCCAGAAAGAGGAGGTTTCGGTTTCAGCAAGTCGAAGTTACCTGGAATAACTTAAAAGGGGAGGCTCGCTGCAAGTTGGGGAGGGTTTAGGGTTTAGGGTTAGGGTTTAGGGTTTAGGGTTTGGTGGTTTGGGGTTTGGGGTTTGGGGTTTGGGGTTTTAGGGACCCGGGGGGCACTTACAAGGTTGCTTAGATCAACCCCCCGGGGGTCGTGCAGTGAAGCAGTGGCAGGAGCGCCGGTCTGTGGAGGTTCACCCCCAGGACCCTCAGAGAAGAAAAGAAGAAGAATAAGAAGAAGAAGAAGAAGAAGACGAAGAAGAAGAAGGAGGAGAAGAAGAAGACGCCGAAGAAGGAGAAGAAGAAGAACAAGAAGACATAACATGTCTTAGGTTGCATAAACCCTGAGCCCTCCAACCCCCGAACCCCAAACCGCCCAAACCCTGCAAACCCTACAAGGCCTGTAAGCCTTCTAAGCCCGACAAAGCGATAGAAGCTTCAAAGCGGTCGGAGGTAGGGGGGGTATTTTAAGTAGGGTTCAGAGTTCAGGGTGTGCAAGGTCTAATTCGGGTTTCTAAGCGCTTGTCTTACCACAAGGGCTGGGCCCTCGACTTTTGCTGGCGGGAGGGAGCAGTCCTCAGATGAATGCGAAGGCGAGACAGAGAGACGCTCTGGGGGTTCGCCGCGCAGCACTAGGGAGGTTCGCAAGCGCTAGGGATACAACCCTAAACCCTCATGTTGCGGGAGCCCTTGAGAGAGACAACCTTAGCTTTGGTTCCTCGACTATGGGTCTCGGAAGGCGAGAAAGAAGACCTGAAGTTCTTTGTGGACGGTGAGGCCGGGGAGCTCACTGGTCAATGGTTCGTGTTAGGGTAGCAGGTACCCCGTGTGTTAGTGCCTTTTTGGTGAAACCCTATTCCCGTCCATGGAGTTCTGCGGAAGTACCCTTAGCCCCTGATACCTGTTTGGGGTCCTATACATATACATATCTAGCACGGCACCCGAATTATCAGGACCCGAAAAGGGACTCCAAGTAAGCCTGAACCCTAAACCCTAACCCCTAAACCCTAAAGCCAACCCCTCTATTGCAGAACTACCCCATATGGGAACCTCTGGGCATGCCCCATGTCTGAAATTTGCCAGTTGCACATGCCGCTGCAGCATCCCGACCACTGCACATCCGCACCACAAACCGGGTTTAGGGTTTAGGGCTTAGGGTTTAGGGTTTAGGGTTTAGGGTATAGGGTTTAGGGGCAAGTCCTTCAGGAGCTGGCTCGAACAAGGCTTCTGTCAGAGACGCAAGTCATGGAGGGCAGCGTCATCAGCCTCCTCGCTGCACTATGAACCCTACGCTCCGACATCCGAGACTCGAAGTCCTTCCTAGGCCCCCCCCAACTTCTGTACCTGTAATAGGGTAGTAGAGCCCTGAAAAGCAGTGGGGTTCTGGTCCTCCTATACCGTCACAAAACGCGCGGAAAGTAACAGCACTTTCCCCCAGGAATTGAGGCTTTGTGGGCTGTGGGCTGAAGGTTTTGGATTCCCTCAACCCTCGCCCTTCGAAGCGTTCAAATCAACTCTAAAACCCGGAACCCTAGCCCCTAAACCCTACACCCGACTCTTGGACTTCCCTGCATCCCTTGCCAACCTCTCGGGATAAGCCATTGGTCCCTGTCATTCAGGCCTTGTACGCGTGAAGAAGCCCCCGCCAAAGCCTCGACCGAAGCCCGTGGCTGCCAATGGGTAGCAGATGGAGGGTCTTTTTGTTTCATTGTGTATTTTGTAGGAGTAAGAACTTCGATTTTTACATTCCATGTTTTTCGGAGTTTGAAGCAAAAGCAAGCGTGACCCAAACTATGTTCCCTTGTACCGTAGCCCTTATTGTAGAAAGCCAGAATCTCCGCAAAGCATCCTCTCAAGTTCCACGGGCCCTATATCAAGCATTCATTGAGGCTGTTTGGAGGGTTGAGCATTTGAGGGTTCAAGGCTCAGTGAGGCTGATGGGCTTGGATGTTCCCCCTGTCCTTCGTAGGTATTATAGTACACCCGACTAGAATCCCCATTAAGGGCTGTCAGCATTAGGGGGAACGTCACAAATGTAAGGGATCAGGGATCAGTGACGGATGGGGCTCCTGGGAGTCTCTCTCTACGACTTTCAGGTGTAAGGTTTAGGAGGGTTTCGCACCTATTTAGGAACCCCAAACCCTAAGTCTTAAAACCCTAAAACTTTCTTGGCCTCCTTAAAGTCGGTGAAAAGCCAGGCCTTACTCTTGACAAGTGCCCCCGCAATTGTCTTCTTTTCAAGCCAAGATCGGCTCTTTGCCTCCGAAAACCCTAATCCCCTTAGACCCGCCCTGAATCTCCGAAAGCCCCCACAGCACTAAATCCCCTCAAGCCCCGAGTCCCCCCAAGACCTGAATCCCCCCAAAGCCCAAAACGGTAAACCCTAAACCCTAAGCCCTAAATCCCCAAGTCTAAGTCCCCCCCAAAGCCCTAAATCCCCCCCCAAACCCTAAATCCCCCCAAGGCCCTAAATCCCCCAAAAGGCCTATACCCCCCAAAAGCCCCCCCATAGCATAACATAGGGGTCGGAATAATTACTAATCATATTCCTTTATGATCCCTTTGTAATCGTACTATTTATAGTAACCCGAAAAAACCCTTTTCTACTATTCAGGCCCCTAAACCCTACACCCTAAACCCTATCGCCCCTATAGTGGCTCCTGAAGTTCTGAAGAAGTAGCCCGAACGCACCCAGGTCGCCCGTGCATGGAGCCCAGACTCCGTCCGCTGCATCTTGCCTCGCCTGAAGAATTGTTTAGGGTTTAGGGTTTTGGGGTTTAGGGTTTAGGAAAAGGGTTTAGCGTTTTTTCTTTATATATTCCTCTCTCTTTCTCTCTTTTTTCTGAGTTGCGCCTGGTAATTTGTAATTTCACCACTTTCCTCATAAGGGAACCTATTCTGAAATAATTTTCAAAGGGTTCAAAGCACAAGTCAGTTTTTGTTTTTGTTTTTGTTGTTGCATGTTCTGTTTCTTACATTATGTGATTCTTCAGTTCGGGTGCATTTGTTTGTTTCCATGGTGCTTTGGGGGTTAGAGGGTTTACATTACAGGCTTAGGCTTTTGCGTTTTAAGGGCTGTTGGGTCTTGGGGTCTTTTGAGCTTGTAGAGCTTTTGAGGTTGAGGGTTTAGGGCAGAAGGTCCTGCGCTCAGGCACCTGCTTCACTGACTCCTGCATCTTCCACGTCCTGAAGTCTGGCCGGCAGGTGCAGAAATCCATGAGAGATTCCAGGATGCCCAGTAATTACCTTTGTTCCCCTGTCCTGATCTTTGTTAGGTTAGGATTCCTTATAAGCCCCTAAGCCCCTAAATCCCTCAACCCGAAAACCCTAAGCCCTAAACCCTAAACCCCCTAAACCCTAGACCCTTGTGAAAACCCTAAACCCTACTTTCCTTTCGTACACCTTCAGATAAAGGGAGGGCAACCAAGGAGTTGAAGGAGGGCGACGTAGTGCACACGGGCTCTCCGGTGGCTCGACCTTGGGAAGGAAATGCAGATGCTTAGGGTTTAGGGTTAGGGTTTAGGGTTTAGGGTTCAGGGTTCAGGGTTCATTAGGGTTTAGGGCTTAGTAGGGTTTAGGGTTTAGGGTTTAGTAGGGTTTAGGGTTTAGTAGGGTTTAGGGTTTAGTAGGGTTTAGGGTTTAGTAGGGTTTAGGGTTTAGGGTTTAGGGTTTAGGGCAGGATTTGCTCGCAGCGACTTGAGGTCTTCGTTCGAGCATACGGGGGCTCAGGGTCTCGGTGAGTGCTCCACCTCTCCAATGCAGCAACAGCCACCCCACAGGGTCGTTTCTCAAAATCATGGTCCCTATTGGGGTACCCGAAATCGTAGGGGGGGCCTTAGATAAGAGTAACCCCAAAAGGGAACCTAATAGAGAGAATTCCCCAGATGTATTCTCGAGCTACCGGTGGATGTCAGAAGAACAACGTCCCCCTTCTCCCCCAAGTACTCACGGTGTTGGAGTTAGACCATTTTGGAGGGTGCCCCTTATATAACCCTTATATACGCTATACAAATGAAGGGGCCCATGCATCAAGAGGGTAAGGGACCATGTTGGGGGGTTCGGGTTTGGGGTTGAGGCGGGGGTTGTGTCACACGGTCGCTTCAAAGGTCGCCGAGGAGCAGTTCCGCCGGGTGACGCGTATCTGGCAGTGCCCCGCACCCGGCCAGTCTGCTACAGTCGCCGCTGTGATCAGAGTCAGCAACAAGGCTTTTGTTTGGTTCCCCTGCAACACCAAAAGGTAGACCACATGGCCTAGCACACGGCTATCTGAATATGACGATGAAAGTGTTGAGGGATGGGGATATAATGTAGACAATTCATCCTCAGCCGTCACCCCCCCCCCCCCCCCCCCCCTCCCCTCCCCCCACTCTGGCTTGTTGGCCTTCGAAGGTTCTGCTGGGGAGCATCTCTGTATGCTGTCAGCTTGTGATTCCCTCATCCTAAACCTTAGCCCTACATGTTCGCGCCACCAAGTATTCGTCTTTTAAGGAAGTTGCCCCCGGCTGCCGGCTCACCACCGGACATCCTGTGAAGATGCGCGGCGCATGGCGACGACCAGAGAGCTTCGTGGCGATGTAATGCAGGGATGCACTGAGATTTTGGGGGTTTAGGGTTTAGGGTTGAGGGCTCGTGCAAGAATGGGCATAATATATGCAAGTCCCAATCTACACAGTCACTAAACAAACCTCTTCTGTGCCTTGGCTCAGGCTGCGGCGAGGTGGAGATGACCCAGGAGCGAAATGAGCCTCGCTTGAGCACAGCAGGGGGACCGATAGCCTGACTAGAGTTCCAGGTGGTAATACCCTAGACCCCAAACCCTAAACCCTAAACCCTAAACACCCAGGGTTCAGGGCTCAGGATTCAGGGTCTAGGGTTTCGGGGCTTTTGGGTGTTGGGGACATGTGGGGTTTCAGGGAGCTCTCAAACCTCACAAGCAGCCATAGCCTGGAGGTGTAAGCAAAGCCGAGCTCTAGAGTTCTTCCTCATTTGAAGGTGCTAAAACTCCCTTAGGGTTTAGGGTTTAGGGTTTAAAGGGTAAAGGGTTTAGGGTTTAGGGTTGAGGGTTTAGGGTTTAGTAAGCCCTAAGCCTAAAACCCGAAACCTGGATAAGTCCTCAATTCCTGAGCATCGCAATTTTTGCCAGAGGCCCGCCAGCGACATTTCGTTATGTCAATGCCCTAGGTACCTACCTAGTGTGAAGGAGTAAGGATAGTCGGGGTGGTAGAGGGGAACAAAGGTCTTTGAGGGAGCTTGCTGGCTGCAGGGATGTAGGTCTGAGCTTTTCAAGAGCTTTATCAGGCTTTAGGGTTTCTGACTCCAGCTCTTCAGGCTTTAGAGCATGACGGCAGACGTCTTCTGGAGATTTGTGCAGTTAGGACTTCAGGGATTTTGGCACTTAGCCTTTCAACCCTAAAGCCTTAAAACCTAATCCCTAAGCCCTACTTGCAAAACCCTACTCCCTAGGCCCTAAACCCTAAACCCTAAACCCTAAACCCTAAACCAGGGCTGTTGGAGTGCCGAGGTCTACACCCTCGAGCTCGAGGGCCATGTGGACACTGTCCTGGTCGGGCGCAGCCAGCAGGCCTTTTGTGGGAACCCGCCGTTGCAAATAAACTGCTCTTATTTGCAGATCCCTAGTACCGCAAGAACGCCCCAAGAACACTAAAATTGCCTGGCTTTTGAACTGGCCAAATGCGCAAGTTCAGACACCTCATCATGAGAAATGCAACATCACTAGAAGTCCTTGCCACCTGCGAATGTTTCGTCATTTGCAGTCGGCCCGATTGCAAATCCCACTCATGCTATGCCTGCGGAACTGTAACCCGGATTCTGGTCACCCTCAACCCTCAACCCTAAACAACCCTAAACAGCCCTAAACCGCCCTAAACCCTAAACCCTAAACCTCAAACCCTAAACCCTAAGATCCCCAAAGGGCTGCGTCAGGAGGCGGTGGTCGTGGCAGCCCTGGGGGTCTACTGCGGCGAAAGCTTTGGGTGGAACCTCTTCACTAGGAGCCTCGGAGCATTTAGGGTTTAGGGTTTAGGGTTTAGGGTTTAGGGTTTAGGGTTTAGGGTTTAGGGCTAGGGTTGAGGGTTTAAAGCCCTAGGGCGTAGGGGTGTAGGGTGTAGATGAGGGTCCCTTGTTTGAGGGGGGGTAGGTGGTTTTGTCAGACTTATTATAAGAGGATCAAAACTTTGACAGAATTCCGATGCGGTAGGCTAGACTTATACGAGAACTTATAGGCCTGTAGGGTCAACCCTAGATCCTAAACGCAAAGCCCTAAACCCTAAACCCTAAATCCTAAACCCTAAACCCTAAACCCTAAACCCTAAACCCCAGGCTGCTTAGAGGCCTCAAGGCTTCAGGTGCTGCGCTTGAAGCACTCTGCGCACAGCCCGGTTCTAACTCCAGTTGCACCAAGATGAGCACGCCAGGTAGTTCTGATAAAGCTTGGAGGGTTTGAATATGCTGTAGGAACCTAAAGCCTTAAACCCTAAAAACCTTAAACCCTACAAACACGAAAACCCTGAACTCTGAACCGTAAACCTGGCTTTCGGCTGCGCACGAAGGAGCCCAGACAACAGGTCTTCGGCCCTCAATTAGGGGAGGGGGAGGAGGGGCGGGGGGGGAAGTCCAAACGACGCGGGCGGGGGGGGGGGGGGGGGGACGACAGCGCACCCTGGTATTTCTTGAGGACCGCACCTGTTTAACCGCAAACTCTGGGCACCGCCCAAAGGACCCATGTACCTACACGACACAGCCGGCGCCTGGGCCCCAACTACAGAGACCCTTATATAGCAGCATTCAATCGTGCCCCGGGCCCCAACTACAGAGACCCTTATATAGCAGCTTTAATCGTGCCCCAGCAGAGGACCAATGGTCCCTTTTGGGGTATTTAGGGTTTGGGGTTTAGGGTTTAAGGGTTTAGGGTTTAGGGTCACACCAAGGAAGACGCGCCCCTGTGAGCGGCCTCATTGCGCCAAGTGCGCTGTGGCTGTTGTTCCATCCCTCGATTTCAGGGCCGTCACTGAAGAGATGATGGCGGTGCGGTATCCCCCCTACTAGGGCACTAGGGTGTAGGGTTTAGGGTTTAGGGTTCAGGGTTCAGAGTTTAGGGTTTGGGTGTAGGGTTTAGGGCAATATAGTTTCGTAGGAGATAGGTTTAGGGGCTCAATTATGGGGCCCTTCAGTTTCGGGAACAGGGCCATGAAGATCTGGCGCAGGGATTTACCTGGGGGCTCCGCACATTGTTAGGCTCAGCAGCAGCAGCAGCAGCAGCAGCAGCAGCAGCAGCAGCAGCAGCAGCAGCAGCAGCAGCAGCAGCAGCAGCAGCAATTGCTGGGCGAGCCGCGAAAGTTTGTTCCTCGCGCAACACATCGCATGGATTCGTTTGTTTGAGTCTCTTTAAACTATCATTCTAGGCAGGCCCTTGTGTCATCATCTATTTTTCACCTAAGCCCAACACCCTAAACCCTAATCCCTAAGCCCGAGGAGCTTATTTAGGACACGCAGAGAATTCAATCTTGGGGGTATAAGGGGGACCTCTAGAAGGGACCCTTAATCTTATTGCCCTATATCACATGTATATATATATATACACATTATATATATATATATATATACCTTATCTGGTCCCTATATACCTAAGCCCCTAAATAACCCCTAAGGTCCCTTGTAAGGGTCCCTCCTTTAGTCCCTTGACAATCAAAAGGGTCAACCTAGCAATTGGGACCAAAAGGGTCACAACTCCGGCTTCCAGGCCGAGGCAGCAGCGAGCTGCCTGTGCTATAGGATTCAGATGCCTCGAGCCGTATTTGGTTTGGAGTTTGGGTTTAGGGTTTAGGGTTTAGGGTTTAGGGTTTAGGGTTTAGGGTCCATGTGCAGGAAACCCGGTTACCATCCTGCTGATTGCGCGAATGAGGCACAAAAACTCGTGCTGGTAAAGGTTCTTCATGCTGACTGCTTGAGGCGCTCTCTCAGACCCCACTAGTTAATCCAGTGAACCCGAAACCCTGAAACTAAGTTCTTATTGCAAGCCTTCTGCGGGCCAAAGAGCTTAGGGTTTAGGGGTTCAGGGCTTAGGGAACCAGACCACACCCTCAACCCCATCCGAGTTTGGTCGAGCTTTCTTGAGGTTTCTAGATCTTTGGGGTTTCGCTTTTGTTTATATGTATATATATATATATTTTTTTTTTTATTTTTTTTGGTCTATTGGGGGGTTTTGCGGTTTGCTTAAGGTTTTGGGGTCGAGGTCAAAGCGTCTTGCCGTAAGGTGGGGACTGGAACGTTCCTGGGGCGCATCTCGGCCCCAGCCTCGGCACTGCGCAAGAGAGAGAGACCGTCTGCATAGCACGGCCCACTCTACTGCTCCTTTGCAGCTCCAGCTGGGGATGTTCCCCCCTTGTACTAACAGTCCTTGATAGGGATGATAGTAGCCCCTTATTATAACCCCTATTAAGGAGTCGTGACATATAAGGGGGAACATCCCAAGCCAGAAGCCCTAAACCCCAAGCCTGGCGTTGGGGTCGGGGGCCTCTGAGCCGTGTGGGACTCTCCAGGACCCAGCGTGAGCTTCACTCCCTTTTCTTAGGGGGTGGGGGGGGGTAGTTTTTCGAGTGTTCAGGGTTTCGGGTTCAGGGTTTACGGTTGGGGTTTAGGGTTTAGGGCTTAGGGTACCTCATATGAGCCCCCTAAACCCTAAACCCTAAACCCTAAACCCTAAACCCTAAACCCTAAACCCTAAACCCTAAACCGTAAACCCTAAACCCTAAACCCTAAGCCCCTTGAATTCGAAAAAGTAACTTGTCCCAGGCTAGTCTGGGATCTAGTGTTGGAATCAGTGGGAGATTTTCATGCATTTTCCTTATTACGTTTAAGAGCTCAGAGGGCCGTTTAGGGTTTAGGGTTTAGGGTTTAGGGTTTAGGGTTTAGGGTTTAGGGTTTAGGGTTTAGGGTCCTTAGTTTTTGGACTGTTTTCAGAAAGTCTGAAGGCAACCCTTTTACACTACCTAAGGACCCCAATCCTAAACCTCAAATACTCAAAACCCGCAGCCACCACCCCCCACCCCCCTGCCAATCCCAAGCCGCAAGGGTTTCAATTGCCAACCTAGCAACCCTAACCTTCGACCCTAAACCCTAAACCCTAAACCCTAAACCCTAAAAACCCCAAGATCCTAAACCCGAAAATCCCAGCACCCTTCAGTCCCTGAAACCTTATACTTATACCCTAGTCCCCGAAGCGACAAGGTGGCGTACGAGAGACGGACAAGACGTGGGGGGCCTCAAACATTGCTCGTTCTTCGTTTGAACCCCAAAGCCCGAAAACCCTGAAATTAAAACAATCCAGAAACCCTAAACTAAAGCCCTAAATCCTAAAACTCCAAAACCCAGATCTAACCCAAAACCCAACACCCCTAAACCCTACTACCCTCGGGTTCCTTTACCGGGGTCTTCCTGAGGTTCTATATACCTGAAATTTCCCGAAAAAGGAGACTGCATTATCTACTATTTTACTTAAGAAACACCTCCCCCCCCCAACAAAAAACACAAGGAATAGTCGTCGCTATAATGTTGCACTTGCAAGGAAGAATATGTTAGTTTTTTGGATGGTTCTTAAGCAAATAGTTGTTATCCACCACAGAACCCACCATTAAGGCCAGTTAAGCACCCTAAGCCCTAAACCCAGTTTATGGGGCAACAATGCGGAGGGCCCGTGCTATAGCTCTCTGAGCTGTGAGACTTCAAAAGACCCAATCAAGAAAACGTTGTGCATAAGGGCTTATTGATGCAGGAAGAGGCAAGTACGATACGGACTAAATTTGATGTATGACGAAGTAGAGGGAGTTCTTGACATACATCCCCATTGCCTACACGTTTTTCTGGCGATTGTCAGCAGCAAGCTATGCAGACATCTCTTGTCCAGGAATCAGAAGTTCTTCGAGCTTGCTGTGCAGGACTTTGCCGCGCACTGGAGGAAGGCTTCGCCTACTCTGCAAACTGCGCACTAGCTACCAGATTGGGGCACTCAAGGGGCTCATAAATGGGTTACAAGTACAGTTATAATTGGGTTATAAGTACCATGAACCTGCATTTAGTAGCCGATGAGGTCTTGATGATTAGTTGTCTTTTCACGTGGCTCACGCTGCATGCAAGCTTGGGTGCGTCAATCCCTTCTGTGGGGGTTCTCTAATAAAATTAGTCCAAATTTTCATTGGGGACCCTAAGTATCAGTCTCCGCATTAAAATGAGAACCTCCCATGCGTGCGAAGCTTGCAGGGTGTGAAAGCTGTATAGCAGCTGGTTGCCCGTGCGAGGTGGTGAAGTACCCCATCTTCTTGCAATGGCGCAATGTGATCCCGGCGAAGTTGCAAATCAGACCCCTTCGGAGTTTAGAGCGTCCGAGGTCGTAGTTTTCAATGCTGGCTCTCTCGTGTCCCGTCATACGGCAAACCTTGGGCAGAGTGAGCATCGAGTCACTCTGACAAGTTTGGCATGTAGGGATCTAAATCAAGCTCAGGCTTTGGGGTGCTCAATGATGAATCGCAGGCTGAAGTTTGCTACCATCCGTTGTCCCACGTGTGTGGGAAGCAAGCAGCCTACCGTCGTCCCCACATCCAGGGCAACAGACGTCACCCACATACATATCTGGGGCTATGGGCCATTGGTGTTGGTGAGGGTCCAGGTAGGGTCTGCGTCTCTCCATATGCGGGGACCTGGGGATGATTCAGGCTCTAGTTCAGGGTTTTAGGCTGTAGAGGGTTCTTGATTTCCGGGTAAACCCTAAACCCCTTGGACTTTGAGTTCGGGAGAACACGACTGTTGCTGGGGTGTAGGGTTTCTATCCACGCCAAACCTGAGATTCGAATGCGGGCCTGGGAGGTTAGATGACGCATGATATACAACAGTTTGGCATTATGTATGTTTCGTTGAGTTAACATGCATATACATATATATATATATACACATATTATATTCTCTGCAATTAAAGATAGAGTATATGTCTTGCAACTGACGAAATACACAGTCTTTCAGTGTAGGTGAACCTGACGTGGCGTTGAGGACTTTACAGCTCTGGTGCTTCCGCACTTCGCCAGGAACCGTCTTCACACCTGGATCAGGTTGTCTCCAGCGCGTCGGGCACCTAGGACCCTTGAGTAGGCCCTTATTGGGTTTAGGGTTTAGGGTTTAGGGTTTAGGGTTCAGGGTTTAGGGTTTCGGGTTCAGGGTTCAGGGTTCAGGGTTTAGGAGGGTTTAGGTTCCGTTGTAAGCCCCTTTTAAGCCAAAAAGGGCACCCTTCTTGTTCCTAGGTTACTCCTGGGTCTAGGGCACTCTACATCCTGATGACACTCCAGGTGCATGGGTTGGGAGGAGGGAGTTGCTAGCCCCGCAGTGGTGTGTTCATCGAACTCGCTCATCCGACTTGTCAAACGCTGCTGAAATGCTTGCTTGCAAAGTTCATGTTTATGGCAAGCCACAGCAATCTCAGCCGATAGTTTTCCCACACTAGTGTTAAACCACTGTGCAATTCCGGGACATATAGGAGTTGATGTACTAAGCCCCTAAAAACCCAAACCTAAACCCTGTACCCTAAACCCTAAACCTGCAACCCTAAACCAGACGTAAGTATCGACATCCCTCACCATCAATCCATCCCTGTACCCCACACCCCGAAACCCGAAATGCACACCAAACCCTCCCTAACATCCTGAAAAACCCTAGAACACTACAGCCCTAAAAGCCCTCAACCCTAAATCCTCCTAAACCCACTGAAGCCCTAAGACCCTAAGAACCCCAAGAACACTAAGAGCCCTAAACCCCCTAACCCCCGAAACCCTAAAACTCTAAGACCCTAGATTCCTAAACCCCCTCAAGTCGTAAGCCCTAAACCCAACACCCCTAAAGCCCTCACACCCTAAAACCCGCTGAGGAACCCACCCTAAAACCTTAAACCCCCTAAGACCCGCTGAGGAACTCACCCTAAAACCCTGAAACCCCAAAACTCTAAAACCTAAAAACCCGCTCATACCCTGAGAACCCTACTGTAATCCCTAAACCCCCCTAAACACCCTAAAACCCTCAAACCCTAAAACCCGCTGAGGAGCTCACCCAAAAAACTTACGCTTAAACCCCCTAAAACCCTCAAACCCTAAAACCCTAAACCCCCTAAAACCCTAAACCCTAAACCTTAAGCACCCTAAAACCCCCTAGAACCCTAAACCCTCTAAAACCCTAAACCCTAAGCACCCTAAAACCCTCAACAAACCTTCGCTGAGGAACTCTCACTTCGTCCTGGCGTTGGTCGTGACACCTTTGCTGATCATTCTGGCGATTGTTCTGCTGAACGGTCACCGCCTCAAGCTGGTGAACCCTTTAGGGTTCAGGGTTTAGGGTTTAGGTTTCAGGGTTTTTTGGGTTCAGGGTGAAGGGTTTAGGGTTTAGGGTTTAGGTTTCAGGGTGTAGGGTGAAGGGTTCAGGTTTCAGGGTTTTTTGGGTTCAGGGTGAAGGGTTTATAGGGTTTAGGGCTCAGGGTTTAGGGTTTAGGGTTTACAAACCCTATAGGGTTTGGGGTTTAGGGTTTCGAGGCTTCGGGGGACGGGGGCTGGCGGCCAGGATGCTGTCAAGCACTGCAATTTTGCCCCCCAAACCCCAAGCCCTAAACTCCCTTAAGCCCTAAACTCTGAACCCTAAACCCTTAGACCCGCCGCCGGCGCAAGGCTTACTGCAACTGCTGATGTGGTTTGGGCTGGCGGCACTCCTGACATTTTTTCTGTTTAGGGTTCCAAGTATGGGCCCTTATAAACTACGCATGAGACGGGCCCATACTTCGGATCCCTATAAAGAAGGGTAAGGGACCATACTAAGGGCCGATGGCTCCAACCTTAGATTCTGCATGGGCCGGTCTACATCCGTGTTGCCTCATGCGGCTTTAGGGTTCAGGATTTATACGGTCAGATCCTCCCCTTTTGGGTTTAGGGTTTAGGGCCCCCCCCCACCCACCCCGCCCTCTTCCGAAAAAGAAGGACTTTTATTTTGAACAACCTCGAAGTCCCCTACTATTGCTGGCTTGTTGGCAGATGTGCCACATGCAGCTTGGGACGTTGAAGCCGCTCTCAGAAAGGGGAGTTGACAGCGAACTCAGCCAAAGCAGTTCATCGTCACTTAACTCTGTTGGAACTCCTTCTCTGCCTAAACCCCAAGACCCTGCACCCTAAACCTTACGAGCCTAAACGTCTTACCTGGCACCTGACACGTTGGCCAGGGACCCCATCGGCCGCCAACCTCCGAGAATGCAATGATGGGCCGCCTTGGCCAGCACCCTAACACGAGGCTTTGGTTAGGAGTTGGGTTTGGGGTTTTGGTCCCTAATCTCGAAGCTCTGAGCCCCAAGCCCTAAACGGAGTTTACGCTTGCAATTCTCGGAGCCCGTTGGGATCTGGAGCATCAAAGCTTTGTCGGATTTGGGCTTGTGTGGCTTTTATGGTTGGCTTTTGGGTTTGTAGGTTTTAGGGTTCCGGGGTTTAGAGGGTTTGGGGTTTCGAGGTTTTAGGCTTAGGGTGTGGAGTGCGTGGCTGAGGCAGAACTACGGAATCAGGACGTAGAAGCACTTATATGCAAGCCAGGTTTAGCCCTAAACTCGAAATCCGCCCCTTCGCAGAAATACTTTGGCACAGACTTGTAAATCTGCTGCTCGCAGCATCTCTTGCGGCTCTGAGCAGCTCGTGCTGATGTACTCCGAAGAAGGCCCATCTCCCGCCCAAAGCGGCTGTGCCCTGAAACCCTTCCACAACCACTCAGTCGTAATTCCAGAGATGGCTGCCCCTTTCCCCTGACAACGCTCGCTGCTAGCTAGAAACCCTGAAGCCCAAAAGGGCTGCACCTTAAGCCTAAAACCACTAACCCTGAACCGTAAGCCTACAGACCGATCGGGTGCACAGCCCCAAACCCTAAGCCCCACAGCCCTAAACCCCAAACGTAAACCTTTGCCCAGAGACTACAGAAGATGCCTTTTTTGCTAGGGTAAGGAGCATTCCGCAAATCATGTTAGGCTTCTGGGGGGAGGGGTGGGGGTTCCTGATAACGAGGATCAGACTCTGTCTGGGGGGGTTTCTCAGCAGCACCCCTCTCTTGGGAAAAGCCCCTTCTAGGATCCTAAACCCTAAACCCTATGCCTATGCCCTAAACCCTGAATCCTATACCCTGAACCCCCAGCCCTCATTAAGGGACGTTGGGAGTCTCCGTGCCTCCCAAGGCCGGAAACTTCTCCCCACGATGTACAACTACCAATCAGAGGAGCAAACGGCATCTCGGAAGAAGTTGCTTAGGGTTTAGGGTTCAGGGTTTAGGGTTTAGGGTTTAGGGTTTTGGGTTTTGGGTTTTGGGTTTTGGGGGTCATCCTCAATTTGATAGAATCCCGAAACTGCGAAGAAAGATCATTATCGAATGCCTGCATGAAAACAGGGTCTCTCATTCGGATTTTGGCGCGCGTATCCAGGCTTCCTTTTTTTGGCGAAAGAGTGTGTGTATGTGGGGTGTACGGATGGGGTAGTAGTATAACGCGACGTCCTTTAACCCGTACTCTTGTATTGTGCCTACTGTACGAATCCGGCAAGCCTCAGGCCTTGCGCCCACAAGCTTGAGCCCTAAAGGGCTTAGGGCATTTAGGGTCTTTATTGGCGAAGCAGTTGTTGTAAATTTAGGTGCCCATTCTGGGAGACATTCTGCCCGTGGCTCTAAACCCTAAACCCTGAACCCTAATAATTAAAACTTCTTCCAACATTGTCCATTAACTCAACAGAACACTCCGAATTGATCAGTCAGGATACCTAAGGTCCCTACTTCTACAGTAGGGGAGTGGTTACCTGGTTCAGGATTTTGTTTTGAGGATTCAGGGTGTATTGTGTAGGATTTAGAGTTTAGAGGGTCAAGGCTTTAGCTCGTGGGTACGGCTTACGGCTGCCAAAGCCTTGTTCCTGATGCGAGGCGAGCGGCAATGAGCAGCCTTCCTACGTACAGTTCTGAGTCACCGATTACACGACCCTTGGCGCATGGGTACAGCACCCTCCACAGCACAGCCTACCTGACACCCGGCCCGTACTATGTTAGAACATTTTGATTGGTTGAAGTGTTCGACACATCTAAGCCTCATACCTGCAAAACATGCACTAGCCCCACATAATGAAAGAGTGTGTCTCCACATGAGAAGAAACTCAACACACATCACACGTGTTCATATGCCTGCTGCCGATCCGCCGCGGCAACTGGAAAAGCAGCATCGTGGTGGGAAGTTGACCTTGGGACGAGTGCACATTTCAAGCTAATTAGCGAGATTTCGTGCACCCCAAAACCCTAGAACACAAAAGCCCCGATGCAAGTTCCTCCATGCCCGCCAGTGAAGTTCAAGAGGGACGTTACGTTGTGGTTTTAGGGCTTAGGTGTTCAACTACGTTGCGGATCTGGAGTGTGCAAGGAATGCCGCATCACTCACCCGCCCTTTTCGAAACACACACATTTGCAGGACATGAGTCTACGAATTGGGCAGCTCCTTGCATCACTGATCCTCATAGTGCAAGTCTTGCGCCTACATAATTACTCGAGAACGCTAATGAAGAGGTCGCCTCGGAGCGGACCCACTATGTAAGATTTTCGGGTCCCAAAACCCTCAATATTCAATCCTTATCTTTACAGAGGAAGATAGCCTATGTAGCACTCACGGAAGGCTCGAGGCCCCCACGGGAGCAAGCCGCAATCGCGGCCAAAGCCCAACCCATAATATAGGGGTTGGAAGGGTCGGAAGAGTTGCTGACTATTCCCTTATGGTCCCTATATTAACTCTTACAACCCCCAAGCATGAAGGCCCCGATAGTGCAGGGTTTAGGGTGTAGCGTCTAATGTAGGGTTGGTTTCCCTGCACCCCGGTGCCCCTTAATGATGGCCCTATGGCGCCTTATGAGGAAAAGATGGGTATCGATTTTTACATTCTCTCTCTCTCTCTCTATATATATATATACATATAGGCCAAATACTTTACGTGGTTGTAAGGGTTTAGCGATCCCATTTCTCAGGGTTTAAAGCACTAGTATAAGCTGGAGCCGCAACACTGCTCGGGAACTGGCTCAGCAGCACGTGCGATTTCAGAGGGCTTTGACCTTCTGACCGTTGTGCAGCCAGTCCAGCATCTAAGGGGTTTAGGGTTTCGGGTGGGCAGTCGGTTGCAGTGCATTGGGAGAGGGATCCTGGGCATCGTTTAAGGCGACTCACTTGCACATGCCAGAGATGGTTTTTTTTGGCAGTCTGTAGACTGTAGAACTACACACCCAACCTTGACCCCGACACCCCAAGCATAGTCCCACCAACGCAGTACCCAGTTTCAGTCAGCGCACATCTAGACCCCCGTACCAGGGCGACATCAGGAAGCCTCATCTTTTTTCACCCCGGGCCCCCATTCGTGACTTCCGCGATGGTGGCCGCGTCGAACCTCCCCGCACCGTTGACGGACGGGGAACTTATCAATAGCGCCTCGCTGAGCGACCCTCGGCAGGGTACGATCATATTGCATTCTCAGAGAGAAGGGTCTTACGCGTGGGTACTTTGGGTTTAGGTTTAGGGTTTAGGGTTTAGGGTTTAGGGTTTAGGGTTTAGGGATGTCCAGTCTTGGATAATGTATACCCGACGATGCAAGAGGCGTCCGCGCTGTCTGACTGGATTCTTTGATTGCCTGCGGTTTGCACAGTAGAGTCCTACCTTGGGATGTGATGTCAGCATCTTCCCATGAGCCAGGCCCCCGAAACTTGCCCCTCGTGAGTTTGACGAATCCTTGGTAAACCCCAAACACCCTGAAGTTCAGGCTTTAGGGTTTAGGGTTCAGGGTTTAGGGTTTGAACTCCCTCGTAAACATTGGCTTGGCATCAGATGAGAAGTGCCTAGGCTATCCTCCTAGCCGATCCCTAGCCTTTCCAGGCAGACCTTCGAGGATACCGTAGTGACCCGATTAAGTAATATAGGGGTAGGAAATAGTTATACCAATAGCACTCCCTTATTTTGGCCCAATAAATATTTATAGTATAGTAGCCCCCTAAAACCCTATTCATTATTCTCATGATTAAGCCCCATATTACCGCAACCAGAACAATGGCTTGTTACCCCCATGCAAAGGGTCTACGGCACGGGCCATGATGGGTACCTTGGCAGTCCAGGCGAACCCGTAAACTACTGAAACCTGACATAGACTAAACCCAAGCCTCCCAAACCCCCTCAACCCATAAAACCCTTAATGAGATCTCAAACCCCCCTACAAAAAAAACCTTAACCCCTAAACCCTAAACCCTAAACCCCAAACCCCAAACCCCAGCAAGGATGTGCCAGACTCAGAGTCCCTGGCTGCCTGGCTCCTGGACAAAGGCGCGGATGCCTGGGCCTATACGCCCCCTTAGGAACTATGTTTTCTTGAATGGCTGTATATATATATATATACATGGATCCACCTGAATCCTGAGAAACTCGGCATGTAAGCCTATATTATATATAGACTCCGGAAAACCCTAGATTCTTGCACTCTTGAATCGACAGGTTTGGATACGACGGACTGGGGCAAGGACAACACCAAGGGCGTCAGCAAGTTCTGGAAGGCCTCCTTGGGAGAATTTTTGCGAGCCCGAAAGCCTCCGAAAGTGCGAACCCTAAACCCTAAACCCTCCCATAGAGCTGAGATGTTGGAGTGCATGGTGTTCATGACTTTGGGGTAGTTGTCGATTTGGGATTCAGGGTTTAAAGTTTCTCTTTCTGGACCCTGAAGCCCTAAACCCTGAACCCTAAACCTTAAACCTTAAACCCTAAACCCTAAACCCTAAATCCCAGCGTCGCCCCAGGAGATCAAGCTCAACGAAGCTGCTCTGGAGCTATGGCGAGCCGCAGACGGCACCCTGATTCCAGTTCGGACTACGCACGTTCTGCGTGCAAAGGCCGGGAGAGTTTAGGGTTTAGGGTCTAGGGTTTAGGGTTTAGGGTACTTTTATCTGTACTTATAACCATATATTGGGGCACTTAAGGGGCTGATAAGTACGCCGTGTAAAGCGTACAACGCCTAATCAAGCATTAGCCCTGGAGCTTGGGGTCTGAACGCTCAGGCACTCAACCCTCAGCTAAGCCCAAACCACGAAGCACTCACACACCATCGCTTCCTAAGTAGGCCCTTGGGACATGAGTTATTTGCCCTTGTTGGGCTTACCAGGGTCCTATCTAGGATATCTCTTTCAAAGGGCTCAAAGGTCAGCCCTATACCCCATACCCTAAACGCTAACCCCTAAACCCTAAACGCTGAGCTTTGAGCCTTTCACCCTGAAGCCTCCGACATACCTGACCTTCAACTCTGCTAGAGGTGCAGCGAAGAGCCACCACACCTTCAGAACAATCTCTATAAGCCCTTAGACTTCCTGGTGTGTAGGGTTTGTATTTAGGGTGTTCGCGTTTAGGATCTATAGGATTTAGGGTTTGCTGGGTTTGGGGTTCACCTGCCGGGTGCGATCCTCAGCTCGGATGACGAGGATGAAAGTCCTCTGCATGTTGGGTCAACAATTTGCCCTAAGGAGAGGGACCCTAAACACTCAGTCCTAAACCCTAAACCCTCATTAAACCCTAATTAAACCCTAAACCCTACACCACTCCTAAGCCTAAGCTCATGAAGTTCTGAAGCCTAAGCTCATGTTCAGGCGGAACTCCCTAGAGCCCAACGGTATGTACCGGATGTTCTCGGACGTGCCGAGCAAGCCCTTGAAATCAATTGAAATCAATATGTATATCTTCTTCTGTGAAGATCCTATCAGGTTTGTTTGCATTTGCAGTATGCGATACATCTGGCACCTTTGACCAAGTCATGCTCTCGTCTCGCGCGCCGTGGACAGGTGACCTCCCCCGACAGGTATGAACGAGGGATTTTCCTGTTCAACACCTGGCAACAGTACGGCTCCCCGTCTCTGATTCAAATGTCGTGAGGCTCCCGAGTTCATGTTAAAGTACACAGCAATTCTAGCAAAGAAGCCGGCGTCTTCTGCTGCTAGTGCTGCTGCTGCTGCCAGACTGCAGCAAGTAGACTCGATGTAGGATTTGCTGGGCGATTGTCATCATGGCTGCTATACATACAAAAATCAATGTAGAAAACATATATATATGTATATATATATATACAAATCGTGGTTGTTTTTGTCCTTGTCCTCCTCACTTAGCTTTGTAAGTCTGTCCTTGTCAAATGCAACTCCTTCCTTCAGCATGCCTCGTCATCCCAGGGGATGGTCGCACGCGGACGCGGAATGGGCTTCTATCAGAGACTTGGGAGCGCAGTGGTACCCTTTACCAATTTCGTTGGTTCTGGGTTCCCTTGTAAAGGTAACTAGCCAAAAACAGGGGCCCGGGGTACCTGATACGCTTATTATAATCTGGTTACCGGGCTACTCATCAGGAGAAGCTGACAACTGACGAGATGCCTTTAGAGGCAAACCTCCATGAGGCTCCTTGGCCAGCGTTTATGTGGCCGATGCATGGACTCTTTTGGGGAGATGGTAAGGAAATTCGGTTTAGGGTTTAGGGTTTAGGGTTTAGGGTTTAGGGTTTAGGGTTTAGGGTTTAGGGTTTAGGGTTTAGGGTTTAGGGTTTAGGGTTTAGGGGGTGGAGTCTTCGACATGTGTAGGTGACGCGAACTGCAGCCTTGCTTGGAAACCATGTCTTTCAGTCCGAGATGTGACAGCAGCGAGCTCCGCCCAAGCCGCATTCTGAAATGGCCATATGGGCATGTCCCCGAATAGGGGTTCCCGAATATATCCCCCAAAAACCAGTAGAACCTTCATTCTGAACATACCTCCGCCCAAAATTCCCCTGAATTTTCGGAACCCCCCCAAATGGCCATATGTGTTGAAGTGGCACTTCTGAGTGGGAGAAGGACCTCCGTGGAAGTGGGCCCTGAGACCTCCGTCCATGAGCTCCAGAAAAGGGCCCAGGATGAGCTGGGACTCAGAGGCAAGTTATGGAACAGCTCTGGAGAAGACCTCTCTGAGTTTTCTGTAGAGACTGTACGCGAGGTGAAGCTGTGTGACGGTGATGTGCTAACTCTCCAGACCAGGCCCCTGCAACTCGTGGAGGGTTCTTACTGCTGGGCCTGCATCATGGGGGACGGATCCGTCGTGACCTGGGGTGATACCGCCAATGGCGGAGATAGCTGGGCGGTAAGAGATCGGCTCAGGAATGTGAGGCAGGTGGCCGCGGCCAGCGCTGCGCTGGCGGCCGTCTTGGAGGATGGATCCGTGGAGATGTGGGGGCCGCTGGGCCTTGAGACCATGCCTGCTCCCAAGCTTTCGGACGTTCGGGAGCTTTTTGCTTCTGCGTTTTCCTTCGCTGCCTTGATGGGCGATGGCTCTGTTGTGACTTGGGGCGTAAGCCAAACGGGCGGTGACAGCTCGTCTGTGCAAGGGCTGCTCAGGGACGTGCAGCAGATCGTAAGCACCGGCTTTGCCTTTGCAGCGTTGACTGGCGATGGATGTGTGCTGAACTGGGGCACGCTCGACGATTGCGCAGGAAGTGACGTCCAGGCCCAGCTGAGGGATGTGCGCCAGGTGGTCGCCAACTCTGCTGCGTTTGCTGCGTTGCGGGGGGACGGGTCTGTGGTGACCTGGGGGTGGCGCACTGCAGGTGGTGATTCCAGCGCAGTCAAGGCCAAGCTACAGGGTGTGAAAGAGATCTACGCTTGCCAGGCAGCGTTCGCGGCATTGCTTGAGGATGGCACCGTCGTGTCATGGGGCGACGACCTTGGCAACCGCTCCCGCAAGGGGGTGCAGAGGCTCCTGAAGGATGTGCAGCAAGTGGTGGGGACCTGTTCCGCAAACGCCTTCGCTGCCTTACGAGGCGATGGATCTGTTGTGACATGGGGTTGCTCCAAAGCCGGCGGTGACAGCTCACGCGTCCGGAAGCAGCTCAAGAACGTGCGGCAGTTGCATGCCTCTGGCTCGGCCTTTGCAGCCCTTGTACATGATGGCTCTGTTGTGACCTGGGGTGACAGCCACACTGGTGGTGACAGCAGGGATGTCCAGGACCAGCTGCGAGAGGTGCGCCAGATCCATGCAGTGCGCAGCGGTTTCCTGGCTGTTCTGCCTGGCCAGTCACTGGTGGCCTGGGGAACGCCCGACTTCGCTTCTTACTCAGGGCTTTGAAGAATCATCAGTGGGCATTTCCCGAAGTAGGGGTACCCCGTTAAAACCCCAAATGATACAGAACCCCCTTTAAGGAACCTCCAAAAGGGGGTCATGCGCATGTGCAGAGGTGCGCAGGGGGTCCGTCGGCTTGCAAAGTGCAGTAGTGAGAATCCACACCTCGCGCCGGGTCTACGATACATGTCCCAAATTGTCCCGATATTGGGACTTCCATCGCCTTCATAGTGGTGTGAAGGATGTACAAAGGTAATCCGGCATTGAGCAGGGCAAATCTTCCAAAGGATTCCGTCACTGGCAAAGGCCCAGATGTCTGCACTGCTGCTTAGATCGCTTGCTCGATTATTACTCTAGGAAGCCCAGTTGTGCTCTTTGTGTACCCTTTTTCTGGGATTCTGGGTTCCTCTCTAAAACTAACCAAAGAAAACTTTAACGTTTAGGGCTTAATATTGGGGTGAGTTTTCACCAATCATGATATGGTTAGTGGGCGAACAACTCACCCGCGGCCTCAAAGAACAGGTCTCGCGAAGCCTTCCCGCGGGCGCTCGCAAGGTTTCAAAAGCTGCATGGTCCCTGGCACACCCAGAGAGCCCAATGCCCCTTAACTAAGGAAACAATCCCTAAACCCTAATTCCCAAAACCCTAGACCCTAAACAGCCCCGAGAGCTGAACCCTGACCTCTGCCCAGCCATTGGGGAACTCAGCGAGTCGCCACATCCGTCGAAAACGCTGAGCTCCCCCATGGCTGGGTAGAGGTTAGGGTTTAGCTTTCAGGGATGTGGAGGATTTGGGCTTTAGGGTTTAGGATTTAGGCTTTGTAGGGTTTAGAGGAATTTAGGGTTTAGGGTTTAGGGTTTAGGGTTTAGGGTTTAGGGTTTAGGTCCTTTGGGGAGGGGGGGGGGGTAAGAGCTGATGACAGAGCTTCGGGTCCAGCCCTTTGAGGTATAGGGTTGAGGGTCTTAAACCTACTTGAAGGCTGCAAATGTGGTTCCTATATGCGTTAGTTATAGAGGAGTATAGTCTACTGCCAAACCCACTGCCCAACCCCTAGACCCTAGACCCTAAACCCTAAACCCTAAACCCTCCTAGCACGGCCGAGGTGTGCCGGCGTGCCGTCACCGAGGAAGAGATGCAACGGGTAGTGGAATCGCAACTTGGCCCGCAGCACTCGGACTTGCCAAGCCTTGCGGTTTAGGGTTTAGGGTTTAGGGTTTAGGGTTTAGGGTTTAGGGTTTAGGGGGCTGAGGGTGAAGGCCTATAGACCTCACACAAGCCCTGAAAAAAACCTTCCACCAACCCCCCTGCACCTCACAAGCGCTCAGGACCATGAAGATCGGCTTGGGAAGACCCGCGCCGGAGTTCGACCCAACCTACACATGCCCACTAGAGGTCTAGGGGGGCGGGTTTGCAAGGCTTTAGAGCGTAAGGATGATGTTTCTGAGGTGTGTCTATGAAAGGGCTTTAGGGTTTCGGGGCTGAAGACTTCTAGGCTTTGTAACCTTATAAGGCTGTCTTGTATAAGACTTCTTCAGCTTCCTAGGGCTTATAGAGGTGTAGCCAACACAGGCGGCCTGAATTGCCGAAAGAAACTCCTTGCAAGTTCAGTTCGCGGGGAGGGGGGGGGAATCGATCCAACACCGCAACGCAACTTCTGGGAGAATGGCTCGCGCTTTCCCCTCAACCCCCCCAAACCATTGTTTCTACGCGTGCAAGCTGCTTCTTGAATTCGACAGGGAGCTGAGCCTTACCAGTTCTGTAGGCGGGTGGTTTCCGAAAATAAGCGACCCCTAGTATAGACCCCGGATTCCCTTACAAAATCCGAATGTCGGAAAGCCCCATGTGGAGTATGTGGAGATAACCAAGCCAACTCCGCAGTGCAAGGAATGCCTTGTATCCCCCTTCCTGGAGCTCCTTCTGTGAGTGGCGGCTTGTTTGGGTCCTAGGCCCTGAGCCCTAAACCCGAAACCCTAAACCCGCCTAAACCCTAAACCCTAAACCCTAAACCCTAAACCCTAAACCCTAAACCCTAAACCCTACATGATGTTGGTCAGGTGGTCAACGAGCACTTCGTGGACCACATCATTGAGCTAGAGAAATCCAAGAGCTATCCAGGAAAGGTTCGCCTCGAAAACTCTCTGGGCTCCATCGACGAGGGATTAGGGTTTAGAGTTTAGGGTTTCAGGGTTTTGGCGTGTTTGCTTTTTGGGGGTTTTTAGGTTTCAGGGTTTTTTGGGTTTAGGGGTTTTAAGATTATACGGTTTTAGGGTTTAAGGCCCAAGTATTCCCTAGTTCGGCACGTGGATCCTTTGGGCAAGAGCGAAGCTAGGGATAGCTGTTCCGTCAGAAGCAATGAAAACAATGCTTCCCCACTGGGCTGAGCCGCGTCCGGACACGCTTGCGGCTTCCTTTACCTTACCAGCACTACTTGGAGGTTCATTATAACCCGAATTATAACTGTACTTAAAACCCACTTGGGGGACTTGGCTCCCTAGTACAATTACAATAGGGGTTATAAGTACCCATGAACCTCCAAGAAACATTCCAGACCCTAATCACTTGTGCCCCTTCCCCCGCCCCCCACCACCTACCCGCCCGCTTTTAAGCCGCGGCGGATAGAGGACTGCTGACCATGTACCACCTCTACACGGTGGACATCATCTGCACGGGACTGCCCTTAACAGATCTGAATACGCTGGAGTTCGAGCATCCGGACAAGGCCCTGCAGCACGCTGCCTTGTGCAAACGAAAGGGCATATGGGGATTGGGTGGGTTTAGGGTTTAGGGTTTAGGCTTTAGGGTTTAGGGTTTAGGGTTTAGGGTTCGGAGAAGTTCCAGCCGGTTGAGGTTTTAGGGTTTGAGTCAGACTCGCCAGCTGCGCCAGAGTAGACCGCCCCATAGAGCCATGGCTCTTTCGGGAATGCATTGTAGAGTTTGAATGCTGTGGTTTTGTAGTACATGTTGCTTCATATGCATCATAAAAAAATGTCTTTTGAGACCTATTATTCTATTGATATTCTAAAAGAAATATATGCTCACCCCCCCCCAATGGACCCACCGCGGATGGCAGCCGAGTCCTAGCCAGATCAAGGCAAAAAACAACAAAACAAGAAACTAACAAAAACCAACAAACCAAAAAAATCCAAAAAACCAAAAAAACCAAAAAAACCATCTTTTCCAAAACTATGGGGCTGGGGCCTCCAAAAGATGGTTTTTTTGGTTTTCTCGAGAAAAAGATGGTTTTTTTGGTTCGAAACCATCTTTTTCTCGAGAAAAAGATGGTTTTTGAGCAGCCGCTCTTCGAAAAACCATCTTTTTCTCGAGAAAAAGATGGTTTTACCAGGACAAGACCTCCAAAAACCATCTTTTTCTCGAGAAAAAGATGGTTTTACCAGGACAAGACCTCCAAAAACCATCTTTTTCTCGAGAAAAAGATGGTTTTTCCAGGACAAGATCTCCAAAAACCATCTTTTTCTCGAGAAAAAGATGGTTTTTCGAAGAGCGGCTGCTCAAAAACCATCTTTTTCTCGAGAAAAAGATGGTTTCGAACCAAAAAAACCATCTTTTTCTCGAGAAAACCAAAAAAACCATCTTTTGGAGGCCCCAGCCCCATAGTTTTGGAAAAGATGGTTTTTTTGGTTTTTTTGGTTTTTTTTGGTTTTCTCGAGAAAAAGATGGTTTTTTGGTTCGAAACCATCTTTTTCTCGAGAAAAAGATTGTTTTGAGCAACCATCCTTCGAAAAACCATCTTTTTCTCGAGAAAAAGATGGTTTTACCAGGAGAAGACCTCCAAAAACCATCTTTTTCTCGAGAAAAAGATGGTTTTACCAGGACAAGACCTCCGGAAACCATCTTTTTCTCGAGAAAAAGATGGTTTTTCCAGGGTAAGATCTCTAAAAACCATCTTTTTCTCGAGAAAAAGATGGTTTTTCGAAGAGCGGCTGCTCAAAAACCATCTTTTTCTCGAGAAAAAGATGGTTTCGAACCAAAAAAACCATCTTTTTCTCGAGAAAACCAAAAAAACCATCTTTTGGAGGCCCCAGCCCCATAGTTTTGGAAAAGATGGTTTTTTTGGTTTTTTTGGTTTTTTTGGTTTTCTCGAGAAAAAGATGGTTAAGTTTTAGGGGTTTAAGCCTCATGCACTACAGGGTTATAAGGTTCTAATCCTATAGGTATTGCCTTAACCTTTAACCCTAAACCTTTAACTTTAAACCCTGCAGGGTTAACCCCGTGAGAAATTTAGAGATAGACCCCGAAAAGACCCTAAACCTTCTTACAGGGTGTAATGGTTTAAAAACCGATAGGACATGTATACCTTCAGCGCCTGTAGGGTTCAAGCCTTTGAACGTGCTAGACCCCTATAGGGTGCTAAGGTTCTGACCCTAAAGGGTTTAGGATTAAGGCTTAAATGCCCTCTAGGTTTAAATGCCTAAGTCTTAAACCCCAAACCTTTAAACCTTCATCCTATGGGGTTTGAAGGTCAAGGGTTTAGGCTTGATTGCCGAGGGCTTTAGGGTCCTGACCCTAGAGGGTTTAGGGTTAAGGAATAGATGCGTAAACCTTAAACCCTTAAGGTTTAAACTCTATGGGCTTAGGGGGCTTAGGTTTTTTTAAACCCTAAGCCTTTAAACCTTCACACTACAGAGTTTAGAGGTGTTAAGGGTGACAAATTGATTACATACTTAGCTTTAAATGCCTGAATCTTAAACCCCAAACCTTTAAACCTTAACCCTATAGGGTTTAAAGGTTAAGGGCTTAGTGTTAATCGCTGTCTTAGGTTTAAATGTCTGAATCTTAAACCCTAAAACTTTAAACCTTCACCCTATAGGGTTTAAAGGTTAAGGGTTTAGGTTGAATCGTCAGCTTGGATTTAAATGTCTAAGTAAAGAATCCTAAACCTTTAAATCTCATCCCTATGGGGTTTAAGGTTAAGGGTTCAATATGAACTGCCGGCATAGGTCTAAATACCTAAACCTTAAACTTAAACCCTAAACCTTTAAATATCTTAACCCTATAGGGTTTAAAGGTTAGAGGCTTAGCGTAAATTGCCGGAATAGGTTTAAATGCCTAAATCTTAAGCCCGAAACCTTTAAACCTTAGCCCAACAGGGTTTAAAGGTTAAGGGTTTAAAATTAGTTGCAGGCTTAATTAGGTTTAAATGCCTACATCTTATATCCTAAACCTTTAAAAATCTTAACCCTATAGGGTTTAAAGGTTAAGGGCTTGGCTACAGGTTTAAATGGCTAAATATTAAACCCTAAGCCTCTAAACTTTAACCCTACAGGGTTTAAAGGTTAAGGGTTTAAAATTAGTTGCAGGCTTAGGTTTAAATGCCTACATCTTAAACCCTAAACCTGTAAAAATCTCAACCCGATAGAATTTAAAGGTTAAGGGCTTAGCTTTAATTACCGGCATAGGTTCAAATGCCTAAATCTTAAACCCTTAACCTTTAAACCTTAACCCTACAGGGTTTAAAGGTTAAGGTTTTTTTTTGCAGGCTTAGGTTTAAATGCCTAGATCTTAAATTATAAACAAAAGCCAACAGAAAGAAAAACCCTCCGTGCGTGTGTGAGAGGGTGAATTAAGTAATACAGTCAAAAATCCGGTCACCGGAAAATCACCAGACAGCATAGGTTTTATCGGTATTTGCGGTACTTTTGCAAAGATCAAGGCCCGCGGTGGGTCCATTGGGGGGGGGTGACCAAATATATATATATATATATGTATATACGTACACATGTACATGCATATGTTTCAGAACAAATGTGTATGTACGTATGTACGTATGTATGTATGCATGCATGTATGCATGCATGCATGTATGCATTTATGTATGCATGTCTGCATGTCTGCATGTATGCATGTATGTATGCATGTCTGCATGTGTGAGTATGTATAGATAACATACGCATTTTCATGAACACGCACATAACCCTCCTAGCTGCAGGACTGTTGGATGTGAGGATGAGGCTTTAGAGTTCGCTTGCCGACCCCTTGAACCGCGCGCAGGATGGCAAGCGCAAGCTCAAGTACATACACGCGTGGGTGTGGCTTGAGTCGGGCACTTAGAAAACCCTTGGGCCTGTATCCCCAGCACGCCATCCCAGATCTTTTGGGTTTTCTTCGAATGGTCCTGGTAGGGGGTTTCGCGTTTAGGGTTTAAGGTTCAGGGCTTTGTAGTGACCGGCACCAGTCTGTCGCATGGTCATGTTCCACTTGGGATGGGGCGATTTTTGCTAAGCCCCCAGGCAACTTTGCATCTAGGTATCTACTAAACAGTTGTTTTTCTTCGTCCTTTAGTGGCTTTAATGGGACTATGTATACGAATTTGTTCAGATGGTTAAAATGGGGCCCAACCTAATATATGGTTCCGTGTCCCGTGTCGGTACCCCCCCCACCCCCCCCCCCCCCCCCCCCCCCCATGGTATCCCCCCCCCCCCTCCCCCCAACCCCCCCCCCACCCCCCCTAAACCCTAAACCCAAACCCTAAACTCTAAACCCTAAACCCCAAACCCAAAACCCAAAACCCCAAAACCCCTAAACCCCTAAACCCGTAAACCCCTAAACCCTAAATCCTAAACCCTAAACCCTCAACCCAAACCCCAACCACAGCACCCCACAGGGGGGCCCAAACCACAGGGGGGCGGGGCGGGGACCCTAAACCGTAAACCCTAAGCCCTAAACCCTAAACCCTAAACCCTAAACCCTAAAACCCTAAAACCCTAAAACCCTAAACCCTAAACCCTCAACCCTAAACAAACCCAAACCCCAACCACGCCACCCCACAGGGGGGCCCAAACCACAGGGGGGCGGGGCGGGGAAAGAATTTGGGGGGGGGGGGGGGCCATGGGGGGGGGTACCATGGGGTGGGGGGGGCTGGGGGGGGCAGCGACGCCGCACCATATATGGGGATATGGGCCCTTTGCGGGACCTGCTCCGACACTACTAATCTGGTTGCTTCCCCTAAACCTTGGTTTAGGGTTTAGGGTTTAGGGTTTAGGGTTTAGGGTTTAGGGTTTAGGGTTTAGGGTTTAGGGTTTGCCCAGGGGGACCCCAGTGGTACCCTTACACTTTTCTTTGGTTGTGGCTTCCCGTAGAAAGTAACCAACCCAAGAAAGGGTGCCCTTGTTAAAAATGGTTGCTGGGCTACCAAGCAACCCTAAACCACCCTAAGCCCAAAACCACCTTAAGCCACCCTAAACCGTATTTAGGTCCGCCCAGCATAAGGCCCTGAACTGACGAAATTCCTCAAGCCCCTAAGCCTTCAACCCGAGATCAGAAATCCAAGCCTAAGAAGATGAAAGTCCCTAAACCCCCCAACCTCCGTACCACAGGGAAGCCTGATCCCCTAAAACCCCCGCCCTAAAATGGTAGAAGCCCTGTTTATGGTTAAGGGGTTATCGGAACCTACCCTCTGTTCTTCCCCAAGTACCTGCCGAGAAGGCTCCTTTAACCACTCTTAGCGCCGCCCTCCGAAGAAGAAGAGCTCCGCGGATTCCCAGACCTAACTTGAGACCTGGGATCACGGGGATCTGATAAACCAACAGTCAGGGTAGTTGGGGGGGGTTTAGGGTTTAGGGTTTAGGGGTTAGTCGTTAGGAGGTTGACACCTAAAACCGTAACTCTTGGAGGTGGCCGCAGATTCAGCGCTACCTCTTTGAAGGCAGCGAGCTCAAAGAGACCAAGCGAAAAGGACCGGAGTGGAAAGTTGGTTCACAGGGGGTTCAGGGTTTAGGGGGTTCAAGTTGGGATGTTCCCCCTAAAACTAGCAGACCTTCATAGGAATGGAAATAGGGGTTGCTGTAATCCCCCTAAACCCTAAACCCTAAACCCTAAACCCTAACATCCCTCTTAAGGACTGCTAGTATAAGCGGGATCATCCCAAGGTTCAAGTGGGGGGGGGTTGGCTTCGGCCCTACTTTTTTGCGGTTTGGGGACTAGGGATTAGGGTTTAAAAGGGATAAAAGGGTGTATAGGCGAGATACATGTCTTTAAGAGGAGGCTATAAGCTGCCTTGTACAATCGCAGACCGGCGAAATCCAAAGTCCCAGCCCATGCCCATGACTTACCCTACACGGGGTGCGGGGGCGGGGAGAAAGGGGGCGGGGCAAGAGAGAGGGGGGGGCGCTTGGCTATATTTGCAAAACAGCTAAGGGACGTAGAGACGGAGCTGCAATCCTAAACCCTAAACCCTCACCCCGACGGGGCTAAACCCTAACCCTAAACCCTAAACCCTAAACCAGGATCGTTTGCCAACGCAACGGCCTTGACCACATGGCTCTCCCAGTTCGACCTGCGGATGGACGGGGAGTTGGTTCAGGGTTTAGGGTTTAGGGTTTAGGTTTAGGGTTTAGGGTTTAGGGTTTCTCGGGTTTATAGGGTTTTGTAGGGTTATAGGGTTTTGTAGGTTTGATAGGGTTTATAGGGTTTATTATTACAGGGTTTATAGGGTTTGTAGGTTTTATAAGGTTGTTCGGGTTTATAGGACCAGGGTTTAGGGTTTAGGGTTTAGGGTTTAGGGTTGAGGGCTTAGGGCTTAGGGTTCAGGGTTTAGGGTTGAGGGCTTAGGGCTTAGGGTTCAGGGTTTAGGGTTTAGGGCTTCTCAGGGTAACCTAGGAATCTGAAGGGTATTTAGATGATAGCATGGTTGGGGGTTCAGGCCTCAGGGTTTAGGGGTTTGTCAAGTTTAGGCATTTGGGGTTTCGGGGGTCTTAGAAGCGATCCTGTCCAGCCCCCTTCCACCCTAACAAGAGGGGACAGGGTGCCCACTGGGGTGGCTCAGGAGCTGAGGGCACAGGTTTCGGGGGTTAAGGGCAGCCTTCGTTTGGAAAAGGTGGCAACCAGAAGATTCTCAGGGACGTGGCCGTCCTAAACCCTAAACCCTAAACCCTAAACCCTAAACCCTAAACCCTAAACCCTAAACCCTTAACCCTTAACCCTTAACCCTTAACCCTTAACCCTTAACCCTAAACCCTAAACCCTAAACCCTAAACCCTAAACCCTTGCCCTGAGACTTCGTCTCGCTTCGGCAGGAGAAGTGGGGCAAAGGAACCCTCAAGTCTGTAGATGCCTTGTTCCGAGAGATCGAGACGCCTGGTTTAGAGTTTAGGGTTTAGGGTTCAAAGACTTTCGCTTCAGGGATGGGGTTTAGGGACTTTGTGGTCCCCAAGGCACCCAGATCCCAAGCCCTAAGCGCGGTTGGGAAGTTGGGGGGGGGGGGGAGATCCCGGGCTCTACGTGGAAAAAAACCCAAGAAGCCCTGCAAACCTTCTGCAAACCCTCCGTACACCCTACAAGCTGCCTATAAAACCTCTGTAAACCCTTCATCTACCCTCTATGAACCCTATAAACCCTCTGTAAAACCTATAAACCCTATAAAATCCTAAACCCCCAAAAGCGGCTACTCTCCTTGGCACGAGCCTTCAGCCTACGACGGAAACAATAGCCTTGCTAAACCCCTAAACACATAAAGCCCCTAAACCCTAAAACCCCAAACCCCTAAAGCTATAAACCCATAAAACCCTAAACCCCATAGGCCCAAATCCTAGTACCCCTATACCCGGCTTCTTCACAGGCAAGTTGCCAGACTCCCTCAACACCTAGACCCCCACAAAGCCCCGACACCTGGACACCCGGCACCCTGCGGCCCCCATTGCAGGTTTCAGGTTTAGGGTTTAGGGTTTAGGGATAGGACCATCGAAGCCGGAGATCCTGAGCCTGACGCCCCACGAGACCCCAAGCCCCTTGAAACTTGCAGTTTGGGCACTTGAGGGTTTCGGGGGGATAGTGCTTAGGATCCCAGGGTTGGGTCCGAGGCCGTAGCATGTCGGTTTCAGGGTTGAGGGGTTCAGGGTTTAAACCCTAAACCCCAAACCCCAAACCCCAAACCCTAAACCCTAAACCCTAAACCCTAAACCCTATCCCCTCATCTTTGAGCCTTCAGACCTGGCAAGGAACGAGGACTCCCTGCTGGAGCTATGGGGCCGCCATGACGGGGTTCCCATGTCTCCTGGCCTTCGGCTTTGCATTCCTCGAGCCTTCTGAGTTGTTTATTATTGTGATGATGGTGATGATGCTGATGATGATGATGGTGATGATGATGATGATTTTTTCTGTTATTACTATATTAATTTTCAACATGATGGTTCTTATTCTTGCGATTATGAGTATGATTATGATTCATAGAGGGGCCGTTATTATGATTCGTATTTTTTCGAAGGACACTTCTTCTTATTTTTAGAAGGACCATTCTCATCACTATTCTTATTACTATTACGTTTGATAACACTTATCATGCTTATGATAACAGTATTTTATGATGGTGGTTACGATGATAATAACGGATGTTTGGCAATAGTGTTTTTCTATTGTCGCTTGTACTGTTGTGACAGAACTTGGTACTGTTGTTTGTTGCTGTAAAAGACGGGTCTGATAGTAGTTTTACGTCGTTGTGAGGGTACCCAAAAGACAGTAATTTTGAGGCGTGGGGTTCAGGGTCAGAGGCTTAAGCCCAGAGAGCTGCAACTCCTTAAGTTTGTGGAGATTTCCACGGGCGGTGCAGATCGCCACTTTGACGATCCAAACCCAAAGCCAGGACCCGCCTAGAAAAGCCCTCATGGCCTCGACGACCTCAACCCCAAAACCCTATGCTCTCAATCCCTAAACCCTAAACCTCATACACTTTCAATCCCTAAGCCCTAAACTCTCATATACTCTCAATCCCTAATCCCTCAACCCCTCAAACCACGAAAGCCCCTGAGGCTTATGCGCGTGACCCACGTGCTGCAGCTGCGCGTGACCTCCCCGGATCCGAGCCTGAAGGGCGCGCCCGGCAAGAGTTGCAGGGTTAGGGTTTAATTAGGGTTTAGGGTTTAGGGTTTAGGGTTTAGGGTTTAGGGTTTAAGGTTGGGTTTTAGGGTTTAGGGTTTAGGGTTTAGGGTTCAGGGTTCAGGGTTCAGGGTTTAGGGTTTAGGGTTCAGGGTTCATGGTTTCGGGTGTTTAGGTTTTGGAGTCTAGGGTCTATAGGGTTTGGGGTATAGGTTTTAGGGTCTAGGTTTTAGGGTATAGGTTTTCGGGTCTAGGTTTTGGGGTCTACGGTCTAGGGCATAGGGTTTAGGGTAGCGAGAGCCTCAGTTTGTTTGCGCGTTCCTTATGATTTTTGTTGTGAGGGTTGCAATGATAAGTTGTTTTCCTTGGAAAAGGTTTAGTGTGAAGGCCTTGTGTACAGGCTTGAGGGTTTAGTAGGTGCAGTTTATGGATGGAACCCCAAACCCTAAACCCTAAACCCTACACCCTAAACCCTAAACCCCTAAACCCCTAAACCCCTAAACCCCTAAACCCCTAAACCCCTAAACCCCTAAACCCTAACCCCGACATGGCCGTTCATCTCAAGAGGATGGCACATATCCACCATCCTAGGCCCCCTGCTCGGACCCTCTAAACCCTACCTTGAGGTTTCTGCTTAACCCTAAACCCTAAACCCTAAACCCTAAACCCTAAACCCTAAACCCTAAACCCTAAACCCTAAACCCTAAACCCTAAACCCTAAACCCTAGCCCTAAACTCTAAACTTTGGGGCTGCCTAACTTCCTGATTAGGTTTACCAAGGCCCTGAAGCTCTAGGGTTTGCCGGGACGTCAGGCTGAACTCCTGACAACTTGTTTCGGAGTCGGGAGTTTGGGGATTTTTGCAAGGTTTTGTTTGGGGTCGTAGGTTTATACGATAGTTATACTGTTTTCAGGGTTCATAGAGTTTAGAGGGTTTATATTGTTTATCGGGTTTGCATGGTTGGTATGGTTAGTCGTGTTTGTACGGCTTATAGGGGTTATAGGGTCTAGGATTGCGTTACAGTGGCCGGTTCCCTTGAACTTTGGGATGCTGCCATAGACAAAGCCCTAAACCCCAAACCGGGTTCGAAGCACGGCAAAGTTCGCGCCCAAGCCCTAAACCGCAAGGTCATAAAGTTTCCTGGAAAAAATCTGGAGCTTCGGTATGCCCCTCCTAAACCCTAAACCCAAAACCCTAAACCCTAAACCCTAAACCATCACATGGCAAGAAGGCAAGTTCCTCTTCTCCACGTGGGCGGCATCCGTGGCTGCAATACATGTGAAAGTTGGAGTGTTTATGGGGGCTCGATGTGTTCCTTGTATTAAATATATACCTTATATAGTCCCTATATACCTAAGCCCCTAAATAACCCCAAATAACCCCGAAGGTCCCTTATAAGGGTCCCTCCTTTACTCCCCTGATGGTAGAATTTGGGGCTCAGATCTGGTGTGTGTATGCTTGCGAGCTCAAAGGTTGTTAATAGGGGAGACCCAATTGCCCCATACTTGATTCTGCCAAGAAAGGCCCCAGCTCCACCTAGCCCTACACCCCTAAACCCTAGACCCTAAGCCCTGAGCCCTGAACCCGAAACCCTAAACCCTAAACCCGAAACCCTAAACCCTAAACCCTAAACCCTAAACCCTAGCCCTAAACCCTAAACTCCTCCGAGCATCCCAGGAGCTCCTGAATGGCAAGCGGCGCGTGACGCACACGCTGCCAGCGATGAAGCTGACCCTGAACCTTGGCCTCCTTCTGGAGAGGGCGTCGGGTATTCAGGTTTGGGGTTTGGGGTTTGGGGTTTAGGGTTTAGGGTTTGAGGTTTAGGGTTTAGGGTCCTCTTTCTGCTTTGATTGTTCCGGCGGCATTTTGGGACCGAGATCTGGGGTTGCGAGAGGGTGTCGGGTATTCAGGTTTAGGATGTAGGGTTGAGGGTATTCAGGCTTGGGGCAGCCTTGCAACCCCCCCAAAACCGAGTAGATTCGAAGCCGAAGCCCCAACCCTACGAACCCTACAAACCCCAAAACCCCAAACCCTAAAACTTCACTCCAACAGCCTCTAACCCCCCCCCCCTCCCACCCATTCCAAAATCCTGAAGGCTTTTCCCTCAGGCTGAAAAGCTCCTCCAGACCCCCCCCCCCCCACCCCCTTTAGGGTTTAGGGTTTAGGGTTTAGGGTTTAGGGTTTAGGGTTTAGGGTTTAGGGTTGATGGTTTAGGGTTTAGGGACTATAGGGTTAAGTTGACGTGAAGAAGACACGAGGCAGGCAATGCGTGCCCTGTTCTGGACGGCTTGCACTACTTGTTGCCTCCTAAGCGAAACCCTGAACCCTAAACCCTAGACACTAAACCCTAATCCCTAATCCCTAATCCCTAAACCCTAAACCCTAAACCCTAAGCCTTCAACAGGACCTCGACCCCTCAGCGCGAACAGGCCTCAAATTCCCTGTGCTGTTTAGGGTTTGGGTTTGAGGCCCTAACACCCCGATCCATCCTAAGACCTTAACTCCTAGCTCTCTTCCAAACCCTAAGCCCTATGTCCTAAACCTCAAGGGTTCATTCCCTAAACAGGGTGTACTTGGGCTTTTTTGGGGTGTTTCCCGTAAAGTTCACCACGCGGGCCCTTAAGCTTTATTGACCCCATCAGGAAGGACATGCCCTACGACGAGGAGAAATTCCATGCATCAGCTGCTGCTTTGGTGACCAGCCTCCCATTCGAGGGTTAAGAATTTCGGGTCTCGGTTTTCTTTCGGGTTGCCTTGCCTTTCCCTCCTTCCCTCCACATATGAACATACCTACCTTGACTTTCAAATCAGGGTTAATAAGTTAAGCACCGCTGAGGTGACTGAGCAACTGAACCATGTCGTGGACATCCACTACCGGAGCCTCCGCCTGATGTTAGGGGGGGCCTTTGCTGTCAGAGCTTCGTTTCATCTTCCGACAGGGCGGGGAAACAGGTTCTATGCCCTAAACCCTGAACCCTAAACCCTAAACCCTAAACTGGGTTGTAGGGTTTTGGCTTCGGACTCTACTCCCATCGGGGCATGCAAGGCTCCGTATCCTTAGCAGGTCACCGGCCTTTTTTTGGGAGCTTCAGGGCACGCGTGGGATTTAGGGCTTCAGGCTTCAGGGTTTAGGGCTTCAGGGCTTGTGCTAGTTTTAGGAAATCCTAAAGCTCTGAGTCCGCAAACCTAAAACCCTAAACCCTTTGATTAGTGGAATACAGGGAACGAGGGGCTTGGCCCTCGAAAGCAGCTGTTGGGTGTGGGTTTTTAGGGGACTTGTGCCTAGCACAGACCCCAAATAAAGCCCCTTCCTGAAGTAGGGCCGCTTTCCTGAGACATTGGTGAGTAATTATATGTGTACATATATATATACATATATATATATACAGATGTGTATATATACATACATGAAGATAGATGGGGCGTCTGTTTATGCTGGCAATTATAGCCCTTCCGCGTAGAAACCTCGAGGAAAAGAAACAAAAAAGACACAGATGTGTAGTTCGAATACTCGGACTGTAAGATGCCCAAGATACCCATTTGAATCAAGCAGTAGAGCCCCATAAAACCCTAAACCCTAAACCCTTATGGTAACATCCACGTGCCGAGGATCACTCCGAACACGCTGCCTGACTGAAACTTGTGAGCGCCTGGCTGGGCGTGACGACGCTCAAGCTTTCTAGGGCCCTAGGCCGTAAACAAAAACAAGTTCGGCAGCCCAGTGATGCCCTTCACTTTTTTTTTGGTTTTGGTTTCCCTTATAAAGTAGCAACCCAAAAGCTTATATGGTTGCCGGGCCCTGTTTGACTTGGCGTCTGGCTGGACTACTGTTCAATGGCAGGGCTTCCTAGTCATGAAAGCCTCAGTGTGCGACTTCCCTTTGGCTTCTGGATTTGGGAACCTTCAGTGGAGCTGCTCAGCAGAGATCTGTGAGACAGTCTACACCTCGAAATTCTTTGGAATGCTTTTGTACACTTAAAGCCCTACTGCACTATAAACCCTAGATCCTGCTAATGACTCTCATACCAGCCTTCTGAGTCTTACGAATTCGTAGTAGGGAATTCATTTTGGTACCTTAAGTTCCCCTGATAGACCTTTAGTGGATTGCGTCGGGTAGCTACTTTCCTACTAAGAACCCGCAAGGGGGCGAGTTGTCCCCCCTACCCCGAAAGCCCTCGAGTCCCGCGGAATCGCACCTTGGCCCCTCCCCAAACCCGACATTCTCAGCGCTGTCAACCCTATAGGCTGAAGCCCTACAAGCCCAAAAAGCCCTTAAAAGCCCTATAGCTCCTTAAGCCCGAAACCCTAAATCCTAAACCCTATAAAACCCTAAAACCCGAACGTGACCTGGATCCCAAGGTCCTTGCGGGACTCGGAGCCCTCCGGCGTGCAGCTGCACGAGGTTCGTGCCTGCGGCCGCAACTCAAAAAGTCCTCGGCCAGAGCCGCCTTGGGGTTCAGGGCTTCGGGTTTTAGGGCTTCTAGGCCTTATAGGGCTTAGAGGGTTTAAAATTGCAGGGTTTGGAGTATAGGGTTCAGGGAGCTCAAGAATCTTGGGCCCGAAGGTCCCTTTAAACGGGGTTGATGGTCAAGAACTGTCCCCCCTCCAACCGAGTGACTTGGGGGGTTCCGGGATGACAATCGTGTTGGGGCTGGTTAGTCTATTTAGTGGCGATGCCCTCCCGGACCCAGATTTTTTGTGTTTCAGGTCTGCATATGGCAGTCTTTGGTGTTTTTTTTGGGCCAGAATGATCAAACCCTAAACCCTAAAGCCTAAACCCGAAAGCCTAAGTCCTCTTGAGATCCCCAAACCCTCAGCCGCATGGATTGCGCCCTCGCCGAGACTTCGTCGAGCAGCGCCATGATGTTGAAGAATCGCCCTCCTACAGGCCCGATCCCTAAAGCCTACTTGGAGGTTCCTTCTACCCCCCCCCCAGATATAGTTGTACTTAAAACTTATAACTTATAACCTACTTAGAGAACCTAGGGGGCTGATAAGTGCGGTTAAAAATACCCATGAACCTTCGAGTAATCCACGACTCCCTCTTCAGGAAATGGGGCTCGTGGAGGCCTTCACGAAATCCTTCTCATCATTTCTTGCAGCCAACACCTAAACCCTATAGCCCTAAACCCTAAACAGTAAACCCTAAACCCTAAGCCTAAACCCTAAACCCTAAATCCTAAACGGTGGCCCCTTTATTCTTACACCTTGGATTTTGTCGGGGCACCATAGGCCTGGTGCCTGTAGAACGACGGGCGTGGGAGTTCGGGCTCAGGGCTACTAGCTAGGCCCTTGGGATAGTTGTTTTTGTTTTCCCTATTCGGTTTAAGAGGATCATATTCAGGAATATTTTTCGGAGGGTTTAAGGGCCATCTAGAACCCCAACCCAAAATGTGCGGGTTTCCGAAAGTAGGGGTACCCTTTGTTGGGGTTCCTTCTCATAGGACTATCGCATGTTGGGGTAGATAATGGGTAGCCCTACTTTCAGAAAAGTACAAAGCAATAGAATTGCGAGTTTCGTCCTTATAGACTTTAGTGAGACTGGACTCAGTTGACGGTGCAGCCGTTTTATTTTGGAAGGTTTGGTACTTTAAGCGGTTCCCATTTTTCGCAGGGCTTGCTACTTGCGGTACATAATAGCGGAACATAATGCATAGACCTGCCTACATGCTGTTAGAGATGAAGTCTGTTAGAGTAGAAACCATGAACTTCGTACTTCTGGACACGCTGGGAACCCTAGGACTTAAATTCACCGTGCTTCCTTCTGGCCTTCCTAAACCTTAGGTCTTGACTTGCTGAGAGACCCGCTGCCGGTAGAGCTAGAAAGTCAAGAAGACTTCTGCGCTGGATCATGCAGCAGCTTCTGGTTTCTGGCGATCCCCTTTCCATTTACGTGCCACCTAGGCGCCTCGCACGAGCCAATCCATTTGGGAGCCTTAAACCCGCACCCCTGAACCCCCTTAGTCCCGAACCCCAAAGCCCAAAACCCAGACCCTGTACAAAATCTGAACGGCAGAGTCGACGTAGGGGCCTCTTCACCATGTACCACCTCTACTGCATGGAAGCCGAGTGCTCAGGCGGGGGGCGCTTTTTGAAATCAGGCACTCGAAAGAGACCGGCAAGGGCGACGAGCTTGAAAGAATTTCGGGGTTAGAGTTTAAGGCTTGGGCTGTGAGCGGTTTGGCTTTCGAGTTTGGGGGCTTCCAACACACAAACCCCAGACCCCTGTCTCTCAGCCCTGCAAACTCTAGTAGACTGGACTGAAGAGCTTAGGGTTCCTAAACAGCTAAACCCGAAACCCTAAACCCTAAACCCTGAACCCTAAACCCCTCTTCAATCCCTGGGCTCCGTACCGCTAACCTGCGACCAGGCCTCCCCATCAGCGATTTTGCCTCGATGGATCTCAAGGTGGGGTTCAGGGTTTAGGGTTTAGGGATTAGGGCTTAGGGTTTAGAGTTCAGGATTTAGGGTTTCGGGTTTAGGGCTTATCCCAAAAGCTGTCTTACTGGCTCTTAAAGTAGGGACTTCAGGAAATTGGTGCCTGAAATGCTAGCCCTCCAGAGTACAAGCTGTTAAGGCGTCCTAGGGATTCCTGGTTCAGGGTTCCGGGTTCAGGGTTTAGGCAGGGTTGAGGGTTTAGGGTTTAGGGTTTAGGGTGGCCTGTTGACTTGGACATAGGGTTTAGGGTTGAAGGCGAGAGGCATAGAGTTTGAGGAGGGCGCGGGACGCGGGATTCATGTCATGTCTGGAGGCATAGTGCCTTGTCTGTTCGGATTCCGAAGAAGCTCCAGCTGCAACCCCGAACCCATACCTCCCAGACCCGCTCCCTGCACTGACCTCCAAAACAAGAACAAGAACCTAAATCACCCTAAACCCTATACCCTTAACCCGAAACTCGAAATCAGCAGCAGCACAAACAGGACCCAGATGACACACCCTAAACCCTAAAACCCTAAACCACAAACTCTAAGCCTTAAAGCCCTAAACCAAAAAAACCCTAAAAACCTAAACCCTAAAACCCTAGAACCTAGATCCCTAAACCCTAAACCCTAGAACCCTAAACCCCAAACCCTAAACCCTTAGGATGGCAACATCTACAGCCTGAAGGGTTGGACCTGGGCCTCGGCCCAGCGCGTCATGGCCCCTCGGGTGCCCAGAGTTTTTGTTGGGTTCTAAATCTCAATAAAGGACATAAAGAAACATATCTATATACATAGTATATATATATGTATGTATATATGTATGTATGTATGTATGTATGTATGTATGTATGTGTAAATATATATATATATATGTATGTAATATATAAATATAAATATATAGATATAGATATAGATATAGATATGTAACATAATATATATATATATATAGAACATAGGGTCTTTATCGGATTCTTGTAGGGGGGTTATAAGGTTCATGTAGGTTTGTTGATGTTTGTTTAGGGTGTCTAGGGTTTCACGCTTAGGGTGAACTTGAATCGTTATAGGGTTGTAGAGGTTTAACGCTTAAAGGTGTTTTTAGGGTTGGGGGGGGTGTAGGATTGCAGGGTTCTAGGGTTTGGGGGGTTTAGGGTTGTAGGATTGGCCTTCAGGAGGTGTTGGCTTCCCAGGCCCGGGTGTGAACAGAAATAGACCCTACACCTATACTCAACGGAACCAAGACCCTCAACGGCGCAGACTCAGAGAGCAAAGTTTAAGGGGTGGTGTCTTGGGTAACCCTAAACCCTAAACCCTAAACCCTAAACCCTAGGGTTCAGGGTTTATGGGGTTCAGGGTCTCGGGCTTTGGTTTCACAGGGTCCCAGGGTGTAGGGTCTGCACGGTTTGCAGGCAGGGTTTAGGGTTTGCACGTTTGGACGTTCAGGGTGTAGGGGCTTCCAAACTCACAGAGCCTCCAAATTGAAATTTCTCAGCCCACGTCATCAAATATTAAGGGCCCAACGGTCGTGAACGTGGGACTCCCTTTAGAGTGTATTTTCGGGGTTTTCCAATCCCAGGACATCATGCGCCACCGATCGATGGTGATTGAGCGCGAGCAGGCCCAGCCAATCTCTAAACCCTAAACACCCTGAACTCTCAACCCTAAACCCTCAAAGGCCCCAAAAGAGGCCAGGCTTTCACCGCCCACGGCTTTGGTTTCGGTGGACCGGAGGGTTTAGGGTTTAGGGTTTAGGGTTTAGGGTTTAAGGTTTAGGGTTTAGGGTTTCAGTACTGAAGTCTGCAGAAAAGTAGCAGCGACAACGCCCCAGCCCCCTTGACCGTCACACAGCTACCGTCACGTTTGGAGCTGAGCTGTTTACTCCCAAAGTTCTCCACGCTGAGCATGCCTAAGCCGGGGTCCACAACCCAAGCTCCAAGCCCTAAACCCTAAACCCCTGAACTTCTACGAGCTTGAACCCTAAACCCCTAAACCCTAAATCCCTGAAGCCTTAAACCACTCAACCCTTAAATCCCTAAACCCTAAACCCTAAACCTACTTTCGAGAGGCTGCTGCTCATGCAAAGTGGAGGGAAGCAGGACAGAGTTGCCTCGAGTGCGTTGGAAGGCCCCTGGGGTTCTTACTTAGGGCTTAGGGTTGAAG
Source organism: Symbiodinium natans (assembly GCA_905221605.1). Taxonomy (NCBI): domain Eukaryota; class Dinophyceae; order Suessiales; family Symbiodiniaceae; genus Symbiodinium; species Symbiodinium natans. Next base: position 1,163,355 of record CAJNDS010002424.1, read on the forward strand.
GTTGAGGGTTGAGGGTCTAGGGTTGAGGTTTTGCTAGTATTGGAGGTGATGTAAAGGTTCGTCTTGGGCATTGTAGGGTTCCTATGGCTTTACAAGGGGAAAGGGAATGCTTGGGATCAGGTTTTTTGGGGCTTAATTAGACGCTCATTTCGGGTAACCTGGTTTTCAGGCCAACCCTAATTTCTGAGGCCTAAGGACGTCGCAAAGGTGACATCCGTCATGTCGTTTATGGTTGGGAAGCAAGTGGATTCCGGTGGTGTACCTTCGTGCATTTCTTGCTTGTCATACTTGCTGACTGTGCATGTGATGATTTCTTACCCTTTCCTGGTTAAGCACATTCTACCGTTTTTTGTTTTTCCTTTTCTTTCTTTGTTTTTTTTCGCCTTTCTTGGAACCGCTTAGCAGTTCGGCTTAACATGTTTATCTTGGTTCCTCTCGAAATCTTCTCAAAGTTCCGCATATTCTGGCAAGAGGTTTCCGATCTTCCGGGTCTTAATGCAGACCTTTGGCATGCCCAGCAACAAAAACACTAGCAGCCAGCTTGTCATTATTCCTAAACCCTAGACCCTAGACCCTAAACCCGAAACCCTAAACCCTAAACCCTAAACCCATTCATGAACAGTACTTCTCAACAGGTTCCTCTCGCAAGATGACACGCCTTTGAGTTCCTGTTGCTTACATAGCTTTCCAACTACGATATGGGTGGCTGTCAGAATAATGATCCCTATTGGGGTACCCGAAATATTAGGATCCGTATTGTATTAGGGGTTCAAGAAGGGACCATGATTTTGACAACCACCCATATCTTGTGCACCTGATCTTGTCCATACTACTTACTGTTTCATCTGGTCTGAGCACTGGGTTTAGGGTTTAGGGTTTAGGGTTGAGGGCCCTTTCAACCTCCAATCTTCTTTTGGGCTCATACACGTTCATCGGGCTTTCATTCAGCCATTTATAGAGCTTCAGTTCTCCTGCATCGGCACATGTAGCACTCCCTTATCGTTTATATTCAAGGCGACCTATCAACCTTCCCCTCCTCCCAGAAAGCTACAGACGGCCACAAGCCCCCAAGCCCCCAAGCCCCCAAGCCCCCAAGCCACCCCTTCTTCCAAATGTTCCCGAAAAACCCTTAACGCTAACCCTAAACCCCCCCAAGCCCCTAAGCCCCTAAAGCTTTGTGTCAAAACCCGAATCCTGGGAGTTGGGATGTTCCCCTTGTACCAACAGTCTTCAATAGGGGTTCAGGGTTTTGGGTTTTGGGTTAGGGTTTGGGGTTTTGGGGTTTGGGGTTTAGGAGTATGATAGGGAGTACTATCATCCCTCTTAAGGACTGTTCGTATAGGGGGGGACATCACCAAAGTTAGCCCCTGGAGCCTCTTGTCCCTTACGAGGCTCGATGAGATGCTGTCGCAGCTGGCACTTCCAGACGGCTCTGACACCACGGAAGCACGCGAGCTGCTGACACATGGCCTCGGCATGGGGTTGAGGGTGTAGGGCTTATTAGGGTTTACCTGGAGCCTTCAAATGACGTGAAAAACAGCCTTTCCATGAAAACAGCCTTTTTCAAGACATGGACCCAAAAACAGCCCGCAAGGCGGAATTTGGCTAGGCAGCCGACAAAAAGGCTACATTGAAGTTTGTGACGGTCTTCAACTCGAGGACCTTCCATTTCTACGTTTTCTGCGGATTCTTGCTTGTTGAAGCAACGGAAGCCTGAAGCCACAAGCAGGAGCCCTGAGTTTGCAAACTCAAACAACACGCAAACCTGAAGCCAAACCATGAAAACCTGAAGGAAAAGGCGGAAATGGCCGGAAAAAAAGGCCGAATTTGCCGGGGTTCATTTCTTGTCTCGCTGGCTCACGTTGTCCCGACATCAGAAGCAAACAACCTCTGGTCGACACGCGCTACGCAGAAGGAACCCTGAAGCATTTTGTTGCTTTGCATTTGGGTGCGCGCGCGCCCTCAACAGCAAAAAGGCTGTTTTTGTTTGTCATGGCTGTTTTGTTCAAAAACGCTTGTTTTGGAGCATCTTGGCTGTTTTTGGTGCAAATTTGGTTCGTGGCCATTTTTTTCGCGTACACAGAAGGTCCTGGTAGGGTTTAGGGTTTAGGGCGGGACTTTTGGGGGGGGGGGGGGGGGGCGATAACACAGGAGGCCTAGTCAGTACGAGTAACAGCCGTTTAGGATCCCTTCAGAATTACAAGAGAGGTACATAGAACACGCTGACTTTCATTCATGGAACGTGCAAGCCGTTCTCGTTTTCACCTTAAACGCATCAGACTTCGGTCCGCTTTACCCCGAAACATTCCCATTCCAATTAAAGGTTTAGGTATAGGGTTTAGGGTTTAGGGTTTAGGGTTTAGGGTTTAGGGTTTAGGGTTTAGGGTTTAGGGGCCTCCAATGTGTTTGCCAAGGAGTCAGCTGGAGCGCAGCTTGATGGATGCATCTGCGACTTCGCCTAGACTTGAGCTTCAGAGTTTAGGGGGAGGGGGGGGCTTAGGTTCCCGAAGTCAGGGTTTCGGGTTTAGGGTTTAGGATTCAGGGTTTAGGGTTTAGGGTTTAGGGTTCAGGGTTTAGGGCTCAGGTTTCCGGGCTTAGGGCTGCCGAGCCATCTCTGCTACAACGGCCCGGGCACCCGTAAGAAAGTTTGCCAAATCCCACACTGTCCAAGCATCCCAAGGTCCCTCTAAATCAAAGGGTATTTACATACTTCAAAGGGTTCTGATGTATGGGCCCTGATTTGTACCGGGGATATAAGGGGCCGGGGTCCCCTTGTAAGGGCCCTTACTAAGGGACCATGTAACTACCCTTAGACTAAACCTACTCCTGAGATTCTCCAAGTCCCGGGACTCAAAGTAGGCGGCCCTATTCCCTTATCTTGCGGTTTAGGTTTCCCTCATAAGCGCCTTTCAACCAAAAAGGGCACCATGTTTTTTCCTAGGTTACTCTTGGGTCACCCTAAACCCTAAACCCTAAACCCTAAACCCTAAACCCTAAACCCTAAACCCTGAACCCTGAACCCTGAACCCTACACCCTAAACCCTAAACCCGAAACCCGAAACCCGAAACCCTAAACCCTAAAGCCTAACCCTAAACCCCAAACCCTTTTTTCTCAGTTTCAGTCGGACTCCATGTGTATTGCCCTCCGCCAGGGCTTGGACTGCGCGCGCCTAGACGACAGTCCAGGGAGCCGTCGAGGGAAGAGCTGCCCCGCTGCGATTGGAGGATTCAGGGTTTAGGGTTCAGGGCTTAGGGTTTAGGATGTCGGGATTTCGGCCGGGTTCAGGAATTAGGGAGCTATAGGCAAGGGTCTCGGAGTTTGGGAGCTGGGGTTAAGGATCTACGGCTCATAGTTTAGGGTTTGGGGTTGAGAGGTTTTACGTGTTTTTCGCCTAGGTGTTTAGGTCTTTAGGGTTTCGGGCTTAGAGAGAAACGTCCAGGGCTGGGGTTCAGAGTTTAGGGATGTGGTTGTCACTTCCTGCTTCCGGGCTTAAAGTCTACAGTAAGCTTACCCTGTTTGTGGTTGCAAAAGGTTTCGTACCTCATTGGAATCCGAGATTCCCTTTGCAAGCCCACTGACCAAAAGCAGGTATCTTCCATTCCTGGCTTTCTGAGGAGCCTGATGGCTAGCTCCTTTCGGTCCAAACCCCCTAAGACCCTAAACCCTAATGTGGTATCCTGATTAGTGTGAGGGCCCCCCCCCCCCCAAACTAAATCCACCCCCGTAATAGTGTTCAAAAAAAAGGGCCCCCCCCAAACGAATTTTCGGCCCCGGGCCCCCCCCCACCGGCTCCTCTTCATTTCCTCTTCGCTCCTCTTCCCTCTCCTCTTCCTCTCCTCTTCCTTTCCCTCTCCTCTTACATAATTAAGCTCAGGTAAGCTCAGATGAGCTCAGCTCAGGTAAGCTCAGGTAAGCTCAGGTAAGCTCAGTAATTAAAGCTAAAGGTAAGAGCTCAGGTAAACTTAGGTACCCTCCCCCCGAAAACCTTGACATTATTGTGGGGGTGCAATTTTTTTTTTTTAATGGGGTTCGGGGCAGCACGTGGACTACCCCCTTCAAAATTTGATGGCTAGGCCTCCTCAGATAAGCGAAGTCATAAGGAATCCTTGTTTTCCGGCCTGGTCGTCGACCCTGAACCCGGGAAGCTTGAAGGCGCGCCCCCCCGCCCCCCTCCCCCCGAAAACCTTGACAGTATTGTGGGGGTGCAATTTTTTTTTAATGGGCTTCGGGGCAGCACGTGGACTACCCCCTTCAAAATTTGATGGCTAGGCCTCCTCAGATAAGCGAAGTCATAAGGAATCCTTGTTTTCAGGCCTGGTCGTAGACCCTGAACCCGGGAAGCTTGAAGGCCAGCCCCCCCCCCCTAGCTGCTCTTCTTTTGCTCTTTTCTTTCATCATCTTCTTCTCTTTTTTTCTCTGTTCCGAAACCCATGCCCGAAAAACTTTACTTTATTGTGGGGGGGCAATCCAAATTGGGTCTCCTGAATAATTTTTGGAAAACTTTTCATTATTGAGGGGGTCCAGACTAATCAGGATACGACATTAAAGCCTAAACCCTACGTAAAGCCTAAAGCCTAAAGCCTAAAGCCTAAAGCCTAAACCCTAAACCCTAAACCCTAAACCCTAAACCCTAAACCCTAAACCCTAAACCCTAAACCCTAAACCCTAAACCCTAAACCCAAGCCCTAAACCCTAAACCCCCAGGCTTTGTGGAGACGCTCCCGCCCTCGATGCTCGCAGCCATGGAGATGCGCTTTGGCCAGCATTGCGGTTCTGAATCTTCGGTCAAAGGGTCCTTATTGGAGGGGGTTCATTGGGTTTAGGGTTTAGGGTTTAGGGTTTAGGGTTTAGGGTTTAGGGTTTAGGGTTTAGGGTTTAGGGTTTAGGGTGGGTGCTTAGGGAACCTTTGGGAAGCTTTAGGGGGCCTAAGGGAGTAGTGGGGAGCATTAGGGAACCTTGGGTTACATACCCCCTCCCTTCGGAACCCTATAGTTAGGTGTTGCCACACCTCGGCCCATGCCCAACGGTCATGAGTTTGGCCATGCAGTGTGTACCTTACGTAACCTTTTCACTATGGCCATTTTCCATCTGTATGAAATTTTCGAAACTGTATGAGTATATAGTTTTATGTGTAGAGAGGTTTCTTGCTAGAAGCTCTCAAAGTCAGATGTACTGACCATAGCCTAGACCACGGTACTGCTGCACAGGGGCCGTTCTCCTTCGCACTCTCTTCGGAGGACCCGAAGCCGTAGTGCATCCTGCCTTGAGCCCCTAAATTGCCCCAACTTGAGCCCCTAAACCCGAAACCCCTAATAAACCCTAAACCCCAAACCCTACTCCTCCTAGGGGGCGCTCACCAGGTCAAGTATCGCTTCCGACAAGTTTCTGGAAGAGACACATTTGAAGCTCGTGGAGGCCCTGGCACCATTGTTACATCTTGGGATGTTCCCCCCTATACGAACAGTCCTTAATAGGGACTAGAATAGGGGTACTACAATCCCTGTTCAGGACTGCTCGTAAAAGGGGGAGCATCCCAAGTTACATCACAGAAAAGCCCTGAACTTGTGGTGCGTGCAATCAAGGTTAAGGCAGCACCGCTGTGCTCTGCCCAATCCACCACCCATCCTTTTTCGGGGAGCTGGGCTTGTAGCTAGTTAGGCATCTGTGAAGCACCTAACTATGTCATTGAGATATGAAAGTTGCGCTGTTACGTCGGAAAATTTATCATTCTTGGAGGCGTTCTGGATATTTCGACTCTGTGACTATTTGCGTATACCATGTATGTATGTATGTATGTATGTATGTATGTATGTATGTATGTATGTATGTATGTATGTGCATAAATACACATATATATATATATACACACAATGTATATATAATATAATATATTATAATATAATATAATATAATATAATATAATATAATATAATATAATATAATAATATATATATATATATGTTTAGTTATTTGTTTTTTTATTTCTACACACACACACACATATGCAGGCATGCTTGGTGGGGGGGAGGCTCGACAAGGAACAGCACACCGGCGAGTGCGAACAATAAGCAGGAAACTGGGCGATCAGGCCAGTGAGGAAAGATTGCCGTAACTATTTTGTCAGGAAAAGCTCAGCGCAGGTCACCCATGGGCCCCCTAAAAACTCTAAACCCGAACCCGAAACCTTAAACCCTAAGCCCTAAGCCATCACATGTTCCCGAAACCCTGAATTCTGGCGCCGGACAACAAAGCCAGATCACTTATTGTGAGTTTCGGCCTTTGGGGTACAAAAATCGGGTCGTGGGGGGGGGGGGGGGGTGTGTGGGGGCGGCCCTAAACTCCTAAACTTTGGGATGTTCCCCCCCGAAACTAGCAGTCCTTAATAGGGATTATTGTAGGAGGTTCTCTAATCCCTACTAAGGACTGGCTAGTATAAGGGGGGACATCCCAACTAAGCACCAATAAGCCCTAAACCCCAAACCCCAAACCCTAAACCCCAAACCCTAAACCCTAAACCCTAAACACCAAGAACCACAGCGTGCCCAGCGAGAGGCAGCGGAAAGACATCCCCGGGCGCGAGAGGCCCTTGGCTCCCCCCGGACGCCGGTGCCCCCCAAGGAGGCCTTCCACAGGTTTTAGGAGTTTAGGAGTTGAGGAGTTCAGGAGTTTAGGAGTTTAGGAGTTTAGGAGTTTAGGAGTTTAGGAGTTGAGGAGTTCAGGAGTTTAGAAGTTTAGGAGTTTAGGAGTTCAGGAGTTCAGGAGTTGAGGAGTTTGGAGTTTAGGGTTTAGGAGTTTAGGGGTTGGGGATGTTTAGGGGTTGGGATGTTCCCCCCTTATATTGAAAGTCCTTAATAGGGACGATAATGGGGGGGGGTACCTATAATCCCTATTAAGACTGCTAGTAGAATGGGGAACATCCCAAAGTTTAGGGTGCAGGACCTTAGGGTTTAGGAGTTTGGGATTTGCGGTTTAGGGTTTATGGGGGTGGTGTAATTAGGGTTGAGGTTTCATGGGGTCTTTCGGGCTTAGGCCTGAAAGCGCTCTTGCAATCTATCCGCAGAACATTCCATAGATTTGAAATTAAACTTAAACCCTAAACCCTAACCCCTGAACCCTGAACCCTAAACCCTTGCCCCCCCCCCCAAATGTGTTTCGGAGTGCGTTGTGCTCTCTTCTGGATCTGGCGTCTCTGAGGTTGAGGTGTCTATTCGCTTGACCTCTCTGCAACCGACTCCCCAGTTCAGCAACCAAACCACCTAGAAGGTTGCAGGGTTCGGATTTTTTTTTGGGGGGTTTAGGGTTTAGGGTTTAGGGTTTAGGGTTTAGGGTTTAGGGTTTAGGGTCATTGTGCCTGGTCTCAGTCGGTGACTCTGCTCCCGGATGGTGCGGTGAGCACTTCGGACGTAAGTTCCTCCAGCCTCTGGCCAGCATTCCTGGCTTCGTGGTTTAGGGTTTAGGGTTTAGGGCTTAGGGTTTAGGGTTTAGGGTTTTAGGGTTCAGGGCTGGTTCTTAGTAGGGAAGGAGGTACCCTATATACTCCCTTAAAGGGTATATATAGGGCCCTAATTCCCTCATTCCCTACTAAGAACCAGGGGGTCCTCTGGGCAATCCGGATTCACCCGAAACGCTAAACCCTAGTACCTTAGTATCATACCCTACACCCTAAACCTTAAACCCAGCCTAAACCCTAAACGTCCTTGTACATTTTTGGGGAAGGAGATGCCGAGGGCTGACTGCCGAATTCGTCCCATCATGTCTACCGACTTTCAGGCTTGAAACCCCTAAAACCTAAACCCTAAATTCCGACACGGCCTGCTTAGGCCGTACCCACCCGTTTCTAGGGTGCCTGGACCCAGAACTACACCCGGCAGCCTAGAAACACCTTTACTGGATGCACAATGGGTGGTTCCATTGGAGGGTGATCACATTCAGCCCTTGGGCGACCGCTCAAGTGGTGCCTTTCTTACATCAATGGGAGCCCCCAAGATCCTCCTCTTTTCATGCCTGAGCAGGAATCCCTTGGTGGTTTTGTTCCCTGTGGGGTACAGCCCCCTGACATCCCCAAACTCTTGTTGCAGCCCTCCACTCGTGAGAACTTGGAATTGAGGGTGGCAGCCCTCAACTCTTAAACCCTGGGCAATGGTTTGGGTGATGGCCTGTGAAGCTCACAGGGGAGGGTGAAATCAATGACAATTGTTGGACTGCATTGGAAACATGTGCCTTCGCGTGACATGCCGCCCCCCCCCCCCCCCCCCCAACACCCCTGGGCGTGTCTGGGGCGCCATTTTGACATGGTACTTACTGCCGCTGCAGTTAACACACCCCCTCCCCTCGTTTGGGGTTGGTTTATAACTTGAGTTTAGAGTTTAGGTTTACGGTGACTGTTTTTAAACATGTGGAGGGCGGGCCCGGGCCACAAGCCACAGAGGTAGTATAAAATATCTATTTAAATTTCCGTGTGTTTAAATGTATAATCTAAGTGCCCTTGCTTTGCCCTGGCACTTGGGGCAACTCGCCGACGCCTGGAATTGGTTTTGGTGCTTTTCAGTGGTTTGGATAGAAAAATACTCGAGGGGCTCTCGGGGGGCCTTTGGGGTTTCTGGGCTTTTGCAGGCTTTTCAGGGCCGTGGGAAGCCAGAAAGTCCTAGGTTTCTGCGGGCTTTGGGGCCTTTCAGGGGTGGGAAGAAGCCAGAAAACACCCTAGGACAATGGACAATGTCCTAGGTTTCTGTGGGCTTGGGGCCTTTCAGGGGTGGGAAGAAGCCAGAAAACACCATAGGACAATGTCCTAGGTTTCTGGTGCTTGGGGCCTTTCAGGGGTGGGAAGAAGCCAGAAAACACCCTAGGACAATGTCCTAGGTTTCTGTGGGCTTGGGGCCTTTCAGGGGTGGGAAGAAGCCAAAAAACACCCTAGGACAATGTCCTAGGTTTCTGGTGCTTGGGGCCTTTCAGGGGTGGGAAGAAGCCAGAAAACACCCTAGGACAATGTACTAGGTTTCTGGTGCTTGGGGCCTTTCAGGCGTGGGAAGAAGCCAGAAAACACCCTAGGACAATGTCCTAGGTTTCTGGGGCTTGGGGCCTTTCAGGGGTGGGAAGAAGCCAGAAAACACCCTAGGACAATGTCCTAGGTTTCTGTGGGCTTGGGGCCTCTCAGGGGTGGGAAGAAGCGAAAACGCCCTAGGACAATGTCCTAGGTTTCTGTGGCCTTGGGGCGTTTCAGGGGTGGGAAGAAGCCAGAAAACCCCCCAGGACAATGTCCTAGGTTTCTGGGGCTTGGGGCCTTTCAGGGGTGGGAAGAAGCCAGAAAACACCCTAGGACAATGTCCTAGGTTTCTGGGGCTTGGGGCCTTTCAGGGGTGGGAAGAAGCCAGAAAACACCCTAGGACAATGTCCTAGGTTTCTGGTGCTTGGGGCCTTTCAGGGGTGGGAAGAAGCCAGAAATCACCCTAGGACAATGTCCTAGGTTTCTGGGGCTTGGGGCCTTTCAGGGGTGGGAGCCAGAAAACACCCTAGGACAATGTCCTAGGTTTCTGGTGCTTGGGGCCTTTCAGGGGTGGGAAGAAGCCAGAAAACACCCTAGGACAATGTCCTAGGTTTCTGGGGCTTGGGGCCTTTCAGGGGTGGGAAGAAGCCAGAAAACACCCTAGGACAATGTCCTAGGTTTCTGTGGGCTTGGGGCGTTTCAGGGGTGGGAAGAAGCCAGAAAACACCCCAGGACAATGTCCTAGGTTTCTGGGGCTTGGGGCCTTTCAGGGGTGGGAAGAAGCCAGAAAACACCCTAGGACAATGTCTAGGTTTCTGGGGGCGTGGGGCCTTTCAGGGGTGGGAAGAAGCCAGAAAACACCCTAGGACAATGTCCTAGGTTTCTGGCTTGGGGCCTTTCAGGGATGGGAAGAAGCCAGAAAACACCCTAGGACAATGTCCTAGGTTTCTGGGGCTTGGGGCCTTTCAGGGGTGGGAAGAAGCCAGAAAACACCCTAGGACAATGTCCTAGGTTGCTCTTTCAGGGGTGGGAAGAAGGCAGAAAACACCCTAGGACAATGTCCTGGGTTTCTGTGGGCTTGGGGCCTTTCAGAAAACACCCTAGGACAATATCCTAGGTTTCTGTGGCTTGGGAAGCCAGAAAACGCCCTAGGACAATGTCCTAGGTTTCTGTGGGCTTGGGGCCTTGCAGGGGTGGGAAGAAGCCAGAAAACACCCTAGGACAATGTCCTAGGTTTCTGGGGCTTGGGGCCTTTCAGGGGTGGGAAGAAGCCAGAACACACCCTAGGACAATATCCTAGGTTTCTGTGGGCTTGGGGCCTTTCAGGGGTGGGAAGAAGCCGGAAAACACCCTCGGACAATGTCCTCGGTTTCTGGGGCTTGGGGCCTTTCAGGCGTGGGAAGAAGAAGGCAGAAAACAGCTTAGGACAATGTCCCAGGGCTGAAAGCCTCCAAGCCATTACAAAAGTCTAAGCCCAAACCCCAACCCACAACAACACCTTCAACCGACAGCAGGCAGCCGACGTCGTGGACGACCCCGTTTCCACGGGGTAATTTTAATGGTGATGGTTTCCGGGTGTTTAAAAAAGGGGCGGCCCCACCCAACCCCTCACGGAGGTAGTATAAAATATTTGTTTTATTTATTTAAATGTCCGCATATTAAAAAATAGGCACCGTAGGTTTTAGGGTTGCGGCCCTTCAGGAGGCATTCTTTGGGGATGGGTGCTGCAGGGATGCTCGGCAGGATTCTCTGCAGGATTCTTTGGGCACTGCAGTGATGTTCCGCGGGAAAGGTTGCTTCAACACAACTGCTCAGCAAAGTTCTTTTTGGGGGCACCGGCCAGGAGACCCGGTTCAAAATTTACGAAAAGGGGCCCAACTCTAGACCCCCCAAATAGTAGGATTCCCTTCTAGTAAGGGCCCCAATAAGGTACCCCTATTTCGGAAACCCCCAGGTGAGATCGCCGAGCTATCTAACAACCCCACACCAAGAGTGGGGAACAAGCAACAAAGTGATGTCGCAGGTCGGATAGTGTATGAACACCCTAAACCCTAAACCCTGAACGAGTCTATTACTATTGGGCCGGGTGCTATGTTTAAGGGCAGGCGATGGGTTACACAAGGCACTGTGTGTATCTTGGCGGGCCAATTTGGGCTCCCCAACGACCTCCCCAGCAGGAGGCCGAAGCCCGAAACCCTAAACTGAGGGTGTAGGGTTTAGGGGTTCAGGGTTTTAGGGTGTAGGATTTAGGGGTTGAAGGTTGCGGGTTGAGGGCTTAGGTCAGGGGTTTACAGTTTACAGTTTAGGGTTGAGAAGATAAGAGATTTTGAGTTGCCCCAGATAGACAGTTGAATTCTAATCAGGGTGTTTAGGGCTTACTTCAGCCACCCCCGAAGCAACTTTTTGCAGGCTTTGATTGCGCTACCACTTGTAGGATTCTTCGGTATCCCACGCCCTAAACCTAAACCCTAGGGACCTAAACCCTAAACCTAAACCCTAAACCCTAAACCCTAAACCCTAAACCCTAAACCCCAGGTTCGCGGCTTTCAAGGTAGGTGTCTCAACCCTGGGTGTCACAGCTTCCCAGGTCTGCTGCTCGGGCCGGCCAGCTCACCAGGCTTGCGTGGCAGCTGCTTTTCATGTTGGGCCCTAAACCCTATAACCCCATAACCCTATAACCCCATAAACCTAAAACCCTAAAAACCCTATAACCCTATAACCCTGAACCCTAGAACCCTATAAGCCTATAACCCTATAACCCTATAACCCTACACCCTAAACCTTAAGGTTCTTTGAAGTTTGAAGTGTCTGAGCCTCCTCCCAAACCTTACGATTCTTGAAGTGTCTGGACCTCCTCTTCATGCTGTGCATGGTCATTGTCTGGAACTGCCACAGCTCCTATCCATAGCAATGCCTGTACATTGTACACATCCTCGCGCGTGCCCGAGTCGTTGCAGCATCCCACGACCTCGAACTACTTCCCACTCAGACCCAAACAAAAAGAAGAGCTGCTGCAGGGTCTCGGGCTTAGGGTTTAGGGTATAGGGTTTAATTGGGGTTTAGGGTTTAGGATTCACAGTTTAGGGTATGCATGCAAGAGGCAAGCATCCACACCAGTGCGGTCAGAAACTGCTGGGACACCCAAGGCACAAAAGTCTCAATTCCCCAAGAACCCATGTATGTAAAATATTCGGGCCACTGATGATATGGACCTCCGAAAGGGTACCTCTATGTCCGTGGGCTGTAATAAAGACTTGAACCCTAAACCCTAGACCCGAAGCCCTAAACCCTAAACCCTAAACCCTACACCCTAAACCCTAAACCCTAAACCCTAAACCCTAAACCCTAAACCCTAAACCCTAAACCCTAAACCCTAAACCCTAAACCCTAAACCCAAGCCCAAATATCCCTAACCCTGAACCCTTTGTCTGTCATCAGGCCCTCCTCCACCTGAAGACGTTTAGTCCTCTTCCCACACGAGGCTGTCGCCGTGTTTGGGCGATTAGGGCTGATGTGGGTGTTTCCGAAATTAGGGGTATACCGTATTATTGGTGTCCTGAGTATAACGTAATCCTACGATTTGGGGGTCTATTTCGGGGTCCCCTATTTTTGTAACCCTTTATATGGTGAATTCTCTAAGTTCGGGTCCTTTTTTGGGGTACCCTGCATATGAGGCGCCGCCTTATAATCGCAACCCGAAAAGGGACCTAATTTGGAGAACCCCCCCCCCCCCCCCACATAGGTCGTATAAGCCCCCTAAAGGCCATGTTTCCAGGTTTCGCGCTCTTAGGTTAGCCAAGTGACCCTAAAACCCCAAGCCCACAAGCTTCCTGGTGCGGCCTTTTGGTTGAAAAGATCACAGGACGGCTATGAGATAATGTAGGTAGGGGTCGGCATAACTACTTATTCATGATCGCTATAAAATTTTACTATAGTAAACCCCAAAGCCCTATTCTAATTATGTCGGCCCCTATAGTACTTACTTCCGGGCTGTGGGTCAAACCCTTCAACCCCAAGCATGTCCCGATCACTGATTAGCCGCATGTCCGCACATGTGCCGGATTCGGATTTGTGCGGAAGACTTCGGGGCTCAAATTGTTTCGGTTTTCATGCTGCTGCGCTAAGGAATGCAAAACACAGAAACGCTTTGAACATCGAATTTGCTAATTGGCCATGAATTGCAGAAAGGAAGGAAGAAGGCAACGACCACAGGGGTTTTGCTAGAAGCCGCGCGAACTTGCTTTGAGAGCATCTTACCAGGTACCGCTGGCAGACTCCGTGCAGGCAAGCTTGACAGAACATCGTGCCATCAATCGGAATGCATGAAAAGCCATAGGGCTCCGTCTCCATTCTATACCTGGGATGCGTGCAGTGTGTTTGCAATTAGGAGAGAGAGGTGGAAAAGAGGCCCCCCCACACAACCCAGTATACCACGACCACGACGGCTCCAATACAACTGAACCAGACCACAGACACGGATAGCCCGACCAAATTCATGTAATGTTGGGATTTCCGAAAAAAGGGGTACCCTCATATACCCTTTTCTAAACCAAAATACGCCGCGGTGATTTTGCAAGAAGTATTGGCGCGCGAAAATAAGAGCCATTATGAACGAAGTGAAAGCCCCAAGAAAGCAACCAACATCGCGCGCAAAAACCACTTGCGCTTTAACATATTTTATAAGCGGCTTTTACAATTTAAAGAGTGCGCAACAAAGATATTGAACTGTACTCGCATTAGTAGTGTTCTTACTTCGCTCTTAAATTTATTACGTTGCTTGCATTAATTTACAAACGAAAGAATATTGCTCACTTCGTGTTTTTATTCATACCATTCCGGGCCGCAAGAAGATATTAGAATTATAACCTTGCCAGAATCCTACCTTCCATTTGTGACATCACGAATTTCTGGTTGTGACGATGAGAACCCTCTTCTGGTTGTACTATAGGGGTCGGAAAAAAGCACTACTAGTATTCCCTTATGGTCCCTGTCTAAGAATACTATCCGAACAAAACCCCTGTTCGAATCATTAAGGCCCCTATATTGAAAATATTGTTCTGGGCATGCTCCAATCCCTTGCCCTCTGCAATTTTACAAGCCTGCCGTACGTGCTCCAAAACCTCATAAATCCTTCCCAAACCCGTCACACGAGCATTGTGTTTGATAGAATTGGTTTTCCTCAACAACATAGAGGAAAAATGAAGTTCCCTATTGAAGGATAGGGCAACCGAAGGTTTCTTTCTTCAGCCTACAGAATTAGAGGCTTGATATTCAAGTATATAGAGGATAGAAGAGGTTTCCTGGTAGAATGCAGAGGAAATAGATGCTCCTGGTGTCGTGATCAGAAGAAGAGTGTAGACTAGAGAAGGTTCACCTGAAAGTTGGAGGAAATACGGTCCAAAGCATCAACTTGTCAAGTCATGAAATCTGGAGATGAAATAGATAGTTTCTTATTCTGGTAGGAGGCAAATCAAGTGTTATTCCTGCTGTGGAACGCGTGCAGAGGATGTGCAAGTGTCTTCTTTTAATCGAGATTCACGGGAAGACCTGTGCATCCTCGATGTTTTGACGGTAAACCTATTTGTTAACCTGTCGCCTGTATTGCCTCGAGATCTGGAACAATAAGGGAGAAATGCTGCAACAATTGGAGGCTTTTCTACCAAGATGTTCCTATTAAACTGTATGTATAGTCAATAAGGTATATCTCCAGCAAGCAAAGCGAAGGTTGTGCCAACGAATCTCCAAAGAATGTGTCTTTCTAATGGCAACTGCAGACATGCCACTCTAAACTTATAAACTCTAAACACTACACCCTAAACCAAGATTCTTCAGGTACGAGGCTCGCTGCAAGTGAGTCTTGCAGTTTCACTCTTCCGCAAAGATCCAGGTACGTTTATGGAAAATGCCAGGGCGGCCCAAAGTAGTTCCATAATGCAGGCGTTCCTTGTGGGATTTCGGTACATGGATCCATGGAACACGTGGCGCTGGCTGAGCCTTGCAAGACCTCAAGGCATTGATGGTTTACAGAGAGATGCTCAGCCAGTCTTGTTCAGTTAATAACACACTCTTACATTGGGATGCTCCCCCTTATCCTAACACTGCTTATTAGGGAATATGATAGTATGGTACCCCCAATTACTACCCATATGATTATATGGTAACCCCCATTACCCCTGTTAAGGACTGTTAGTATAAGGGGGAACATCCCAACGCTTACATCAGCGGTGATGATGCCGAGACGCTCGGTACCCTGCTTCCTGCAACTTGCCTCAGGAAGGAGAAGCCATTCGTGGCCACCAGAGGGCTACACACGGATAAGATACTGGCGAAACTGCAATTCCCCACTTTTCCCCTCTCGAGCTTCTCCCTGGCCAGCCCCCCCCCCCCCCTGCCTTCTGTCCTTGAAGTGAAGGTTTTAGCAGCTGCAGCTACTATTTCGCTCTTTCCTCCATTTCACGTCACCGCTTTGTTCGACGAGAGAGTGTGAGTCTTGGGCCTTGTCCTTGGTAGCCCAGTGGTACCCATTACCCTTTTTTTGGGTTCTGGGGTCCCTTATATAAGAACCAACCCAAAAAAGGGTGCCCTTATTACGACATGGTTACTGGGCTATGAAGTGTCGGGCATGCACAAGGTTTCGGGTTCAGTGCTTTTGGGGTCGGCTTACTCCTCTCAAGCTGAGCTCTTGCCCCGACTGCCCGTCCTCCTTACTAAGCCGGGAGTTCCCCTTCAGGCTATTTAAGGGTTTAGGGCTTGGGGGTTTAGGGGTTTATATAGGGGTTTCGGGTTTACGGCTTAAGGTTTAGGGCTTAGGGTCTTCTAAGCCCTAACTCCTGGACCCTGGGTGCTGCAGCCCCCCCCCCCATCCCGCTTTCTCTTCAGCTCATCGACATGGTTTGTACGGCTCTCTACAGCGCCCCAGACACGAAGGTCACCCCAAGCTACAAAGGTCACCCCTAAACCCCAAACCCTAAACCCCAAGCCCATAAAAAGCCCCACAGTCCCAAATCCTCCGGCCTCATTGTTGTCCACAAAAATGAGAGTTTTTGGAGCCGCGAGATGGATCGAATGGATGATTGAAGGACCACATAAAGAACACGAAAAGAAGGGTCCAAGGGCCAAGCAGGCCAAGCCCGTATCATGTGAGCCAAGTTCCATGACCCCCCTAAACCTTAAACCCGAAACCCTAAACCCTAAACCCTAAACCCTAAGCCGTAAGCCCTAAGCCCTAAGCCCTAAGCCCTAAACCCTAAACCCTAAACCCTAAACCCTAAACCCTAGCCCTAAACCCTAAACTACACCCTATCCCTGACTCGAAGCCCCGCGTCGACACTCGGGGCGAGCTCATCTGGTGGACTTGGTCTGCGCAAGCTGTCTCTGATCCGTGGAATGCTGAGGGTCCCTCCACTACAACGATGCGGTCCAGGGTTTAGGGTTTAGGGTTTAGGGTTTAGGGTTTAGGGTTTAGGGTTTTAGGTTTCAGAGTTTTAGGGTTTAGGGTTTAGGGTGCATCACGCACCCACGCACCACCGGAGCTTCCACCCTGAACCCCAAAATGGAAAATGGTGACCCCTGCTTTATTGTTTCAATGAAAGGTCTGAATCATCAAGAGAAACCCGACTAGAGAATGTAGCTCGCGTGCTTACCGGTATACTAGGTCCTTAGGGCATTTTCTATTTGCCCTAATTGGGTTTAAGAGTGTCATATTCAGGAATATGTTTTCACAGGGTCTTTAGGGCCATCCTAGCATACAGGAGAATTGAGTGTTGAGCTCTCTTTGAAGACAGGGCCTGCAAGCTTTGGCCAGATCATCCCTTCTTCGTACGGTCCTGCATCAGTTATCTCTGGAGGTTCTTGCTTTCGGTTTGGTAAGTGTTGTGATTTGGGGTTTAGGGTTTAGGGTTGAGGGTTGAGGGTTGAGGGTTTCGGGTTTAGGGTTTAGGGTTTAGGGTTTAGGGAGCCAGACGCGGCATCGGAGTTTATTTGCCCGCATATACATTGCGGGATATTGCCTAAATGGATTTGGGATTCAAAGGTTTAAGAACATATTTGTTTGTAGAGCTGAAGATGTAGGGTTTATTGGTTCAGCACTCGATATTGAAGCTTGTGCATTCTATTCTAAGGTGCGTCAATGGACCCCATGTATGGTACAGGTGTGTAAATATAGATACATGTCCATGCCAAGACATGCACAGAATATATACATATATATATATATATGAACAAGCACTCGCAGAATGCCAGCACACATATGTAATCATCTATGTTGCATTTGCATGCAACAATGCTAGCTATACCTCTACACGTGAGCATGCTCACAGGAATCCCTTTTAACATTATGCTTTCTACATGCGCCTGAAACCCTAATTTCCCGAAGAAGATAAATAACCATCGAAGCCTTAGAAGCCATAGAACGAGGACGCCCTCCAGTTCACAGGATCACCCAGGCCCGCCAAGCCTCCCCCAAAGGATGCCTCCAAACGTTCACAAAAACAACCCTAAACCCCAAATCCTAGTACTTACATAAGTCTGGATTCTTAGGCGTACATTTTGGGGGAGGTTTAGTAGACCCTGTGAGAGACCCTCTGCCGGATCGTATGAGGAAAAGAATCAAGTTCTGTCAGGACTTTTCAGAAGTTTGTGTTCAGGGTGCATCAGGTCTAGGTAAACCCTAAAACATATAAACCCCAAACCCCAAACCCCAAACCCTAAACCCTAAACCTTTAAACCCTAAACCCTAAACCTATAAGCCCTCTGACCCCAAGACTTTGAAGACTGGAGGTCCGCCAGCACTTTTTGCAAGTGCCCCTTACTTGAAGGGACTGAGGGGTTTGGGGATGCATCCACCCAGACCCCTGGGAGGATCTAAAAAATAGATCCCCTTAAGAGCTCCTGAAAATTGCCCAATAGTAGTATAGGGTACTATTTGGGGGTTCTATTTTTGTTGGATCCTCTCGGGGGTGTTGGGCATGTATCTTGACCACATAGGTGCCCCCCACTTCCTTTAGTGGGGGAATATGTGCCCGCTTCCCCCCCCCCCCCCCCCCCCCTCACCCCCTCTCAAAGTAGCGCCCCCCCTCTCAAAGTAGCTGAGGTTTTATCCCTGATTCCTTCGTACAACATGGAGCCGAAACCCTAAAACCTATCCCTAAACCCACACCCTACATCCTGTAGGGTTTGTGAGGTTTCAGGAGTGCATTTCGCAGCAGCTGTTGGGGCTCAAGCAAGTGTGTCTGATGATTCAGGGTTTCGAGTTCAGGACATGTAGGGTTCAGGTTTAGGTTTAGGTTTAGGTTTAGGTTTAGGTTTAGGTTTAGGGGTTTACCCAGCTTGCTTTTGGCAAAATTCCTGAGCCCTGTAGAAACCCTAAACCCTATCCCCTTGACATAACGCAGCCCAAGTGGACTCTTGACTCCCATGGCTACGTCCTGAAACGTGCCACAGACTCCCTAAAACCCTGTCTAAACTTTCTGGGGTTATTTCTGAGCAAGTTTTCAGGCGTTGGTTCAGGGAATATAGCCTTTAAGGGTTCACTATTTACGTGCTGCACAGGGATTATCCCTCGCCTACATAAAGCGGGAAGCTCTAGAGCGATGCGCACCAGTACACCAGCTAACAAAGCAAGTGAAGACGCGCGACTCCGTCACCGGGCCACGGCAATGGCAGGCTTGGTTGATCTTGGTTGCCCTGCAGGGTAGCGCGATGCCTCCAAAAATAGAAAGTCCTGCTCCTTGCGTTCTTGTCTTCTTACTGCCAAGTTGAATCGTCCACTTCTTTCTTCCCGGATCTCAAGCACAGGATTGTTTATGGGTGTAAGGCATGGTGCTTGCATGTCTCTTGCAGCTTTTGCACGAGTTGAACTGCATGTTGTAAATCATCACGCGCCGAAGCTTCAGCAGCCTGCACTGAGTAAGCTTGATTCCAGTGTGAGCACTGCGTGTGAAGTGAAAGTACAAGTGCAGTATGCTACCCATCGCGTACACTCAAAAACTCTGGCCGTCCATCAAAAACAACAAACCGCAACAAATAACATTCAATGAATTTCATTTCCGCCCTCTGGACCTGGGGATCGAAAATTCTTGACGCTGTTGCAGTCCATCTCTTGGCGCGTCGGATACACGGGCAAAGATTGTATTCGTTGACGCGGCAGCGGCAGCAGCGCCAGCCGCGTCAGCGGCGGCGGCGGCGGCGGCAGCGGCGGCAGCAGCAGCAGCAGCAGCAGCAGCAGCAGCAGCAGCAGCAGCAGCAGCAGCAGCAGCAGCAGCAAAACAACTAACAACTAAAGCAACTAAAGCAACTAAAGCAACTAAAGCAACTAAAGCAACTAAGGCAAAAGCAACATAGCAACGCCTGGCCCCAGAGGCCATGGCAACCATCACCTTGCAGCTGGGACAGTTCCTCGACCAAGCTTGCCGGTGTGTGGGCTTTCGGGCTTTCAGGGTTTTGTACGTTGCTTTTACCTCAAGCCGTACGCCGTAAGCCTTAAACCTGCAACCACAAATCGCTTTGTCGGATTAGTGTGCGGGGCCCAAACAGCACATACACACCAGGATCCTACTGTCGGGGTTTCAGGGCGCTTGTTTGTGTGCTTTTCTTGGGACCCCTATATTAAGGAACGTAGGCTGTTGACCGTCCAAAACAAGACCCGAAACCTTATAAGCCCTGAACCCTAAATCCTATATCCTAGCGCTAAACCCTAAACCCTAAACCCTACCTTTTGGGTCTTGCTCAGGTGCGGCAACCAGCTGGGTGCGGACATTTTCACAGCACTGCACGCGGAAGCCGAGGCAAGGAAACCGGTTTTTAGTTTTAATGACCCGGGCAAGGTGATAAAATTCGCGGGCAAGGTCATAGAATTAGAGGGCAAGGTCGTAAGACTCGTGGCAAGGTCCACCCCTGCCGCCACTTATCCCCCCACTCCACCGCCCCCCTACAACTCCCCCGTCGCCCCATCCCTGCCCCCCCCTGCCCCCCCTTGCCCCCCTTGCCCCCCCTGCCGCCCTGCCCCCCCCCCCCCGGTTCAAGGCCTGGGTTGTAGGGTCCAACAGTTGGATCGAGGGCGGGGTGGGGAAGTTGATCGGCTGGGGTTTAGGGCGTGTAGAAAAGCCTGACGGCTTGTGGCCGGCGCGATGATAACACTGGCAGTTGCTGACTTGGTAAAGCTAAAACTCTTGAGCCGGGTGCTTTACGGCTCAGAGTGTAGGGTTCGAAGTTCGAAGGTATGGAGCCTTAGGATTATGGATTGAGTGAACTTTGTAGTATTTTCTTAACGTTATGGGATTGTTTGGGCGGGTGGGTTTTTCCAAAGCTCGATACCTGCTTGACTAGAGAAGCTAGAACATGAGATGCTGAACCCTAAACCCTAAACCCTAAACCCTAAACCCTAAACCCCACGCCCCCAAGACCCCTCTGCCGAGGCAGCGAGCCCATCACACTCCGAGGCCCTGCGACGCATCTTCTTCCGCGCGGCCCACAGAGGTCACCTTGGGGACGCTTCCGCAAGGTCGAGATTTAGGGTTTAGGGTTTAAGGTTTAGGGTTGCATAAGGTGGTGTTGGGACAGCGTCCGAAGAGCGTTTATAGGGTTTATGAGGCTTGTGGGGTTTATAGGGTTTATAGGCTTTACAGGTTTCATAGGGTTGGTGGGGTTTACAGGGTTTATAGGCTTATAGGTTATCAGGACTTATGAGCTTATGGGTTTTATAGGGCTACTCGGTGTCAGGGCTGGGCTGATGGGGTTTGTAGGCTTGCAGGGTTTTTGGTTTTGAACCCTAAACCCTAAATAACCCTAAATAACCCTAAACCCTAGACCCTAAACTCTAAACCCTAAACCCTAAACCCTAAACCCTAAACCCGATTGTAGGTTTGCAGGGTTTATGGGTTTATGGCTGCCTGGCCTTCTTTGTTGGGACACATGGCCTGGTAAAAGGGCTTGTGGTAAATGGAGTCTAAGGCTTATGGGGCAATACACCTTCACAGGGTTCAGGGTTTAGGGTTTAGGATTGTAGCAGAATAGGGTCTCCGATCGCAATTTTAGGGTCCATTTGGCCTCCGAGGTGGGGGGACCTCTACCTCATAATCCGATCTGGCCAGGTACCCTTGTAGCAACTTTGCCTGTGCCCCAGAACAATATTTAGGGAGGGCCGTTCAGTTTAGGATGCGACTATGAACCCTGGAAATAACCCCAAAACCTATATACGCTGTCGCAACTTGTACAAGATAGTGCAAGCTATGTGTGTACATATATACATATATATATATACATACATATATATATATATATCAGCAAACAATACGCAGCTTTAAGACACCTGCAGAACACTATCAGACCTCGAGCATGCCTGTAAAGCCTTCT
Organism: Symbiodinium natans; assembly: GCA_905221605.1. Taxonomy (NCBI): domain Eukaryota; class Dinophyceae; order Suessiales; family Symbiodiniaceae; genus Symbiodinium; species Symbiodinium natans. The sequence goes on from CAJNDS010002424.1 coordinate 1,184,690, forward strand.
TGACAGCCCTTCACAACCCTATAATAGCCTCATCAAGATCGAATACCATGAATCATTGTCCCCCCAAACCGATTTCAACCCTATCAAAGCCTACTACATCCTAGTAAACCATAGCCCCAAAGTCTCAAACCCTCCTAAACCTCCTAAACCTCCTAACCCCTAATTCAACCCTAGTAAACTTTAGTAAGCCTCAGAAAGCAAGAAACCCTGAACCACCCTAAACCTTGGTCATAGTTGGGCATCATTGTACATTTTCAAGGGTACTAACACCCAATAAGGAATACACATTTAAATCCCTAAACCCTTAACCCTTAACCCCTTAACCCTTAACCCTTAACCCTTGAACCCTAAACCCTAAACCCTTTAATCCGATCCCAACCATGAACTAACCCCCCAAAACCCCATGGAGCCCTCATCTGCTTTGCAAAGGCAGCCCACGGAGCCGCGGGGAATCAGCGAAGGTGCACGACGATATGAACCCTAAACCCTAAACCCTAAAGCCTAAACCCTAAGCCCTTTCTCTGTTTGCTTGTGGCATGCACACGTCATGCCTAGCCCAAGAGGTAGTCCTTTTTTTGGTTGGGTTCAGGTTTCGCCTTTGGGTTGTTTGGGTTTTTGTCGGGTTGTCTTTGCGTTTTCTTTGGGTTGTTTTGTGTCTGTTGTTTTTTTCTTTTGTTTACGTTTGGCACATCGCTGTGCGTCGCACCCTGTGCGCAAGAAGAATAAGTCAAGCTTACTGTGCCTTAGAGCTGCCATCCCCCCTTTGAGCTGTAGACCCCCAACACCCAAACCCCAATGCAGGCCCTAAACCCTAAACCCTAAACCCTAAACCCTGAACCCTAAACCTCAAACCCTAAACCCTAAACCCTAAACCCTAAACCCTAAGCAGATTTCCATAAGCTTACAAGCCCTGAAGCCCTGAAGCTGAAATCCTAAACCTCAAACCCTAAACCCTAAACCCTAAGCCCTAAACCCTAAACCCTAAACCCTAAACCCTAAACCCAAACCCGATTAAGCCGATTCAGGCAGGGCCGGTCGCTCGAGCTGCCAGCGCCTCAGAAATATGGAGGTCTTTGAAACCCTAATGTGCCCCCACAAGGTATTCACGGATCGGGTTTAGGGTTCAGGGTTGAGGGTTTAGGGTTTTTTCGGTTTAGGGTTTAGGGCTTAGGGTTCAGGGTCCTAGGTGTTTTCATAACTACTTGCGCTGTAGGATACAACCGACGCTGCACGTTTCTCCCCCGGGGGGTCCTGGTTTCACAAGCGGAATACTTGGACGACGTGGTTTGAATGAAGCCCTTAACCTAATCCCTGAACCCCAAGCCCCCTGCGAGGGTGGCCTGGCTGGTTGCACTAGCGTGCATGCCGCCGTTGCAGAGAGTGCTTGCAGAAACCCTCAACCCACCCTAAACCCTACACCAGAAACCCCAAACCCGAACCCGCAAGCCCTGCACCCTAAACCCCAAACCCTAAATCCTGAACCCTGAACGCTGAACCCTAATAAACCCTAAACCGAAACCCGAAACCCTTGGGGGTATGGGCACATGGCCCCCTGCTAGGGATGACGAGCTTGCACTCCCAGAGGTTCTGGTCGACACAGAGCCCCGTGTAGTCCAGCGCTGCATCGAAGGGGACGAGGCCGAAAGTGCTTATAAGGTCCCTACGGTTTAGGGTATAGGGTTTAGGGATTAGGGTATCCAGGGTGGGGGTCTGTGGGGAATGGGAGCTCCCACCTTACGCATCGCTGCCTTTGGTAGATGCAAGGCCTTCCCTGAATCAAGGGACTTCTGACATTCTCAGAGTTGATCCTGCGTAAACCCTAAACCCTAAACCCTAAACCCTAAACCCAAGAGAGAAGAAGATGCCAAAGGTGTCAGTCCCAGCCCGCAGGCACATGATGACTTCTGGAGATGCGCAGACTACCCTCAACCCTGATTCAATTCTCAATAGAATTTCGGCTAGCATTTTGCGGACGTATGAACACTAAACCAACTATCTTACATACCTCAGGCATCGCTGCATGACGGCACAGGCCAGAGCTAGCATGTCCGCGAGTAGCTGATAGAGCCAACCCCATTGCACTGGAGGATGAGCATACTTCAAAGGTCTGGACGACTTCCTTCATGTTAGTTCAAAATGTGTATTTATGCACAGCTCCGGGGCGCGGTGAGGCCTCCCGGCCATGGCACTACGCAGAGACCCGTGGCCTCTTTTGCCAGAGCGGCGCGGGAAACAACTGGGTGTGGTCCCCAGATGAGGTCCGGGTGTAGGATCGCAGGGTTTGAGTTTTGAAGGGTTAGGGATTGCGGGAGTTCCATTTAAAGACTACCCTTCAAGACGGAAAACTCCAAAGCCCTCAACTTTGGCCCGGTGCTGAGACAGTCCGCAACGGGCCGGACAGTCAGCTGCAGTTAGGCTCCATGGTTGGAGGGTGTATGGTGTAGTTGCGATGTTTAGGGTTTATATGCTTAGGATCCTAAACCCGAAACCCTAAACCCTAAACCCTAAACCCTAAGCCCTAAACCCTCAACCCTAAACCCTAAACCTGTCGGTTCAAAAGAATTCAGGCTTTGGGGCTTGGAAGGCGCTGGCGATGCATGGCACCCTCAGCACCTCATCCCGAGTGGGTGGACCTCGCAGACTTTGGAACATACTCTGTCTAGAGGCTTATACATATGTATACATATGTGTACATCTATATATATATATATATATGTATATATACCAAACCCTTTTCTGGATTGTATCTAGCTTCCTTTCTGGAGATCTGGGTAGTTCTGCTGGCGAGGCTTGCGGCTACAATGTCCATGGGCCGGCGCTGCAAGAGAAGGCGGGCGGAGAACAGGGAGGCTGATTTCTGTAGCGTTCAATAGTTTAGGGTTTAGGGTTTAGGGTTTAGGGTTCCGTGTGCCAAGAGTAGCACAGCACAGGCCCGAATACTAGCCCATCATGTCTCTGCTGCTCGCAAATATCCATTCAAGAAGTAGTTGCCCCCCCTCCTCCTCCCCTTTGGTCCAGCAGAAAGATTGTAGCAGACCTGAAGCACGATTCGTGAGCCTTGGCTACATTGCTCGTGTTGCAGAGTGGAGCTACGGGAATAGCCTCTGCCAGGGGATACCAGAGCATGGCCATGACCGCTTCCCGACAGCCCTTTGCTGCCGCGTAACGTTGAGAGCCCAGAGCCCTAGAGACCCTAAACCCACAGCCGCGAGGTCGTAAGCCGAACAAGGCCCACCTAGGTACCAACGTGAGCTGCCTTCGTATGGGCCCCTTAAAAGGGGACCCCTTGTATACCCCTTATATACCCAAGAGGACCATACTAAAGGACTACGAAACTACCCTCAGAGTGCCAGTTTCTGGAGCTGCTGCAGAAAGAAGTGGAGCCCTGCGACCGCCTCGGCGGCTTCCTGGTGCCTGATGGGGGGGGTGGGGGGGGGGGGAGGGGCACAGGAGGCGCGTGAGTGTTGAGTAGTGGCAGGTGCACCCCACAAGGCGTCCAATCATTTCTCGCCGGGTTTGAGGAGAGAAGATCTCACATTTCCAACAGTATGCATGCACCTACAGTTGCAGTTGTCCATAGTGGGTTGCAGGCGCGAGCGACATGTGCAAACTTGGCGCAGACGCCGTCGCTGACCGAAAGGATTGCCGCAACTTCCTGCCGCAGCCTTGCGATGAGACTGAAGCCCCCACGAGTCCAACCCGAAATCTCAAGTTAGCCTTAGCCGGATTTGGCTACCTCAGCCCATCCGACCCAAGCAGTTGTTATCTCTAGAGTGATTGTCTCTAAAGTCAGACATCGTCAAGCCTGCGGCCCCTGAACTCATCTCCCAGCTTGACAACACCACGACATTCGCCCGCGCGAGTCGGCAACAAAGCTTTGCCATGGACGCAAGCCAGCGGATGTTGGAGTCAGAGCACCAGGCGTGTGGTGTCCATTCAACCCGAAACCCTTAACCCTCAACCCTGAACCCTTAACCCTAACCCGAAACCCAAAACCCCATTCAGGCTTTGGAGTTCGGGCTTTGGGTTTAGGACCCGCGCACGGTCGACTCCGGATGTTGACGAAAGTGGTTCTTGGCCTTCAGGGTCAGAGTGTTTTGGGTTTGGGGTTTAGGGTTTAAGGTTTAAGTTTTAGGGTGCATATGTAAGGTATTGGCGTTTTTCTTCCCAAACCCCAAACCCTAAACCCTAAACCCTAAACCTTAAACCCTAAACCCCAAACCCTAAACCCCTAAACCCGAAACCCTGAACCTTAAACCCCAAACCCCAAACCCTAAACCCCAAACCCTAAACCCTTGCCAGCCCATGTTCGAATGGAGGCGGCCAGCGAGGACGAGGCACGCAGCCCACCCCGCCAGCGCTGCAGCAGGTGCCCAGCCTAGTAGTAGAGTAGGGTTTAGGGTTTAGGGTTTAGGCTTTAGGGTTTAGGGTTTAGGGTTTAGGGTTTAGGGTTTAGGGTTAACCTTTAACCTTGTTGGGGTAGTATAATCCCCTTATACTCCGAGAGCCTTTAGTTCCCCAAGGTTACTGGACAACTAAGCCAAGGGGTGGGCGCCCATTCAGGGCTTGTAGGGAGTATAGGTTTTTACAGGTGCTTCAAAGGTTTTTCTAGGTTTTATCGGTTTAATAGGGTTTAAGGTTTAGGGTTTAGGGTTTAGGGTTTCATAGGGTGCATAGGGCTTCTAGGCTTTCTAGGGCTTCTGGATGTGTATGGAGTATCTGGGGGTTTAGGTGACTTTAACTCCTAAAGCATTGAGACTTGCAGGGTGTCCTACCCCCAAAAAGGGAAAAGACACAACATACACACCTTCAAAGCCCCTGAATCACAAGAAACCCTATTCATGACACCAAGAAACCTATAGACTTCCGAACCATGCACATCTCAAAGCTGCCTCCAACAGCCGACATGCCCGCACGGGCCAATGATCGGAGCCTCTTGAGCTGCACGCCATGCTCATCTCATCTCACACGCTTATAACTCCCCCACTCAGCCTGGAAGGACCTAAACTCTAAATCTAAGCCTTTGCAAAACCCAAACCCAAAATTGAAGTCATAAACATTCTAAACCCTACACGCACTAGAAACCCGACAAAGCGTATAAATCCTAGGAAACTTAGAATCCCTAGCAAGCCTGGAAACCTCAGAATTTTTAGAAACCCCGGGTTTCAACCCTAAACCTATAAACCCCCAGACACCCTAGACATCCTGCAAACCCTCCCCTAAATCCCGAAACTCTACAAACCCTGTAAACCCCAAACCCTTTAAAAAAAACTCCCCTAAAACCTTTAAACCTTTAACCTTTGCATACTCTAAAAAAACCCATAAACCCTAATTTAAACTCCCAAAACCTCAACTAAACCCTTCCTCAACCCTTTCAGGGCCTTGTGCCTCGGCTCCTGTGCACTTCTGTCCCTTGCCGGCGCATGGCTTGCAGGCGCGGGGGAGGTTTGGGGCTTCAGGGTGAGGCCCAAACCCTAAACACCGTAACCCTATAAGGCTAGAACCCTATAACCCTAAAGCCCTATCGCCCAATAACCCTATAGCCATATGACCCCTATAACCCTGTAATCCTTTAATCCTATAACCCTATAACCCAAAACCCTAAATCCTGTTTAGGGCACGTAGGGTCTTAGGGTTCAGGGTTTAGGCTTTAGGGCTTGGGCTAGGGTTTATAGGCTTGGGGAGTTTCTAAAAAAATTCACATGGTGCCCGAAAGGGTATCTAACCGGGTAAAAAAGGGTTCCGCAATCAATGGCCCATATCGAGGGACCATGTCACTACCCTCTCAGATAGTTGGCCGCTGGGGGCTCAGAGGTTTTGGGTTCTTAGGATTGAGGGCTTTGCGACCCCAAACTCAAATAGGGTTTCTGAAAGTAGGGTTCCTTCTTGGGGGCCTACCTACTCTTTGTGGGTCTTTAGGGTTTAGGGTTTAGGGTTTAGGGTTTAGGGTTTAGGGTTTAGGGCAGGAGGCAGCCTCTGCCAGGGCGCGGGGTGTAGGGTTTGGACTTCGGGGCTGGTTGTTCAAGGTTGGGATGTTCCCCCTTATACTAACAGTCCTTAAAAGGGACTAGAGTACCCCGGTTATCATCCCCATCAAGGACTGTTAGGGTTTAGGGTTTTGGGTTTTGGGTTTTGGATTTAGGGTTTAGGGTTTAGGGTTTAAGGTTTAGGGTTTAGCCTAGGGGGGAACATCCCAAGTGCAGCCTATGGTGCGATAAGCGGAGTCCTCTGGCGGGCTGCCGCCGAGGTGTGACACGGCCAGGGCGCCGGGGCCTTTGCTTTTTCGGTTTAGGGTTTAGGGTTTAGGGTTTAGGGTTTAGGGTTTAGGGCTTTTTGGTAGGGGCGTGGCCCGAATGTTATTGTTAATCAAGGAACTTAATTCTTCAGCTGCTGTTTTATTGGATGGGTTGTATAGCAAGTATGTTCTAAGACCCCTATTCTGCTAACGTTTAGGTTCTGTACCCAGAACCCAGCATAGGCTGGAGAGTTTAAGCCGCCTTGTGGCTTGAATGTGTAAGGGTTAGGGTTTAGGGTTTAGGGTTTGGGGTTTGGGGTTTGGGGTTTAGGGTTTAGGGTGTAGGGTTTAGGGAGGATGTTAAGCTGGTAGGGGTTTGATGGTTTGGGCTTTCGGGTAAACGATTTTCACTCAGGGTGTTTCCAAATTATTAGGTTTAAAGTTTAGGGCCTCAACCCCCAACCACACGGGTGGGTGCAGTCATCCTGCTCGCGTCGGGTCCCTAAACCCGAAACCCTAAACCCTAAATCCGAAGGCCTGTACGCCCTAGACCCTTGTCTATCGAGAGGAATCTACCACACCCTTTCTTGGCGGCGAACTCCTCTGTTGTGTTCTCATGACCTTAAACGAAGGTACCCAAAACAGGGGTGGGTGTTCAAGGTGTCTGGTGGAATGGGTTTCGCGACTACAGCCTATGAGATCTAAAACCGAACCTGTGAACCGCACTCAATGCTAAGGTGATGCCGGGGCACAGGCATCGGGATTTAGGACTTCTCCACCACCTTGTCGAATTACAGATCTTGAGTGGTAGATAGGTCATGAGTCAGAATTCTTGAAGATTGCCTTGCGTTTCCCCTCAACCCGAACCCGAAATCCTAACCCTCAACCTGAACACTGACCCAAGACCCCATAGGGGGGTTTACGATATTAGGCGGTACCTTATGGGGCTCCTGTCTATAAGGGCCTCCTACTGCTAGGGAGTCGGCATCCGGGTCGCCCTTTTTTGGGAAACCCACATGGGACTTGTAAGGCTCAGGCCCACCAGCTGCGCGCTCCATGGGACTGCGACAGCTCTTCACTCCCACGGACATTCGGGGGGGTGGGTGGGTTTAGGGTTTCAGGGTTTCAGGGTTTCAGGGTTTCAGGGTTTCAGGGTTTCAGGGTTTCAGGGTTTCAGGGTTTCAGGGTTTCAGGTTTATGGTTTTAGGGTTTAGGGTGAGGGGTTGGGGTTTAGGATTTTGTTCGGGTTACAGTGCCTCTAAGGGCTGAGAGGGCTTAGTGAGCAAAATCTACCGGGAAGCCGCTTGAGCTAGAAGCTAGAATCCTCCCAGAGACAGGGCTACCCCTAAACCCTAAACCCTAAACCCTAAACCCTAAACCCTAAACCCTAAACCCTAAACCCTAAACCCTAAACCCTAACCCCCTCCCCCCCCCTTGGCCTGCCGGTTTAGCATATGTTTGGGGTACTGTACACCATGGGGATCATGTTTTTTGGAAGTACTCATTGTGGGAGGTTCTCTAAATTGTGGTTCGTTTTGGGATCCTGGTCCTATTCTATACGGAGCCTTGTACTTGGGGAGCCCAACACAAGGCCAATAATTTCAAAAAACAACGAATGAAGAGAAGTTCAAACCCGAAACATACACTTTAACGACAGTCTTAAGGCATCCAGTGGTACGGCCTTCGCTGCACAGTGGCGGGTTCAGATCCTCTAGGTTTAGGGTTCATGGTTTAGGGTTTAGGGTTTAGGGTTTAGGGCAACCACTGATTCCTACATGCCGTTGAGTCGTCTTGCTTTGAAGGCAGCCTATTTATTTTAGGGGCTGTGTTGTAGACTTCTGCCAAGCTCCGGGCGATTGGGTTCATTTGGAGTGGTGGGTAGGAGCTCGGTGCGTGTCCCTCAACCTTGAAACTGAGCCCTACAAAGAAGCCCTGATTCGCAGGGTGAGTTCCTCAGCCCCCCGGCTACAGACCCGCGCCCCGACCTGTTTGGAACCTGCACTTCTGTGAAGCATGTGGCATTAGAGAAAAGGTTCTGTCCCAAAAGTCTAGTCTTCAACGCTATGGGCCATAGGCATTGCATGGACCTCGTGCACAATCAGGAGGAGTTGAGACACATGCCGTGAGCCCTCCAGGACACGGGAGAGGCAGACCTTCCCATCGTGAGCCCCTACGACGCTTGGTCATTATTTAGGGGTTTGGGTTTAGGGATATAAGGGTGCTGGGCTTGGAACGGGTTGATTGAGGGTTTAGGGTTTTGGATTTATGGTTTAGGGTTTAGGGTGCTGGGGTGCTGGAGTGGGAGCTGCGAGTCTGGAGGGAATGGGCGAGTTTTGCAGGAAAACCCTAAACCCCAACCCCAAACCCTAAACGACCCCTAAAACTCGAATTGGGGGTGTGCCATGTTTTAGGCCATGCCCTGGTAAATTCTACATCTCCTCATGCTCAGCCGCCTTTACCAACAATGCATGTCAAGGCCGGCGTGTACCCTATTTTTACTTTTGTTCATATAAAGCCCAAGAAGATATTAAAAATACTGTTTTATTAAGGTTCTAAGGGGAGTATAGTAGCCTGTTCGATATGGGGAAAATGAATAGGGGGTACCCCTTTTATACCCCAAATAGAATAGAATCCCCTTAAAGGGACCCCCAGAAACGGTATCCTTCGGAAATCCCCATATGACATGCAGTGCAGTCTCCACGTCTTTGGAAGTGAGCGCTGGTCAGCGCCAAAAGCAGTTCTCTGGGCCGGACATGTCGCGCAAGTTACACGTAGGCCACGCGTACGTCATGGTTATATGATACATAGCCGTCGGAATAAAAAGCAATATTTGTCCCTTAGCTATATCAGTATACTGTAATAGTTGTTAAGGCCCCTATGTTAGCCATTCCAAGGACGCAACACTCATCTGCATCTGTTGACCTGTACGCGTAGAAGTTTACATCCCGGCGCAGCTCCGCTCATGGATTGACGTTGGGAGATGCAACCCTAAACCCCAAGCCATTAGCTTAAACCCTCAGATTCGGTTTGCCTCGAAACCTTAGCTTGAGAATTGGGCAAACAGAGAAACTTGCACCACGATGGGTCCTCGAAAGTTAACTTTTTTTTCTCCGCGAAGAGGGTTATTTCCGGATGAGTTTGATCAGCGATCAAGTCGGGTTTCGGAGCTCAAAGCAGACTTCAAATTTCCGAGACGAAGTCGGGTCTTCCCAGAACCTCGGACAGTAGGGGTCAATCCAAGGAAGAGCACAACCCCTTCACCCACCCGCACCAGTCTGCAGCGTGGACCTGAGGACCTGTCTCACGACATGGGGTTTACGGAAATAAGGGGGCCCGAATATAGATCCCCAAATAGTAGGATTCCCATATAATAAGGACCTCAATAAGGTACCCCTAATTTTGGGAAACCTTCACATGACCCTGAGCCCTAAACCCACCACTTCCTCTGCTGTTAAGCATACCCGTGTGCGTGCATCAGACTCAGCTGGGCAGAATGTTCATTCGAGGTGGGGGTTTTAGTGATAGGCGGAGTGGGTTGAACCGCAAGCCACTGTTATTTCATGGCTGTCGCAGCTTTGCTCAACGAACCTCTAACCCTACACCCTAATTCAACCTGACCCTAAACCGTAAACCGCAAACCCTAAACCCTAAACTCCCAACCCTAAACCCTAAACCCTAAACCCTGGACCCTCTTAGGGCGACGAAGATGCGCTGCCGGTGCTGCACCGTGGTTGGGAGCTCAGAGATTTCCTAGCCCTAAACCCTAAACCCTAAACCCTAAATCCTAAACCCTAAACCCTAAACCCTAAACCTCTCCTGCTGTTGGCTTGTTCTTAACAAGGACATAGGCAGTTAGGTTTTTCTTCTGCAACCCTTTAGGGGATGAACTCGGGGTACCCTAAGTCCCTCCTGCCCTCCTAAGAACCACGAAGGGCTTAGGGCTTAGGGTTTAGGGTTTAGGGTTTGGGGTTTGGGGTTTGGGTTTCCTCTGCCCTTGCAGTCGGCGTCGTAGTTCACCCTGACAGGTGTTAAGGACTCAGGTTCAGCAGCCATAACGCCGGACCCCAAACCCCAACCACGAAGTCCGAAACCCCGAGCTTCAAACCCTAAACCCTAAACCCTAAACTCAAAAGGGTTTATAGACCCTAAACCCTAAACCCGACACCCTACACCCTACACCCCAACCTAAACCCTAAACCCTAAACCCTAAACCCTAAACCCTAAACCCTAAAAGCCAGGCTACGACTGTTGGATTCCCTGCATGGGCTCGGGGGCCTGCGACAAGTTCTGTGGGGTTGGCAACGCCTGCTGCCGCAAGGCCCCCCTCTGTCGCGTGATCCTCGCAGGGTTTAGGGTTTAGGGTTTAGGGTTTAGGGTTTAGGGTTTAGGGTTTAGGGTTGTGCCGGTTTAGTGTAGTTACCCCCCCCCCCCCCCGGCCCCCCCCTCAACAGTTGGGTTCGGGGGGGGGGGGGGGGTAATTACACTTTCCTTGCCTTTAACTTAGAGCCATTCAAGATGCCATGTGCAAAGTTGTCACCAAACTGCTGCAGCGAATGTAGCATGAGCACGTTTCTACTCCAAGCCCTACAGTTAGTTACATCTCCCAACCCAACTTTCACACATGCACCACCTCCTGAAACCACAAACATCCCGAGACCCTGACATTGCTTTGTAATCTACTCCATGCGGCGCTAGGTTCTGGCCCCCCCCCCCTTATATATATTAAAAGCCAACAGTCCAGGACCAAGCCCTAGAAATCGTAGCCCTCGACCCCTGAACCCCACACCCCTAAGCCTCAAAATCTTGAGAACCTTAGGACGACCTCAGGACTCAAAACCCAAGCCCTGAAACCCCCTTAAACCCTGGACCTGAGACACGTCACTCCAAACCCTATACCCCAGATACCCTTAAAACCCTAAAAAGCCACCAAAACCCTTAATTCCAACAACCCCTAAACCCGAAACCGTAAATGCAAACCCGAATCCCTAAACCCTAAACCCTGAGGCCCTAAACCCCTAAACCCGAAACCCTAAACCCCTAAGCCCTAAACCACGCAAGTCCCTAAACCCCATAACCCCCTACACCCGAGCAGTGCCATGCGCCTGGCCGATTTGGCCCCTTTGCTGCCCCTGCTGCTGTTGCTTCCAGTGCGTGTGGCACCTTGGTGAGGTGAGGGCTTTGGGTGGGTTGGGGGGCTTTGGGGGGTGTAGGGTGTTAGAGATTTAGGGTTTTTGGGGTTGTGGGTTTTGTTGGGTGTTAGGAATTCAGGGTTTTAGGTTTGTGGGTTTTGCTGGGTTTTAGGGATTCAGGGTTTTGGGGTTTCAGGGTTTCTGGTTTAGCACCAGGCAAGATTCCCATCTGTCTCAAGAGTGGTGGCGCAGGTGGATTTCCTGAGCCCTAGACCCTGAACCCCGCAACCCATGCCGGGTCGTTGTGGGTCTCTCGAGAGCATGGAGCAAGGACGAGAAGTCCTGAGCGTGCAACTAGGGCTTAGGGACGTTTCGGGCAGTTTCGGGTTGATAAGTCTGTCAGGTTTAATGTCTTGAAGGAAGACAGTGCTGCGCTTCGAAGTTCACGGGCTCTTTTACTACATTGACAGCACTGGAGACGAACTTACTTGAGTTCTTCATCATGATGCCCTGCTGCTTTTGCAAGCCAGGTTCCCTCGATGTCTCAAAACCAGGAGAGCGGTTGCCTTAATGTGAGGTCTCCCCTGAACCCTGGGAACAAGAAGTCCTGTCTCCCAATGTCTTGACTATCAGAAGCCCAGAAACCTTAAACCCT